>RJVU01067793.1:8707932-8812149 GCA_003731715.1 Anabarilius grahami | reverse complement strand
TGAAAAAACCCCAGTCAAGACATTGAGCTGCTATTTAGACTCCCTGCGCTTGTGGTGTGTGTTGCAAGTGTGAGGAAATGAGCCCTCGGGCTTGTTTGTTTAATTTTACATAACAACATTCATCCTTCAAACTCACACAAGCATATTACATGTTTTAGTAATAAGCCCTAGATTAGCTTGAACCTCACCCCCACTCCCACAAACACACATGATTTACAGTATCTTATCAAGACATACGCTGGATAACTTAGGATATATTTCTGTATTTTTAATTGGCTATGCTAATACAATCATATATCAGTATATTATAACTTTTTTCTGCATATATAGCACATTTTATTTTATTTTATTTTATTTTATTTTATTTTTCAAATAATGCCCTAAAGTTGAATGAGCTGTTTATCCTTCCCTTCCCTCCCCAGCATTGAAGAGAGGACAGAGCTGCTCGCACCTCAGCTGAGGTGTTCTTCTCATTTTATAGTTGTGAGGACAAGCCATCAGCCACCTCAAATATCTAACCTGCTTTTCTCCCTCTCTCTGTCCTCTGCAGATCATCAGAAACTGGAGCGTGAGGCCCGAATCTGTCGTCTACTCAAACACCCCAATATCGGTGAGTTTGATCTTTATTGTGACTATTTTTCTAGTGCCCCATTATGCTTTTTTCGCATATTACCTTTCACATAGTGTGTTATATGGCTGTTTGTGAATATAAAAGATCAAAGTGCACGATAAATGGAGTTAATGTCTCCCAAAAGAAAGAACCGATGCTGAACTACCGGAATCAAATCGTCAATAATTCAAATCTATCTTCCTGGTTGAACTTGCGTAGGTTTGTAACAAGTTTGCATAATGTCAGCCTATGATCTTCATTGGCTGCCCCGTTACTGTTCATATTACTGTGTATCAAGGTCTGAGGAAGCCTCTGGAGCTGAAATTCATATATGGTAAGGGGCGTTTTGTTTGTGGCACACATTGTAAGAAGCAGACCAATCACAACAGACTGGGCCATCTGACAAATCAAAGCAGGCTCTCGGAAAGGAGGGGTTTAGAGAGACCGAATCCTTTATTAATACTATTAAATGAGACAATTTGAAGTATGGGAATTGAGTCCAAAAATGTAAAAAAATCAAATTAAAAAAAATCAAAACAATTTTATATTTAAGCTTCTTCAAGTTCACCACCCCTTTATATTCCAGCTCTGCTCATTCTCTCAATAAACATCATAAGGGTGCATCAATGGGGTGCTTTTTAAACAATTATTTCATATGAATGCTTTATAAAGAAATTCATATGTACTGTATGCTGGACACTTTTAGCTGCTTTTATAGTTTATCTCGTCCTTTAAAAATAGTTTTGTAAAGAAATATTTATCCACAATGTATATATGTCTACATATCTAATTTTGAAGCATTTGCATCTTTATAGTATCAAAAAGATACAAAACATACACTACTGTTCCAAACTTTTGGTTCAGTAATATTTCTTTAATGAAATTAATACTTTTATTCAGCAAGGGCACATTAAATTGATTAAAAGTGACAGTAAAGACTTTTAAAGAAAAAGATTTTTATTTTAAATAAATACCGTTCTTTTGAACTTTCTCTTATCAAAGAATCCTGAAAAAAATGCATCATGGTTTCCACAACAATATTAAGCAGCACATCAGTTGTCAATCAATGTTCTCAACATTGATAATAATAAAAAATGTTTTTTGAGCAGCAAATTAGCATATTAGAATGATTTCTGAAGGATCATGTGACACTGAAGACTGGAGTAACGATGCTGAAAATTCAGCTTTGGATCACAGGAATAAATTACATTTGAAAATATATTAAAATAAAAAACTGTTATTTTAAACTGTAATAATATTACAGTTTTTACTGTGCTTTAGATCAAATAAATTAGGCCTTGGTGAACATAAGAGACTTATTTCAAAAATAGTAAAAAATCTTGCTGACCCCAAACTTTTGAATGGGACTAAATTTAGTCAAATGTGTCCAAACTTTTAAATGGTGGTGTATATGTGAGTTTGTCGCAGCGAGCATCTGCAGCTGTGAGTGTTTATGAGTGTGTGTGTGTGTGTTAGCTGGTGGCAGGGATGACTGGGACTGAATTAGGCTGAAGTATTTTGCAGCAAAAGTGTCAGTGTCCTGCGGAACAGCCTCACCCAAAAGTCATTGTCTAAAAGAACGTACAAACAATAGAACAAAATAAGGATTGTGAGGGGAAAAATTTGCTAATAAAGGGCCGAATTTAGTAGAGAGGGAGAGAGGGAATTAGAGGCAGGAGTGGAGACAGAAATTGGGAGAGACTGATCGATAGAATGAGGAGAAGACCTGAGAGGAACAGAGCTATCAAGATGGGGGCGATGGCGACAAAGAAAGAGGTGAAGGGAGAGGGATGGAGAGAGCAGCAGAGAGAGATGGAGAGGGATAGAAGAGGAATGGAGCTCTATAAATAACTGTGCTGAGGTGGGAGATGCTGGTGGGCAGCAGTTCAGCCCAAATACCGTCATTATTGCCAATGAGCTCCGGAGGACGGCAACAGAAGAGGCGTGAGAGTGGAAGAAAACCACGAAGAAGATGAAGGAAGACACACCTGGTTGAGGCGCTATGACAGTGTATCAGGTGTAAGGATATATATACAGTACCGCAAAAGATGCATTAGATGTTCGTTGACTATGAATAATCTTATCTTTTGGTTTGTGTCCATCAAGTATCAAAGAGAGAACATTTAAATGAAATGGTCTCAATGGAATTATTGGGTCATGGTTATTAACATAAACCATTTTTCTTTATTAAATTTCCTGCAAAACTAAGTACATGTGATATATTTTGTTATATAACTTTGATAATTACTCGTACCGTGTTATATATTTATACCCCTGGGGCTGTATTACAGAAACATCCAACACTAGAATGCTGTCTTATCTATTTGGTAACCATGGTGATTTCAGTACAGAGCTCATTTAGGAGTCGGACTTGAGAAAAGAAGTTTCTGTATCACTATCGCTGATATATGTTTTGAGATTATTGCTTTTGCCTGACTGTTTGATTAATATAAGTATAAATATAAATATAAATTTATATTTCAGTCAAGGTACACAAATAAAGAGGTGAAGGGAGAGGGATGGAGAGAGCAGAGAGCATAGAGTCGGTATTTTTTTTTTGTGGATTTTAAATAATTGTTGTGTAAAAAGAAATAATTGTTGTGAAATTTGTATACAAATTTGCTGAAATCATTTATTTTACACAACACTTACTCAAAAACCTTTCAAAATCTCATTATGCAAATCTCATGCTGCCAATTTATAATGCTGATAATATTAAAAAAAAAGCATTTTTGTAAGAAATCTCTTATGATCATCAAGGCTGCATTTATTTGATCAAAAAACAGTAATATTATGATACATTGTTACAGTTAATTGTTTAATGTATAAGCTGAATTTTCAGCATCATTACTCCAGTCTTCAGAGTCACATGATCCATCAGAAATCATTGTAATATTCTGATTTGATGCTCAGTTAACATTTCTCATTCTTATCAGCATTGAAAATCAGTTGTGCTGCTTAATATTTCTGTGGAAAAGATGTGTTGGTGCTGTCAATCTTAACTAATTAATCACAGGTTTTTCTGTAATTAATCACGATTAATCGCACCTAACATTGAAGTTTTTATTTTATTTTTATTTTGTAATAATTTCACATTTAATCTCCAAATTAATGTAGAAACAGTATAAAGACACTATATTTAAAATATTTGTTTAATGGCATCTTCTTATGAATGACGGCCAGTATCACCAATACTGATATACCCAAACTGCTGTCTCTGTGAAATTGATTTTATTCTCAATTTTAGCCATTAATTATAGCCATTCAACATTACAGTATAATTGAAAGCTATCAAATTTAACATCATTTAACGTTAAAAATATGCAACTTTTAATTTAAGTGAACTTAACAATCTTCACATTGTGTGTGTGTGTGTGTGTGTATGCATATATATAGTTTATATATTATTTGTGTATATAGTTTTATGGTTATATAGCACTAATTTCAGTTCTGTATTTTACTGATATGTAGTTTTAATGTCTGGCATCTTCCGCACCTTTTGAGTCTTATCCCACATTGACCTCAGATTCACACTCTGTCCAGTGCCTTTCTCCTCCATTCTGTTTCTCACTCTTCCATCTTTTTTCCACTCTCTCGCCATTTTTCCATCCAATGTTCCCCTCCTCAGGTGACGCCATCTCCTTTTTCCTGCTCCATCACCTGTATCTGTCTCTCTCCCCTACACTTTCCCTTCTGTTGTCTCTCCTCAAGTGGACAGCTTGTCATGTTTTCTGCTTGGGCTGCACATAAGTGCTGAACAATAGAGCCAATGAAGGAAGAGAGATGGAGAGAGAGAGACAGTCTGAAAGGTTAAAGAGGAGAGAGGACTGAGTGCTCATCGCTGCTGGCACATTTGACATACACTAATGTGTATCTCTTTCTCTTCTCTCTTCCTCAAATATTGAAATTTTTATTTATTTTTTGAAGAATGGTCTTTAGCTTCATTAAAGACAATATTGTAATATTAAATAATTATAAAAATAGTAACAATAATGATTATTATCATACAATCATCATTATTATAATTAAAATAGTAATTATTTTTGTGAGTTTTTGCAGTTTTATTTGCAAGAATTACATATTTCTAATAATAATAATCATTATTATTAAAGAAATTGCTAAAAATAATATTAAAAGTGAAGTATGTGATTTCTGCGGCAAAAAAAAAAGCAAAAATAATTTTGATTGTTTTCAAACGGGTTTCCCGCCTTTTCAAACACTTCCCCTGGCTTCCATTGGTTGAACCAACAGATAGTTTTTTTCTCTTTCTGAGAAAATTAAAGGGGAACAGTGAAGAATTTTAACAGAAAACGGCACTCACCTTCAATATAGCTAATAATATGATAGACTAACATGTTTCCATCCATTCAAATTTCAGTGGCTCCCAATCCTACCCTACATTGTGTCATGCTGAATATTGGTATGCCTATTTTACAGAAGTTAAATGTGTGCAGATGTCAATTTACATTGTATTTAATCTCTATCTGAATGTTTAGGACTTTATTAAACTCGAGCTTCTGTAATTATTGGCATGATAGCGGCTCGTGTTTGCACTACCAGTGTCAACAGGCTAAGGCCTTGCTTGTCAAACAATCACTCTGAGGACTATTGACTCACTGGATTACTCTAATAATGTAGAAGTAATTTATCTAATATATGTATTTTCCAACATCAGATTTGCCTCAATCTCTCTGTTATTTACCCTCCGTATCTTTCTTTCCATCCTCCAGCTTGTTGCTATGTTGCTCTTTCTCTTAGCGCTCTCATAAGGTTCCTGCTATTCTGGGCAGTGTTTACTCAACTCTCTTTCCTTATTTCTCTCTCTCACTCTCTCTTTCTCCATCCACCCCCCACCCCAATACACTCGGTTTGTGTCACTGTCTACGTGACACACTGCTTGTGTACATAAGTGAGCTTGTCATCCATATACTCTCTCTCTTTTCGATGGATTCTTTTTATTTCATTTCGCCATGTGCTCATTATGGTTATCTTAAGCCTATAAACATGCTTCATAATTGTAAGCGTCACTATAATAGCGTGTAATTGGACGAATGCTGTATGTTCTCATCAGATGTTATGAACGCTGTGTGATGGAGCGAGTAATGCTCATTAAAAACATTTGCTTTCATAATGAATTATTTCTGTGTTTGACATTGTTCAATGCTGATTCTCTTGTTGTGTTGTGTCTTTTCAACCCTAGTTCGGCTCCATGACAGTATCTCAGAAGAAGGTTTCCATTACCTGGTCTTTGACCTGTGAGTATGACTGAAATTCACTCAAATGCACTCACTCACTCACTCACTCACTCACTCACGCACTCACGCACTTACTCAAACACTCACTCACTCACTCGCACACTCACTCATTCAATCACTCACTCATTCAATCACTCATGCACTCACACACACACACACACGCACTTAATCACTTAATCACTCACGCACTTACTCACTCAGGCACTCACTCACTCACACACTCAATCCCTTAATCACTCACGCACTTACTCACTCAGGCACTCACTCACTCACTCACTCACTCACTCACTCACTCACTCACTCACTCACTCACTCACTCACTCACTCACACACTTAATCTCTCAATCACTCACTTACTCCGTCACGCACTCCGTCACGCACTCCGTCACGCACTCCGTCACGCACTCCGTCACGCACTCCGTCACGCACTCCGTCACGCACTCCGTCACGCACTCACACATTCACTGGCTGCGTTCCAGTTTTTTTTTTTATGCCCTTCCCTCGTTAACTTCCCTCAGTCTCATTGACTCGGATGTACGTCAGTGCTTACGATGCATGAGTGCCCACTATTGGCGGAACCTTTTCAATGGGCTGTATTGGAACGTCCTAATCCCTTGATCACTTGGAATCTGCTATGGAGTTGATTTTCTTATTTAAATTTCATTACGAAACTGTTTAATGCTGCATTCTATATGTATATAGGTGTGTTTGGGTTGTTTTAGGTATATATAAAAAAAAATTAATATATCATAGAGTTGTTTGTGGTGGGGTAAATTAAATGCGTTATGCGGCGACGTCACAATCGTGTTGCATTGTGGGATATGGAGCTGCCTGAAGTGTACATATGAAGTAGACTCGCTCCCTTGGTCAAAATCGAGGGAGCGAGGGTCTGTCCATATAAACTTCACGAAGTGGAACACACTTCAAAATAGCAGCAGGGATTCCCCAGAGGAGAAGTGCTTAGGGAAGTTCGCAAGTGCGTGTCTAAAAGTGGAGTGGAACGCAGCCACTCTCTCTCACATTCACTAACTCACGCTCTCACTCAATCACTCATGCACATCTCACGCACTTACACTCACTCACACACTCACTCACGCACTTACTTACTCACACACTTACGCACTCAATCACTCACACACACACAGTCATGCACTCACTCACTCATGCACTCACTCACACACACACACACACACACACTCACGCACTCACTCACACACTCTCGCACTCACTCACATACTCAGTCATGTGCTCACTCACGCACTCACTCACGTGCTCACTCACTCACGTGCTCACTCACGTGTTCACTCACTCACTCACTCACTCACACACACACACGCTTGTGCCGTGTGACTCAGCATTACAAGTTGTACTGTAACTCAAGACATGATGATAATATAGGCTCTGATCCAAAGAGCTACCTATGTAGGTAACTGCCTTCTAAGACAGCATTCGGACTGAAATGAATACTCGTTTAATTAAAATTTAGTTAAAAATATGAACAAATACTGTATTAGTAAATAAATAATACAAAAAATAACAGCTAGTTTGTGTCTTCAGGTAAGTTTGTAAGTCTCAATGGCTGTGAGAGACTTCCTGCTTTTTGAATAAGGATGGACAAGTTATCAAACCCAAGACATTTTGTTCCAATGAATCATGTCTGAAGCCCCATTCCTGCAGGCAGATAAATGCAACTGAAATATGTTCGACAAGAACACCTCGTATGCATCTCCCCGGGTGTCAGAAATATATCCTTCAATTTGATAGGATCTGCCAGCAGAATTGATGGGTAGACATTTCTAGGTGGCCCTATAAATACGATTTAGTGCTGTCAAGATTGTTGTTTCTCTGATTGTGTCCTGGTTTTAACCAGAGTCCAGCGCACTTTGATTTTTCCAGGCATCATTGCGGAACTCAGTTTATGTGGAACAAACGCTGAGTTACTAATGTTCCTGTTACATGTCTCGTGCACACCTCAACTGCACGCCACCCTCACAATTTACAATGGTAACCATTTCACATAATATTCTCAATACATATAAAATACAGTTCAAAAGTTTGGGGTCAGTATGATTTTTTTTTTTTTTTTNTTTTTACATTTTGTTCTTATGCTCACCAAGGAAGCATTTATTTGATCAAAAGTACAGAAAAAAATCAAACAAATCTCAGATTTACCAGTTTTGGATAAAATACCATAGGTTTCTACAGTAATTGTTACTACAATAAAACTCTAGAAACTTTCTAACAGCCCCCACTGTCTTGTACTATCACTTGTATTTTGTCAAAACCTATGGTAATCATGGTTAAAATGCTAATTGCGGCCCTGCATCCAGTAATATATCTCTATAAAAAAATGAAGTATAATCGGGCCATGCGAGTTTTACTGCAGCATCACGTACATTTGCGATCATGTTTACGCAAGTTTAAAATGTCGGCTCTGCCTCCTGCTGCTGACCAAATTAGCCCAAAACCCAGCACACTCTCCACTCTCTCTCATCCCTTGTTTCACTGTTTTTTTTTTTTTCTCTCTATTTCCGCAGTGTGACTGGGGGGGAGTTGTTTGAGGACATCGTCGCCAGAGAGTATTACAGTGAAGCTGACGCAAGGTGGGCTCTCCAATTTACTGTTGCTGTGGTTACTGTGCTGCAGCCTGCAGTGAGCAGGTCACACTTACACGCGCACACACACTTACATCTGATTCAAAAGCACAGAAAGAGGACGATCCCTTTTGTGCAGAAAAACTGAGAGCCTTTAATGATGGTGGAGTTGCAGAACTGGCAATCAACAGGTGCCACACAAAAACGCATCCATTTGCCCTCAGTTGGCCCCTCCTTTCGAGTGCATCATTTCTGCACCACTAACAACAGCAGCACTGAACTGCAAAAATGAAGATTCTGTCTAAACAGATTTCCCAGAGAGGGGGATCTAGTGGCACAAAAATGACACACTTTGAACAGTGCCTTCATGAACCAGGAGTGAGTGTACAAGTCTCTAAGGGACTCTGATTCCAAGTTAAAGCCCCAGGCATCCAACGCAAACACCCTCCAGCAGTAAGCTGTGTTTTAATGCGCTCATATGGGACTTCATGGTAAATATGGTTTACAAGAGTTGCGTGATGCCAGTTTAGCATCTAAGCTTTGATATTATGCAATGTTCAGACTGCAGGTAAATGTGGCCCAGATCCTACAGTGTGAACAGCACAAACCACATGGAATCTGATCTTTTCGATTCTGATTTGGACCACTTCCATATGTGGTCCTAAATCCGATACATGTCTCATTTTGCAATGCAACCTCAATCTGAGCAGTCAAATCCGAATTCATGTGACTTTTATGTCACTCTAGATTGACATTTGTCACAAATCTGCACTCATGGGAGTCACTTTAAAGAAATTTACATAGATGAAATTATAGAGACAGTTGTGAAAGGTAGTCAGTGAACGACAGTGATGTCAAAACTCATAAGTATTACAGTGACAGCTCTATATACAAGCAAAACATCATAAATGTTTAAAAACTATCCTATCTTTTTTCACATCCTTGTCTTTGTTTTTTATATTGCCTGCGCATAAATTTGCTGGCTTACGCAGCAGATCACACAATAAATAATCCCATAATCACGTGTTTACTTCTATATTGCAGCGTGCTGCATGATGTCTGTTTATCGTTCTTTTGCGGATGCGGGTCAGTTCAGGACCATGATTTGTTCACACTGGATCTGATATGGGCCACATTTAAAACAACAATGTGAACAGCTATACAAAAAGAATTGGATCAGGATTGAGCACTAAGGCTCGGAGTGTGAACATAGTTTTAGATAGATGGGTAAAGACAGATAAAAAGAGGGTGAATGGGAAAATGGGTGAGAAAAGGGACATTTTATAAAGAGATCAGATGTCTTTGTGTGTGTGTGTGTGTGTGTGTGTGTGTGTGTGAGAGAGAGAGAAACAGAGAGACAGGTCTTTTGTGTCCAGTGGGATTTGTGCTGTCCTGAAAATGGAATGCTGGGCTTAAAATAACCAAATTTGGGCAAATAGCTTCTGTGAGCTTTTGTAACATTAATATACTCAACAGTCTTTTTCAATCTGCTTTCTTATCTTGTGTACTCCAGTTTTCTTATTCCCTTGTTCCTTGTGGCGTGTTCTAACCAAGCTAAAGTGACAAGTGATCAAATCTATGTTTTCCATGTGTCTTGTCACTGGAAACCTGTCACCTAGTTAGGACACAGTATAAGTCTGCACTTCTGAATATAATATAATATAATATTAAAGCAATAAGCCCCAAGAAGCCATGATTTACAGTGAATTTAGAACAGCTAGAACGGCGTTGTTAGGCATGATGCAGAGCGGAGCTTATTGCTTCACAGGGCTTATTGCTTGCTTTTATAAAACTGTTATTCCACATACCTGGCAAGGTTTCATAGAATAAACACACAGACACAAAAATGTAATGCTATTTATGAAAATTATTATTCTTCCGCCAAGCAACACACAGACACAGTGGCGGAGTAATACTGATGTAATGTGGTCACAGGTGTAAAGTAATACAACAGCTTTGAACACGGCTCAACCAATCATAATCAAGGACCAGAACTATCCATGTTATGTTATGTTACGTTACGTTATGTTAAAGCTATCCATCTGTTTTGCTAAAACCTACAAGTTACCTATGAAGAGACGTCTATTGTACACTGTCATGACCTTACCATCATCTATGCCATTTCCTCTGAACAAATTCAATAAGGATCTAAAGAAAGTCATGCATAATTTCACATTAATACTAAGTATTTATAGCAGCATGACACCAAAGCAACACACACACGCTCATTCTGGTTCATCTGTCCTGGTTAGGCCTCTATAACATTGTTATAGGATTACAGCTTTAAGAGGGATGAGATAATACGTGTACATGTGTGTGTACCTGTCTGAGAGTGAGGTGCTTTTCCAAGAGTAACGCCCACGACAGCTATTCCACAATCCCCTGCTCATCTTATGTGCCTCAGTCACATTACACTTGACCCATGACTTGGCTCATTCTGCTAAAGTAGCAGTAGTACGTGCAAATGTAACATCAATCATCCAGTCATGGTGTTTAATTTAAATGCTTAATTAAATTGTCCAGCAGAGGCTGTTTATTAACTCTACTGTAATCAATTTCAAAGGTTTATTTTAATTAAGAGATTGAAATTACAGACTTTAATTAATTCATTACAAAATGTAAAATATAAGATGATCCGAAGCAACAGACTTTCTGTAGTATTTTTTTTTTTTATGATTTATTTTTAAGGAAACCAACATTTCTCATTTGCCAATTTTATGAATGACAATTTTAATATCACATTATCATATCTGGTTTCATTGGCAGAATACTCTACAAAGGTAATGATAATGTTTTTGTTCTCAGCTCATAAGACTTTCTTTTCAATTTTCAAAAAAAAAAAAAAACTTGGAAAATTATACCTATTATTAGAGAGAAAAAAAATGAAGGGAAAAGACTTTGTGTATGTATTGACTTTTGTAATACAGTAAAAAAAAATAGGTTAAAATCGATATTTAGCCTTATCTCACCCCCACGCTTATCCTTATGATCTTCCTCTGCCACTGATAGATTTATTATTCTGTTTTTCAGCCAGTGCATCAATCAGATCCTGGAGAGTGTCAATCATATTCACCAGCATGACATCGTTCACAGAGACCTTAAGGTGAGTGTGAGCCAGTCGCCACGACAACCCCACACACGGCAACCGGTCTGTCTCTGAGGGTTTCTATGTCGATGCCCTGCCCAACACAAACACACAGATATACACACACAACAGTATTCCTGCTCTTGTTTATTATTCCCCTCATTTTAAGTGAACTACTTATCTGTAGTTTGGGTGTTTTCCCTACTGTTCAAATGCTCAAATATGTACTACTAAGACTTTTTGTACAGAGGATTATCTTTGTTTAAAGTAATACTCTCTTTTAGCAGCGCTAGATAAACAATTCATTATATTACCATATGAATCAAGTGCACTCATAAACATCACGCTTTGTGTCTCCACTGCAGTGCGTGCGAATGTATGAAATGAGCGCGTGTATATGTTGTCTTGACAGTGCCAGTGTCTTTAATAATGCAAACAGACACACACAGTTTTATCATGTCCTCCTATTGTGCATTAGTCACATACACTGCCCTCCCCCATGTGTATGTGAGCCCAATGATGAGCAGCAGAGATGTGCCCAGGCTGGTTGCCATAGTGAAGAACGTGATACGACAACTGTTGCTGGTATTGCCTGAGAGACGGAGGGATGTGGGAGGGGTCACCACGAGTCTCACCATCCTTCATTTGTAGTCTGCTCGTTTAATGAGGGAGAGTGAGAGATTCACACCTTTGGGCATAAATTTCGCTGCATCCTCATAACAGATGCATTTAAATTCTGTGCTTGAATGTAGAACTAGAGGGTGAACTCTGCGCATTGAGAAGATATATGTGCGGCAGCTAATGAATCAAGCCTATTGAGTTGTGTATTTGAGAACCTGGAGAGGAAATCGACTTTTCCAGCCTATATTTTAGTGTGAAAGTCTTCCATTCTGCCAAATATATCTTTCTGGGCCTTTTCACTAAGTTGTGTACTTGAAGCTCCTGGATATTAATGCATGTTTGTGTTTGATATCAAATTTGGAGCACTGACAAAACCGCAGGAAATCCACCCTAATATTTGCTCAGCGTAAATGTGGTAGTAAAGCAAACTCTATAAGCCATGTATAAACTCAGTTACCTGTATGGACAGATCTTTGACCCCCAAAATCTGTCTTATCCTGCTGAGCTGGTTTGGCTGGTATAGTGAAACCACCTGTTCATCTGCACATGATGTGCTTCACTTTAGTGGCTGTTCACACTGACAGTAAGTGGCTGTATTGATGGTCTTGTAGGTTTTCCTACTGCTGGATGCCCTAATGTCACTGGCAAATGTAATAATGAAAATTGACTATTTTTAATATCATATTTTTTAAATATAATTTTATTACAATAAAATTATTCTTTCTAATTTTAAATATCATAACATAATTTTTTTTTTTTTTCCTAATTACTGTAATGTTAAAAAATATACACTACCAATCTAACGTTTGGGATCAGGATATTTAAAAAAAATAAAAAATACTTTGTGTATTCAGCAAGGATGTATTAAATTGATCAAAAGTGACAGTAAAGACATTTAATAATTATATTTAAAATACATTTAGCAATTTCTATTCATCAACAAATCCTGAAAAACATGTATCATGGTTTCCCCAAAATAACTCTTTTCGATATTGATAATAATAAGAAATGTTTATTGAGCACCAAATCAGAATAATTTCTGAAGGATCATGTATCACTGAAGACTGGAGTGAAAGAAAATAGTGATTTTAAGTAAGCAATAAGGTACGAGAGGCTGTGCTGTTTCGTGAATAAGTCACGGCTGAAGGGCGTTGTTAGGCACGACGCAAAGCCATGACTTATTCACGATACAGCACTAGCCTCGAGTACCTTATTGCTTTTATAAAACGGTTACCACACAATACAAATATTAAAGCCAAAAACATCAATACAGCTTTCATGAAATAAACTTTCACTAAAGCCTTTTGTTGTGAACACGGAACAAGACGCAACTGACAAATGCTTTGACTAGCGCTGTCAGTCACGGGAAAACCCCTTAACTGTTAAAAGGACAAGATAATACATCGGACATTTAAACAGTCACGGGAAAACCCCATAACTGTTAAAAGGACAAGATAATACATCGGACATTTAAACATTTTTTATTATGAACATAGGACTGACCTGACTCCTTTTTTTACAGTAATACAGTAAAAATGACTTAAAGTTGTGAGAATCATTATTTAGAATATTAAGAATTAAAAAAGTAAATTGGTATTTGCCACAACACATAGCTGCTCATTTACATATATTTAATTTTCTCAGCTTTGTAGTTTGCCTGGATACACCTAGATTGTATGGGAAATGCCCAAATTCTGATTGTAAATAAGTGACGTCTGGTTGCTTTGATGCTGCAAATTGCTGTCAGTGTGAACGTCTCATTAGATTCAACATTCAACACCAGTAAACTGTCCCAGCTTTAGGCCACACGCTGGGCACTGTCAATCCCAAAGAATCTTTTTAACCTCCCTTTGGAGTCGATTTGAAATGTAATGGAGTCCCTTTGGAGTCGACACTAAATGAGTGTTTAGTGTGTTAAAAGCTTAATCTGCTTTCCTCCTCAGCCCGAGAACTTGCTGTTGGCCAGTAAGATGAAAGGAGCGGCAGTGAAACTGGCTGATTTTGGGCTGGCCATCGAGGTGCAGGGAGATCAGCAGGCCTGGTTTGGTAAATAACTCTATGACTTCAGCACTAATTCTGCTTCTCACACAAACGTTTACTTGTGAGGATCTCAAGAGTTGTTGCTAATTTTAATTACTACACCTATCCAAATTATTTCCTTAGATTCAGTACAGTAATAGTAATGTTTGCCTTAGCATTCACCTAATTAAGACTGTTGCATTCACTAAGGCTTCTTGTTTTGCCCATTTATGAGTACTTTTTATACCTTCTACAGTATACATGTATACTTCTTGTTTTCTACTAGTGTATTAAATTTGACAGGATTTACTACATTTGTGAGGACTTTTCAGACATTTTACCCACGCAACTGTGCTGATTCCCTCGTAAACTTCTTTCAGATTATCTGAAAAGGATGTTCCGACATTTCCCGCTCCATTACCTCCAGTCTGAAATGGATTGGAATGGCAGCAAAGGCTTATTTTCTGGCCGTGCTAAATGCCAATCTTTGCCCATTTCATGTTTCCCTTTCACACATAATTTCTGTTGGTGTGTGAAAGATCCTTTAGCTCTGACGATGTCCCTCTACAGCTGCCTTTCCTGGATAAAATCATCATTCAGGCTTCTCTCAGGCCTTGTGGCCCCCTACTGGCAGCTGGTTAATTCTGCTGCCATTCTGCTTTATGCCAATCAAGTATCATTACAGCTTTCTTTAGTTTTAAATAGGTAATCATCTTGTTTTGACTGAAGTATACCTAGCTTTGTGACGAGCAAAGCTCTGTGGGTGGAATAATTGTTATATACAAGCTATATGATTGGACAGCGCAGAATAATTTTACCACATTGGGCAGCTGTTTAAAACCCACCTATTTCCAGCCCTCTTCAGCCTTGCCAGTGCTGGAGGGAGGTAGCAATCTCAGCACATCATCATTTTGGCTCTGAATGGTTCTGGCGAATGGAAAAACTATCCACACACATGCATGCTTGGAATTATTAGCATTTCAGTAAATATTAATTGGCTGAACTACATTGCCTACAGGAGTCTGCAGTTTGCATCCACTTTATCTTATACTCATAGTGAAGAATGGTCACTTTCCAACTTCTTTGCCGTTTTGTCTTAGGTTTTGCTGGCACACCTGGCTACCTGTCTCCAGAGGTGTTGAGGAAGGATCCCTACGGCAAACCTGTGGACATCTGGGCCTGTGGTGAGTCTTCAACAGGGTCCTTAATCATTAGACCTCTTGCATATTCAGTTTGCTTGAACTGCTTCCCATATTAACAGGTTGCAGTATTCACACTGCATGAGTGCTGCAGAGCACTGCAAGTAGAGTTTCAGTGCCGAGCCTATTTTTGATGTGTGTCGCATGCTGAACTCAGCAGAAAATATAGTGCAGATGCACTGTAGACCTGTCAACACAATCTTTTACAATACATGATTTGCTAACACTTTATTTTAGTGTCATTGTTACATATGTTACACTGGTTACTATAGTAATAACTATAAATTATGCATAATTACATGCAACTAACCCTAAACCAAACCAAATCCTAACCCTATAGTAAGTACATGTAGTTACTTAATATTACTCAGTATTTAAATGTATAATTACAGTGTAACAAAGAAACCTTAAAATAAAGTCTAACCCATGATTTAATGAAACAAAGTGAACTCAGGGACGTCCGTCGGGTTCATGTTGCAGGTTACACATGCAGTAACAAGGCACACAAAGTACACTTTCTTTTTACGTAAATTATTAGATACTAGTCAACAGTGTTGAGTTCCATGTAAAACAATTACTATTTGGATGTAAATATGGTATTCCTTTGTCTAATAAATTGTATTCCATTCACAATCTAATTGTAATAGTTAACTTGCAGTGCATTCAAATTGTGTAATGCACAACTAGCCATGGATTATCCCGCTTATACCATGGTTACCTGCAAACACTGACTAGTTAAATGTTTGAACCACAAAATTTTACTGGAAGGGTTAAAATTAAAGTTAATTTATATCTACGACTCATTTGATATAGCATTCTGCAGTAAGATTACATTTATTTGATTGAATTATTGAGAGAGAGAGAGAGAGAGAGAGAGAGAGAGAGAGAGGTATGAATGACCTGCATGACCTGTGCAGTGTCTCTACAAACAATGAAGCTGTGAGTTTAATTACTTTAAAATCAGCAACATTACCACTTCTTTGCTAAAGAACATAATGTAGCAATTCAGTAGCGAAGCTAATTTATTAATAAAAGTCCTGGGGCAATGTTGACAACAAGTTTCTGTGCTCCTGAATGTATCTGTGTCTGTGCACAGCACAATCTCTGATCTCTCTCTGTGTGTGTGCGCGCATGTGCTTCAATGAAAGCAGCTCATTGATATAGATCGGTGATTAAACTGACTGGAACTACCTGTGCGTTACATGGTTTGAACGCACTCTTTCCAGACAATCAGAATGGAGTATTCTGACAGACCATGGTATAAACGTACTGTAATGCAATCAGTGGAACAACTTTATAACCATGCAGAAAATACCTCAGAATGTCTGTCAGCCAATCAGAATCAAATATTTAACAGTATGAGGTAATTGTTTCCTTCTCTCTTGTTTTCCGTTTCTTTCACAGGTGTAATCTTGTACATTCTACTAGTGGGCTACCCTCCATTTTGGGATGAAGATCAACACAAGTTATACCAGCAGATCAAGGCTGGAGCTTATGATGTAAGTACATTTGTCCACCAATGCAGCCGCACTCTCTCACTGTCCCTGTCTGTAGCAGTTCACTCCAGACACTCGAAAACCCCCTTCTTCTGATTGGTCTTTGAATGCACCATCAAGTCTTTAAACGGGGGCATTCACTAGGAGTGAATGTGGAAGTTTTTGCCTTCCATATTTCCTTTGGCCACATTTCTGTCAAATTTGCATTTTTGATCCAATTTTTGAAGCCATGTTTTACTTTGAAATCATATTTTGGGATGTTTCTAATTAGTCCAGTCTATGTGAATTTATTAAGTCATAAATCAGTCTAGTGAGGCTTGTTTAATTTTAGACCACACATCACAAGGCCTCTACATCCTTTCAGAAAATCCCTGGAATTTCCCAGCAGGATACCGTTAACATTTCCTGTGAACATTTGTGAAATCACTTGGAATAAAATTCAAGAGGCAGAGCTGTGCTAAAAATGTTTAAACCTATGGCAATAATGGGTCAAGAGGTGGAAATAAGATCATTTATTAAAGCTTAGAGACACAAATAAAATAAAATGTAATCAACAAATGATCAAACAACTAATCAATGAGCTGGAATTTTATTTTATGTAAAAAAAATAAAATAAAATAAACATTTATTTTTATAAAATTCAGCCTTTAATGAATTATTAATTTTTTTTTCTAATTATCCTATAAAAAAATAAAAGAAATATAAAATAATAAAATTAAATTGCAGCTCATTGCTTAATTGTTCCAGCATTATTTGAGTGCAACAGATGTCGCAAGGTCTCTGCGACACTTACTGTGGTCCAACTGCCTGTTTAATTTCTGATTGGGTGCGATTTAGAACTACTGGTGCTGTTATTGATTATGTCAGGCCCTCCCTGACGCATTGCAGAGAGATGGGCTTTGCTTAGAAACAACTGCCTTGTCCCAGAGTGTATGTGCTTGTTTGTTTGTGTATGTGTGTGATGCGTTTTTAAATTGTTCATCAATTGCATCACTGTCTCACACCCTCAGATGTATGTCGCAGGACATGAAGCGAGTGTTTGCCCTAGAGAGATTATTCATTGAGTTAAAATTTGTGTTTCAAATAAAAAGGGAGGAGATTATATAACTGTGGCCTTTTGTGAAAATTATGGTTAGATGGTTTTGGTGGTCACAGTGTCAGGTCTGGTCAGGGCAGGAGATGTGACAAATCTTTTATCACAAAATATATAAAACAATCCAACCACAAAATGATTTATATCAGGAGTCCTAACCTGTTGTGAATCATGACAAATAAGTGGTCCAAAAACGCTATTTCCGGTCAAAAGTTGGGGGTCGGTACATTTTTTTTTTTTTTTTTTGAAAGAAGTCTATTATCCTCACCACAGCTGCACTTATTTAATCAAAAATACATTAAAAACAGTAATATTATGAAATATTGTTTCAATTTAAAATTACTGCTTTTCATTTAAATATTTTAAAAAATATAATTTATTCATGTGAATTTTGAGCATCATTACTCCAGTCTTCAGTGTCACATGATCCTTCAGAAATCATTCTAATATGCTTATTTGGTGCTCAAAAGCATTATCAATATCAATAATAGTAATATTTTTATGGAAACTGTGATACATTGATTCTTTGATGAATAGAAAGTTCAAAAGAACAGCATTAATTTGAAATATAAATTTTTGTTACATTGTAAATGTTTTACTGTCACTTTTGATCAATTTAATGCATCCTTGAGAAATAAAAGTATTAATTTCTTTAAAAAAAAAATCTTAACTGACTTTTGCAAACTTTTGCATGGTAGTGCATATGTAACAGAAGGCAATAAATATTATAAAGATAGTTCTGGCTCTAAATTCTGAATGGTGATTCCTCCTGTTGACTTGTCCCACTTTTTTATTTTCTTTGTTGGTATCACGTGTAAAGTAAATAACGGTAACAATGTTAATATATCTACCATGGCATGAATCTTATTCCAAATCTCTACAGGTTGGCACATTGCTATCGTCACACAGTATATGCCTTAAGAATTGAATTAGGAAACCTTACCATGAGCTTCTCTGTTTTGTACTTTTGTAACCTTTGTCATGTGATCGCAATCAATGAGGTGTAGTTGAGCCTCATCATCCATTACGAGCTTCTGTCACCGTGCCTTCTGGCATTATGTTCACATTTGGATGCGCCGTCCGCAGTCCTGAGTGGCCGTCTTTGCTGAAGCAGCGCACAGCAGTGCAAAAACGCCCCACCCATGACATGTATTAACAGTGCCCTGAGCCAAAAGCGCAGCTGAATCACTCTGTGTAAGGTCTTATGAGCACCTGCAGTGTTTCTAAGTACAATCCACATGCTCGTTTTAGCTGATGCAACACAGCTTGATGCGCAAACAAATTATACTTCCTGGAACCTGCCCAGGGTTTTCTTGGAACAGACAAAGGATTTGTAACGGCCACATTAAGATCTCCTGGTACGAAAGAGGAGGTGTGACACACATTCAACACTGATACAGACACAGCTTTTTATTGGCTAATTACAACTGCAATTTTCTCTAGTTATGGGCTGCAATGAAGCCATGAGGTGTGAAATGCGCAAGCAACATGTTTCGAGCACCAGCCATGCCGAATTGGACGGCTGTAGGAGGCCTGACTGCCGTGACTCATTGAATCCTGTACGCTGCCTTGTGATAGGTTTAATTTCATTAGGCCTCGATTCAGACTGCTCTGTATGTGTGTCAGTACGTCTTGTGGTGTGAAAAGCACTCTAGGCATTCTCCTGCATTTAGATTGCATATCTAACACTCACTCGCGATTCTTTCCCCCACAGTTTCCTTCTCCGGAGTGGGACACGGTCACCCCCGAGGCTAAGAACCTCATCAACCAAATGCTGACCATCAACCCAGCTAAGAGAATCACAGCAGAGCAGGCCCTCAAGCACCCATGGGTCTGCGTAAGTTATCTTTGCTGAAGACTACATTTACCACAAGCCCCGAGCAAGAAAGATCCATTGGGAATGATCTGAGCTCTCATCGTATAGGTCGATGTGTTTTTGACGTTAAGGTTCTTAAAGGAATAGTTCACTCATATATGAAAATTGTCATTATTTGACATTATCTGACTTTTGAGAAAGTCATACATTTTGAAAGTAATTAAATTTTTTAGTAATGTGCCTGTCGCTCTTTTCTTTGCAACTACGACTGGAGACTTCAAATGTCAAAAATGGTGCAAAAACATTAAGGCTGCATGATTAATCGTGAACACTATTTCTTTTTTTCTCGATTAATTATATGGATACATTTTTCACCCTCTGTTTTACTTAATCTTCCTAAACTGGCAGCAGTGTGCACATGCCCTCTTTGCACTGAAAAGAAAAAAAAAACGCTGATGATTTGAAAACATGAGGCCAGATTTACTAACAGCTTGCACCAGCGCAAACCCTCTTTTGCTGTTAAAAAACTCCTGGCAGGATTTTCTAAAGACACGCAGTGAAAAATTAGTGCTGAAGAGCCGTGGACAGTTATTTTTGTGGCTGACCTTATTGCATATGCATTTGTAGGAGTTTCCCTTTCAGATACAAAATTTATGAGGAGAGTAATTAAATGAATCATGCAAGGTGATTTACTAAGGTTTGCGCTAGTCAATTTACTGGTATTTGCGCCATTATTTAAGCAATCAGTCTCAAGGGGACCTCAGTTGTGGGCAAAGAGAGTGGAAGAGAGCACTGTTCATTCACTCCCCCCCCCTTAATATCCTGCCGGTACTGAGACTCGACCCCACAACCTTCGGGTTGCAAGTCTAACTCTCTAACCATTAGGCCACAACTGCCCCAATCAGTTGTATAGACTACTTTTATGGCGTTTTTGCATTCTTCTTGAAGCCTGAAAGTTCACTATTCATTGAATTGGAAAAGCAACAAGTATATTATTAAAATATCCTCTTGTGTTCCATGGAAGATCAAAAATCATACGGGACTGCATTAGGGTGGGTAAATAATGAAAGAATGTTCCTTTTTGGGTGAACTATTCCTTTAATTGGTTCAAATACCTCAATAACGCTGATGTGCAATATTTTTCTTCTTCTTGCATTTGCTCGTTTTAGCAACGGTCCACAGTGGCGTCCATGATGCATCGCCAAGAGACTGTGGAGTGCTTGCGCAAGTTCAACGCCCGCAGAAAACTCAAGGTACGGCGTGGGTTTGAAGGGCCCTTAGACTAACTCCAGTCTTCATCCCTTGGGTAATTAGTGCTGAAATTCCTGTTGCCATAGACTAAACACTCTATTTTTCTCTGTCTTTGTTCAGGGAGCCATTCTTACTACTATGCTGGTTTCTAGAAACTTCTCAGGTGAGTTTCCTCATTCTCCTGGGATCAGGTAGGTCATGGATGAACTTGGCCCACCTCTTGAAGTCTTGCTCCAGTTTTCACTATTAAAAAGATCTCTAAAGGCTGGCTTAGTAATTTAATTGAGGGAAAATTCACTTAGGATCTAGAGCTTTGGATTACAGGAGTATAAAGTTTTAGATTTTTCTGCTCCAAGAGTTCTTTGAGCTGTTAAGGTTTTCTCTCTGAGGCTTGAGGATAACAGTAAAGGAATATCGATAAGTTTCTTCTTCATTTGTTTAATTATGTTAACATTTGCGCAGTTTACTTCCTGAACAGACAATGTTTACGGTTTGTGCAGGTATATCTTTTTGTCTTTGATACTGCAGGTTTGAGAGCTTTAGCTTGTTTTAGAGACAGATATTCTAGACCTTAATTCCTTATAAAAAATAAATAAAAAAAAAGGTAACTTGTTCAGTAGAGGGTTTGAAAAAATTCCATAGCTTCTCCCAACTCAACGCCTCTCTGTCCAATAGTGGGCCGGCAGCATACCAGCCCTGCTGCTCCCACCACAAGCACTGCCGCGCTTGCACAGGAAGGTATGTGAGAGTGCATCTCCTCACCTCGCCACCAGGGGGACCAGCGAGCCCCCTCCACAATTCCTTCAAACCCCCACCCTCCCTCTGCTCTATCCAACCAGCATGCATCCAATGAGAAGCCTGCCTCTCTTGTCATCACTTGCATAAATTATTTGGTTTACTTCAGTCTCCACTCTCATTAGCAACGTCTGCTATATAGTCTAAGAGAAGTTCTCACATTTAAAAGGATAGTGGCCCGCTGAGTTATCGTCTCTCACAGATACACATCATGCATTTGAGCGATGTGTAAGAGTTTATGAAATAGCATGTCATTTTTTTCAGCCGTGTTTTTATTACTGCTTTGCTTTTACACGACCATGTAACTTTAACATTCATCTAGCTACTGTAGCTTTTAATCCTACAAGTTGTAAGACGTGTTAGAGCAGGTTGTTATCTTTCCTCCACTGATCAATTAAATAAATAATAAAAATTAATTGCTCGATGTAGTGGAGAAATCACCATTTTCTGTAACTAGAGTTTATAGAATTGGAGTTCTAGGCATCTGGCAAATTCAACTTAAAAAAAAAAATTCTAAATTTAAAACCATTTTAAAATGCAAAGTATTCATTTATAGTTGATTTCATTTGGTATGGGATTTTTTAATTAAATCTTTTTCTTTATAATCAGTGTTTGTTACACTCTTAAAAAAAAAAATGCTGGGTTAAAAACAACCCAAGTGGGGTTGAAAATAGGCTAACTCAGTGATTGGGTTGTTTTATTATTAACATTAATAAATGTTCATTTATTAAAAGTATTACTAGATGTTAATTTCCAACATACATTGGGTTCATTTTAAGCAAGCAATACAGTAATTTGTAAACAATATTTGAGTTAAATAAAACTACCCAGCAGGTTGGGTAAACATTTAACTCAACCTCTCGATTAAAATAACCCATTCGCTGGGTTAAAACAACCCAATTGCTGGGTTTGCCCGTTTTCAACCCAACTTGGGTTTTGTTTTTAACCCAGCATTTTTGTAGAGTGTACCAAATTTTGAGAATGACCCTTATACTGACATTTGAATCATCTTAGCTTTTGTTCAGTTTTCAAAAAGTCTATTTATTTATCTGTCGGCATAGATTGACTCTTTTTATATGCGTGAACAAACAATGTCTCATTTCATCTTGCAACTGTCCCCAGATCAGTTTACACACAGCGGCTCTAGGCAAAACAATCCAATCAATACCACAGCACACCACAGCCACCACGAGACCCATTATAGGCTTGCATGCATTATTTTCTGCATGGAGTAAAAAAAATGTGAATGCCGCTGCTTCTCCTTTGATTAGACTTTCTCTTTTTCTCTCTGTCTTTCTCGCTCTGCTCCTCTCGGTTAAATTGCTTCAGCCCTTTTTGGCCCCCTCCTTCCCTGCTGATCAGCTTTCTGGTGTTTTGTGCTATTGGGTTAAATAGCGTTTAAGTGAAGTCTGCTTTAGCTGAATATACAGGACCCCGGTCACGTGTCTGTCCTCCTCCACCTCATGGAGAATAATGAGGTTTGGGTGGGATGGAGCTTTGGAGGTTCTTAGATCCGTGTCCTGTGTTGTTAACTAAAGCAGACCCGTGCAGCCTAGCCAAGCCACCATTGCCCTACCACTCTTCCTCTCAACTCTTCCTGCTCCCCTCGCCAAGAGCGCAGGGGCTTAACTACATGGACGGGCAGGAGCGGGGTTGGCTTGCTGCCAGTCGTCAGACCCGATGTAGCTGGCGCACGTGTCCGGTGAGCGCCAGGTGGTCTGCGGGGAAGGAGGCCCCCTGGAGGGCAGATGGACGACACTGTTGACAGTGTCTCTGAGTCAGGAGAAAGTGGAGAAGAGGTCTCTGGTTCCAGTTGTGTTGTCTGGTCAAATTGAATTGTTACACTCTCTGGGACAGCTGTCTGTCAGATTCAGTAAATGTCAGCCAGCTGCCGTCTTCAACAAGCTGTGTCTGAGCAGCTGTCAGCATGGTGAGAATACTTCATATGTATGAAATGGTCAAAGGAGAACAATTAAGAAAAGATCAGATCCTTGCAGATCCCTCAGGATTATGGAAAACAAACAAGAGCTCTTTGCTGTCTTGTTGAACCTGTTATTATGTACTGTTTTGGTTGTTTCAGTAGTTATAGGATATGTTCGGAATAGCATTCTACCGTACTTCTCTTAACTCTTTCCGCAGGATTTTCTGTATCCATAAAGTTCCCCAAGGAGCTCTAAAATGCAAGCTATCCATTAGCATTCCCATTAAAGTTGTATGCGATCTGGATGCTGCCAGGAAAATGCACTCTTGGCTCACTGTTTGAAAAGTACAATTCATAAAATGTGTAAAAATACAAATAACTATTCTTGAAGGGATAGTTCACCCAAAACATGACATTTTGTAATTAATTGCTCACCCTCATGTCGTTCCAAACCCGTAAGACCTTCGTTCATCTTCAGAACACAAATTAAGATATTTTTGATTAAATCTGAAAGGTTTCTGAACCACACATTTTGCTGACGCAGGAGCTGGCCGATACTGAGTTGGCTTTATGACGTAAACACAGAAGTGCTTCACTGTGCTTACAACGTGAACAACATAGGAGACTGAACCACTGTAGTCACGTGGACTATTTTAACAATGTCTTTAAGCCTTGAAAGGTACAATGACGTTGCTGCCTATGTGTGGTTCAGAAACCTCTCGGATTTCATCAACAATATCTTCATTTGTATTCCGAAGATGAACGAAGGTCTTATGGGTTTGGAACGACATGAGGGTGAGTACTTAATAACAGAAATTTCATTTTTGGGTGAACTAACCCATTATATTATTTTACTATATGGACTGCATCTGTGGCCTCAATTACCACAAATCTAAGTTTATTTGTAATGCATTTCCATTCTTTTTTTACAAACTGAAGGACAAACCCAAGAGTTTAAAGTTGTATTTAACCTGGAATATTCCTTTAATGTTCTTTTGAGCCGTCCAATCAATGCTCTCCATCAGTTCTTGGCTTCAACTAGTACTGTAAGTGTTTATAACTCTTTATATTCTGTTATTGTTAAAGCCATTTCTCCAGTTGAATATGTACAATGTTAACCAATAACCAGTAATGACATTTCATCAATGTTTCTTCATTCTTTTTTAAGAGCTTTTCATTATATGACCAAGCTAAGACTTACTGACCAATAGATTAAGAAGATAAGGCATGTAGTGTGTCTGCTATGTCTCCTGTTAAATCTATAATATATAATTTGTTGCTTGCACAGGTCTGATTTAAAGGTGTATTGAATGTTTAGTGGCTGTTGTAGTTGATTTTTCTAGCTCAATCTGCTGCCTTAAAGACCTTTTTTCTCTTTTGAAGCCTGAAGCATTATATAATAGGGGTGTGAATATTTGATCTCACTTTGATTGTTATTTTCATTTGAAATTGAATCACAATTCAATTATTTTTTTATTATTATAAACAGATGCTTAAAACATGTAGGGACAATTAAACGTGCAAAAGATGTAGATTGCATATAACGGAAAATAGCTTGAAAAAGTTGCAAAATAAGTTAACATTAAATGCATTATGCAATTATAAGTAGTTATTAAATTTTGTAATCAAGTGCATTGAAATGTATCTGTTCACCCCTGTTATTTAAACTGCATTAGGATGCCACATGATACTTTTTAACCTTTTATAACCTGTTTTGCACAATATAATTATGTAATTTTTTTAAATTAAGGAAGGTTACTGCACTTTGTTTTGCACTGTTTGAAAATGAGTTAATTTCTTCTTCCTAATATAATTTATTTCTACTCAGCATTAATAGTGGTATGACTGCAGCGTGGCCGTACTGGGGTCCCAAATCCATCTGATTGTTCCGCAGTATAACGGAAGACTGCTGGCTCAGCTTTCCCAGTCACAGTCTGTGAATCCTATGAGACATAGTTAGATATATGAGAGACATTGGAATGGTAATGAGTTGAGGTCTAGCTTTATGACTCCATCAATGCATTGCATTATGGGACTCGTGGTTTAATCCCGTTGACACTGCATGGCTGACCGTATGGTGAATTGCATCCACCACCAGCACCTCTCACCTCATGATTAGTGAAGCATGAAAGCAGGCCTGCAATGCAAACAATGCCTGCTATCTTCCAGCTTGTCCTCTGCTTCTAAATGGGTTTTTGTCTTCTTAACCTTGCCATCTTTTCTTCCCATTTGTTTATGGAAGGTAAGGCGCTTACCAGGAATACCGAATGTGAAACTTAAGTTTTTAGGTTTTTTCCATGATTGAGGTTTTATAGGCCTTACACAAGTCATTTGATTGTTCTCTGAGGGATTCTGAAGTATATCGGGGGCCGTTTCCCCTACACTGACTCAAGACCTCTCAAACATGCCCTCTGGGAAATAACAGTTGCAGTTAAAGGAAAAATCAATTGCATACATTAGCCATGATTTTCCCTCATTATGTGTGCGGCCGCAAATGGAGAAACAAATTCATTCTCTCTTCTGCTCTGAGATTGGTGAAAAATGGAATAAAATGGGTAATTTATTCCAAGTCTATGCAGTTAGTTAATTTTAAAGGGGTTATATCATGCATTTTTATTTATTTACTTTTATTTTTTTGCCCCATTTTGGTGGCAAAAAAACACTACTAATATTATTAGAGATCCCTACTCTTAAAATATTATGAGTGCTTTTTTGTTTGTTTGTTTTTGATTTTTTTTGCCACCAAAATGGGCATAATTTGCCAAGGTTTTTAAGGACCATTTTCCACCCTCGCTCTGACCATTAAAATCAATTCCTTTTTTCTTCTTCTTTTTTTTTTGTTTTGTTTGCAGCTGTACCTTTAATAAATACCCGCTCAAATGTGAAACAGCATTTCGCTGCACCTACTTAATGATTTTATATGTATTTATGAATAAGCTAACAATGAAAAAACTATTTACTGACCCCAAACTGTAGTGTATTTTTATTTATATGTATTTTTGCATATCTCTAATTGTGACATTCACAAAAAGAATGAAGTGTGCTGTACAAACTGTTGACTGAAATACTCAGAGAGATCTACAGCTAATCATTTCTAAAATATTGAGTTTTAATGAACTTTTTCTAACTGGTGAAAAGTTTGAGTTTGAAGTTACAATATGTTTTCACACAGTACAGTAGTTCAGCAAACTAAAGGGAAAAAAAGGGAAAATTTGATCCCTCAAGATGTGACCCCTTTAAAGTTAATTTCACCAAAATGAATTTCTCATTTGCAGCAAGTTATTTATTTATAAGTTACTTTTTATCTTCATCTCCCAAAACTTCATATATCTTTGGCTTAAACTGATATATAAAGATCTATGAGTAATTTCTCCTGTGGTGAAAAATGATTCTAGTCAGCATTACCTCCCAAACCCTGTATGCTAATGAATGACGGAATGCAAGCCAGCAGTTTGTTAAATGTTTTATATGGGATTTATTTGAAATATGTGCAGATGTGAGCATTCTGTTGGTTTTGTCACTAGTAATTTTGTATGTTGTAATTTAGTTTTTCTCTGTTCCCTACAGCATGCAAAAGTTTACTCAACAAAAAGGCAGATGGAGTCAAGGTAAATCCACAGATGTTTTAATTTAATCACCACAATTTAATAAAAGTATATTGGCAACTTAAGCAGTACAGCTTTGCTATAGAAGTCTTGCGCTTTGAGGTTATTTTTACAAATTAGTAGTAGTACAACCCATGTGTTGCCTGAGCGGATCTACTTATCAGACTGTATTCTGTATCGTCGCCCTCTATCTGAATGATGGATAACTCTGTACAGTCATCTTCCTGGCATATGTTATTCATCTGTTGTGTGATTTTTAACTGCCGTGACTGGCATAAAACCGCTTACTCACAGGAGGATCGGCTCCAATCATTTCCCTAGTGATGTCATCCCTCTGAAAAGGAAGTTGAATCTGTCCTCTCTATTTCAGCCCCAGACAAACAACACTAAAAACAGTGTAGTGAGCGCTGTAGTGAACGCCATGAAAGAAAGCAACACGGCCTCTTCTACACCGATGGTACCTCATCTACATTCAACACTCTTTGTAACCCATATACTTATCTGACCGTATCCCATAATACATTTTTGCAGTAGTACTTGGTGCATGTCAGTTTTTGCATGTACTAAATACCTCAGACCTAGGGCTGTAAAATCGATTAATCGCGATTAATCGCATCTAACATAAAAGTTTGTGCTTATATATGTGTGTGTACATGTATGCATATAAATATAAATATATATATATATAAATATATACACACATACACACACACACACACACACAGACACACACATATATTATATAAGCACAATCTTATGTTAGATGCGATTAATTGCGATTTAATCGATTTTACAGCCCTACTCAAACCTGTAGTTTGCTGTGCACTACATGTCCTAGTCATTTCTCCCTTATGAGTTTTTTTTTTTTTTTTTTTNTTGAGCTCTCGTGTCCTTTCAAAGCACGTCTGGTACACATAATTGTGGTGTTTTATAAACATATCATTAGGAGTGATTTGTTCTTGTCCGTATGCTGCTGGTTTATGTCCTTCTGCACTCCTCTTGTCCTTAGTTTGCCTCTGAAGGCGTACACACCGCTATTACAAGTACAAACAAAATATAGTCATCGGATGAGATGTCTTTGACATTGCACTTATTGTATATACATGGTACTTAAAAATAACCTATAAAGACAAGAATTTGAGCCAAGTCACCATACAGAGTAGCATAAATGTATGGATTTCAGCAAATAACAAGGTAATTTGAGTCAGAGTGCATAAACCAGTCACAGAAAAGATGCAGTGTCCCACACAGAAGGCTGTCTGCCGTTTGGCCGTGTTGGAAACTAGCAGTGTCCCCTGGAGATTTAGGAAAAAGAAAGCGGATTGACACTTCAGATGGGCCTTGTTTGCTCGACTGCCCAAATAGCTGAGCAAAGAGCATCTTGGGACCTCCAAAACAATCCATTAAGAGCACAAGTTAACCCCCGACCCCTCCCGAGGCCTCCAAATGCCTCCACAGTGCTGATGGACAGCTAGCAACCACTGGGCTATCTGAAACATACAACAGAAGCGGCAATTGGAATAATATGAAGTATTTTTCACTATTTTGAGGATTCAGATGGGTCATAACATTTGGGAAAAATAACTGGAAGTTAATCTGAGAAAACATATAAAGCACACAGTATAATCCAGAAATTGCTTGACTTCAAGGTGGATTTTTAACTTGTTTATGATTCTCTATCCCTGTGGTTCTGGCAGAATATTTTAGTTGAATTTGAGAAACTGCATCTTTAGATCTTTGTGACGCATGCCATTTATAATTTTTGTAAGTGTACACATGTGGTCGATTTTCTGTAGTGAGCTGTGAATGTTCATCAAGCTCATCAGGAACCTTGTGTTCATTTCCACATAAAGTATTTGTCTGTTTACATCATTATTTCTTTATTTGATCTCAAAATCCTTATTTTGTGTCAGCTTTAAAAGTATGTGCGTGTATTCCTGGAGGATGTTGTTTAACCAGATCGTTGTGGATTGAGAGTCTTACCTACTTTAATCATAAAATGAAATCTTATTCAATTTTACAGGAGCCGCAAACTACAGTTGTGCACAACCCTGCCGATGGCCCCAAGGTACAATTTTCAGGAAATTTTGGAATAGGGGTGGGAGAACAATTCACAAATTGCACTATTACGGTTCTTTCTAAATAAACCTAGGCTGATCAAATGAAATTCTTAACTTGATTAAAAAATTTTTTTTTAAATATATTATTTTATTTATTTTATTTGAACTGAACTGAATCAAATGCATCTTTATTCCCTAACATCTTTATTATCAATGTCTTGCTGACACACTTTTAAATATATTATTTTATTTATTTTATTNTGTGAGTCTTCATTCTTGCAAAAAAATTATGTATCAATAATCAGTTGAATCATGAGTTTTATTATATTAATAATAATAATAATAATAATTGTATAACTTGGAATACACTGTGGGACTGTGCTGTTGCTAAAAAGCTAAATTATTTTATAATGGCTCTGTCTGAATCAAAAACAAGTTAAATCTTAGTCATTTTATTTTATTTATTTATTTATTTTTGCAAAAGATTAGTGGGGCTGCACTGTTGCTAAAAAAATTGAAATGTATCGAGAATCATTCTCTGATTCAAGAACACTGAATTGAATCGCGAGTTGCCTGAAGATTCCCACCCCTAATTCTGAAACTGATTTCAGAGACCATAACCTAATGCTATTCATTACTATTCCTTCACGTCTCATGTTTTGTTTGTCTTGTATGTTCTTTGTCTGTTTCTGTCCCCAGGGCTCCACAGAGAGCTGTAATACCACTGAGGAAGAGGATATGAAAGGTAGGAAAGGTACACAGATCTTCTCTACTGTTCTCTGCATGCCTTCAGCACTGTGGCGTTCCAGCTCCCGGTGCTCATGTCAGAAGAGTAATCCCTCTCCTCTCCGAACACTTCCGGTACTGCAGTACCAAAAAAGCCTTTGATTTAACAATATACATCTCACATCAGTCAACAGTCATTTGAAATATGAAACATGAGGCTGCGGCGACAACTGAGACTTTGTCATTTGAAGGCAGGGCCATGAATGCGTGCTGCCGGATGGACAGGAGGGGAATTACGGTTAGAGGGCATTGAGACGGGGTTAGATGGATTGTGCTTTACACATAAACATGCATGATGGCACAAAACATCTAAAAAGTTTACAGCTAAATTGCTAGTTTAGAGATACAGCATAAGCCAAGGTCCAAAGTTAAGGTGCACCAGAGAGATTCAGCAAAGTAAATGAGGGCAAATTCATTGTGGAAAAAAACCCAACACATTCACAAACATTCCTTTCCGGACGGGATTAGATTTCTCTAAGATAGCGATAGCTGTGTGAGGAAAAACATAGACGTGTTCAATTCAAACTGAAATAAAATTGCAAAGTACATCTGCGAAACACAAATTTACCTGACATCCTCAGGGAAAACTAGTCCCATCCGAATAGGGCTTTAATAAGCATTTCTATGTCAGATCATTTACACAATTTGTCATTGTCACGCACGTGAATTTCCAGCCGCATTCAAATGATTCAAACCAATTTAAATATATATACACAACATCTGTTTTTAAGCTGTCGGTGTCTCAGTAGGTTTCCTTGTAGATTTTGTGTGTTTGTGTGTCCTGTGTTTTTCACCCCACTTATTTAGATGTTTGTTGATGTGCCGTGTCTTGTAAATTCATTAGCATGTTGTGAACCGGACTGTTTTTCCCGAGGGACTCTCGCCGATACAGTTTTCTGTCACGAAAAGGGCCAGGCTCGAATTCATTTCCTCTCCTTATTCACTCCGAGCCTGGACAGACAATAGCAGCTTAAAGAGCCTTATCATTAGCTCCGTCACGTCTGAGGTTAGGTGATGAGGACAGGAAATTGGCGCGGAGCCTGGAGAAACAATCTCTGAGCGCGCTGTTGTCCAAGCACAACAAACACGGCTCGGCTTCACCACACCCATAGATACAGACCTGCGTCACACCATCACTCATAACTCTGCTGGAAAATCCAGGATCATCACCTGTAGTCCTGTTCCCATAAACACAGTGCTTCTTTAATTGAGAACAGCTCATCTAAACTCATCCCAGTTCATCAGCATCTTCGTGACCGTTAAGCTATTTAGTCATGATTGCGTGTCAGCGTTGGTGTGGTGTCTATGTTAGTTTGTTTCGGCTGGTGAAGGACATGAGAGATGTGTGTGTTTTTCCTCCTGGTGTCGTGTGGTTTTGGGGCTGTGCCAGCCGAGAGTGCGCAGGGAGCGAGCAGTGACAGTGCCGTGATGAGTCAGTGCAGTGCCGGGGAAGAGCCGCCCGCTCTGGTGGCTTCACCACAGGGCTCTCCTGCCAGTAAGTCAAGATCCTCTCGTACCACCTGGGCACCTTCAATCCCTCCTTAAACCTTCAAGTCGAGACCTTTTTGTCCCCCCCACAACTCCAGCCTTTCTGCCCTTAAGCATACTATCATATATGGGTCACTTGTTTTCCGTGTAGAGCAGTATGTCACAGTTGTTGATCCCCTTTTCTGCTCACAAATGTATTCACCCCCTGATGCATGCTACTCAACTGTACTATATACAGATCTGTCTGTTGTAACGTGTACAGACCAGAAAAGCTTTTAGATGTTCTACTCCTGATTTTTCCTACATTCTTCTCCCTGATTTGTGACTGAAGTCTCGAACATTCCCCTTTGAGGTTTCAGAAGTCGTAAACGTTAATATGCTTTTTTGCACATACACACATTTCAATAAATTCCCAGATCTAAGCTACATATTTGTGATTTAATTTCTCACTAGTTGATGTAACAATACTCCATGTAGTCTCTGATGTGTTGCTGACCTTAAGGAAAACCTGAAATAGGCCTCTGAGTATCTAGTGAATTTGTGCTTTTATTTTGTTCTATTATCATTCCTGTAGCTCAGTGGTTAGAGCATTGCACTAGCAATGCCAAGGTCATGGGTTCGATCCCAGGGATTGCACATACTCAGATACAAATGTATAGTATAATGCAATGTAAGTCGCTTTGGATAAAAGCGTCTGCCAAATGCATAAATGTAAATGTAAATGTAAATCATTCATAGTCCTTGTTGAATTCTAATGCTTGTTTTCAAATTTAAATTATTTTATTATATTTCTTCAACTGGGAATGTTAAATGACCAAATCTATTTACATAAACTACTTTTCAAATGTATGGGGTCAGTATGACTTGTATTCATCAAGGATCTCTTAATAAATTACAAATCAGCATATTAGAATGATTTCTGAAGGATCATGTTACACTGAAGACTGGAGTAATGATGCTAAAAATTCAGCTTTGCCGTCACAGGAAGAAAATTACATTTTAAAATATATTAAAATAGAAAACAGTTGTTGTAAATTGTAATAATACTTCACAACATAACTATTTTTACTGAATTTTTGATCAGATAAATGCAGCCTTGATGAGTGTAAGAGACTTATTTAAAAAAAATATATATATATTCCTTCTTAAACCGTAATTTGAATGGTACTATATATGACCAAAACCATTATATACAATAACATTTTAAATCCAGTTGAAAGAAAAATAATAATAAAATCTAGAGAGCAGGCTGGTGGAGAGAACACAGATACAGTACTGTATATGCATAATATAGTAAAATTGCTGAAATGAACACTTATTTTACTATTTTTATATTAACAAAAATATTGGAACTGACACAGATAAGTTAGTGTTCGTTCACCCAAAAATAAAAATTCTGTCATCATTTACTCACCCTCATGTTGTTCCAAACCCGCAAGACTTCTGTTCATCTTGGGAACACAAATTAAGATATTTTTAGCGAATTCTGAAAGACTGTCCCTCCATTGACAGCTACGCAACTACCAATTTGATGCTTCAAAAAGTAAGTTCATAAAGAGATTGTAAAACTAATCCATATGAATTGAGTAGATAAGTCCAAATTTTCTGAAGAGACATGACCACTTTATTTGCTGAACAGATTGAATTTAGGCTTTTATTCACATATAAACATTCATCAACGCACACATCAGTTGTGGTAAACGGAAGCTCAAGCATGTTTGCTTGACGTGTGCGAGAACCAATGAGGTTCATTCTCATGTTATGCAGCAGATTTGAGCTTCCGGAAGAGGTTTGTTCTCGCGCGTCACTCAGATCCGGTCTGTGTATGTTCGCTGATCACTGTTTACATGTGAATAAAAGCCTAAATTCAATCTGTTCATCATATAAAGCGATCGAGTCTCTTCAGAAAATTTGTACTAAACCATTCAATTCATATGGGTTAGTTTTACGATCTCTTTATGAACTTTTTGAAGCGTCAAAGTGGTAGTTGCGGAGATTGTCAATGGAGGGACAGAAATTGCTCAGATTTCTTTAAAAATATCTTCATTTGTGTTCTGAAGATGAATGGGTTTGGAACAACATGAGAACAAGTAAATGATGACAGAATTTTCTTTTTTGAGTGAACTATCCCTTTAAGGCTTCTGTTGGGTGGCTGACCATGGATAAAATAACATAGGAGTTATGGTATAAGAAACAAAAATTGACTCGATTCTGTGTCCAAGCAACACTGCAGCTGCAACACATCATACAGGCCCTCATCCACACCTGCTCCCTCTCCTTTTAACATCTGTCAGCATCTGTCTTCAGCAATTTCCTCCATCCTCCCTTCTTCCTCCTGTTACCTACTTCATAAGTGATAGATTCATTGTCTATGTTTTGACTTGCTTTGAACGTCATATTTCCATTTGAAACTTTTCCATTCTTTTTTATTTATCCCTTTATGTACATTCCAACATGTTTATGAAGTACAACAAAATGACTATATTGTATATACTGTATGTTGTATGACTGTATTGTAGATATACTTTTATATAAGGCATTAAAGGAATTGTTTATTCAAAAAATTTAAATTCTATCATCATTTACCCACTTTCATGTTGTTCCAAACCCATATGAATACATAAGGTGAAATTTAGCCAAATGTTCGTGCTGATCTTTTTATACAAAAGGACAAGGGATTGAGAGGCTCCAAAAAGAATAAAACTGCTGAATATACTAACCACTTATATGATACATATTCATAGCTCAACAACACCCATCCCCATGTGATGTTGTACTTCATACTCATGTGTTCATGCGTCCTCTCTCTTTCTGCATGCATCATCACCTCACTGTTGCGTGTGCTGCATTGTGTGTTGCAGCCGTCCCCGTGCATGACGTTAAACGCTTGGCATGGAACAGTTCAGAACATGCCTCATGTCCAGAGTTAGAGCGCACTCATTCTGGCCCCTGCGCCTCAGTCCATGGGGTCGGCGGTATCACAGCGAGTGTGTCCGCAGCTCAGTGTAAGTGTGTGGGGTAGACCAGGACACACACACACATACACACACAGAGGATGTCAACAGGAAGTCAAATTCTTCATACTAATAGAATTAGGTAGTGACATCATATCAGATGTCACAGTGGGTAGTTTGTATTGTGTGTCAAGGTTGTGACGGGTGTTTTAGAGCAGTGGTTCCCAAACCTGTCCTGGAGGACCCCCAGCCCTGCACATTTTGTATGTCTCCCTATTTCTGACATACCCATTTCAGGTCTTGCAGTCTCTACTAATGAGCTCATGAGTTGAATCAGGTGTGATAGATGAGGGAGACATACAAAATGTGCAGGGCTGGGGGTCCTCCAGGACAGGTTTGGGAACCACTGTTTTAGAGGGTTGATTTTTAGTAGTTTAACGGAGAACATGTTAATCCAAATGCGTATTTACACACTATAAAGGCCTATTTACATTGAACTCGAGCATTTAAATTGAAAATATGCATTTCTGCTGTCCCCATCACACAGTGTGAGAACATTTGCACATTTTTAGTCTCATTTTTTTCCTCTGTGGAAAAAAAGTGAGTTCACGGCATGTCAGAATTACCGTAATTACAAGATTCTGACTTTGAAACTCTGAAACACTTCAATAATTGCCTAAGATGAAATAATTCAAGATTTGAAAATAAACAAAAGACATACAATAATAGAGTTTACTGTAGCTAGAACAGTTTTATGTCACTTTCACTCTTGGTGTCAGTAGGCCTTATGACATTTTTGCAGGAATCTGCAGTGTAAGCAGTGCAGGTTGTGCTTATTAACTTTCCTTTGTTGCTTTTTTTGCTTTTTTCATCATTTTAATTTTCTCTCCCTCCATCATCCCTCATCTTTCACCCGTTCTGTTCGAGTAGCTCGTAAGCAGGAGATTATAAAGATCACGGAGCAGTTGATCGAAGCTGTCAACAATGGAGACTTTGAAGCATACACGTAAGTACAGCCCACCTGCACATGACTGCAACACTGGCATCTCTAAACTTTTGGAACAAAGATACTTTGAAATGAACAAACAGGCCTATAAAATATTGGTCTGAACGAACTGAAGGCCCAGGCTGATCCGTAGTCTGTGAACAGATGCTCCTGTTATTTTGAGAGAATATTGTATCTAGCCATGAAATGCTGGTAATATCCAATTGTATCTGTACTTAAGAATATTTACATTGAAGCAATTTAATTTTGATGTACCACAGAAGAATCTGTGATCCTGGTCTGACCTCTTTTGAGCCTGAAGCTCTGGGGAACCTGGTTGAGGGGATGGACTTCCACAAGTTTTACTTTGAGCACCGTGAGTCATGTCTAACTATGAGTATAGTTGTTTTACCCTAAATAATCATTCATGTAAGTCATAAATATTAACCATATTTGATATACGATCAATGTGTTTGACCTTTACAGTGTTGAGTAAGAACAACAAGCCCGTGCACACCACTATCCTCAATCCTCACGTTCATCTCATCGGGGAGGACGCTGCCTGCATTGCTTATATCCGGCTGACGCAGTACATCGACATCCAGGGCCGCCCACGTAGCTGCCAATCGGAGGAGACGCGTGTGTGGCACCGCCGTGATAGCAAGTGGCTTAATGTCCACTTCCACTGCTCAGGGGCACCAGCCGCCCCCTTACAGTGAACTGCACAGGACAGGTAAAAACACCCCAATCGCATTCCTACATTTTTTTCCTGACATTTAAAGGGTTAGTTCACCAAAAAATTTATTATGTCATTAATTACTCGCCCTCATGTCATTCCAAACCCGTAAGGCCTTAGTTCAGCTTCAGAACACAAATTAAGATATTTTTGATGAAATCCAAGAGCTCTTTGACTCCTCCATAGACAACAATTTAATTACCACTTTCAAGGCCCAAAAAGGTACTAAAGAGATCGTTAAAATAGTCCATGTGACTTCAGTGGTTCATCCTTAATTTTATGAAGCGACAAGAATACTTTGTGCAGAAAAACAAAACAAAAATAACGACTTTATTCAACCATTTCTTCTCTTTCCTGCCATTCTCTTACACTTTTTACGTTGTAGACAGTGCAGCGCTTCCAGGTTCTACATCAGAATGCCGACTCATTATTGTAAACGAGTTTCCTAGTTAAAAATTACACATGAACGCCCTTTCTGACATTTTTGGTGCGTGACATTGTACTGTTTTGTTGTTGCCAGTATGCCGGAGCATGAGTTCTTGAAACACGGCCCTCTTCTGGAAAGGGGGCCGGGAGCAACAGCTTATTTACATTTAAAGGGACACACTCAAAAACGCAGCATTTTTGCTCACACTCAAAAAATGGCAATTTTAACATGCTATAATTTAATTATCTGTGGGGTATTTTGAGCTAAAACTTCACAGACACACTCCGGTGGACATCAAAGACTTATTTTACATCTTGTATATAGGAGCATAATAGGTCTCCTTTAAAAGTAATGCGTTACAATATTGTATTACTCCCTAATAAGTAACTAATTATGTTAGTTACTTTTAATGGAAAGTAATGAGTTATATATCTTTTGCATTACTTTTTACATTTTCTTTACTCTAAAGGTGCAGTCACATTTATCATTCTGCAAATTTTCGTAGGAAAAATCCAGACATTTCAATAGAAATTCACATGATTGGGAATCTCACATGAGGGCGAATGATTTCCCCTTGCAGATTTTGCAACGGGTACAAGTTGGCCACGTGGAATTGCCGCAGAAAGCTGCTTGGTTTGAAAGTGCTTTGTATATCGCTACACTATTGACAGTAGACGAATTTTGCCCCCAAAAATTTTGCTAATGTGAGAAACGTGCCTGATTAAGGAAGTAAAATTTGCTGCAGACACAGATTTGTGTTGACCGTATGCAGACTGATGATGCACATTTCCATTCACAGAAACTCGTTTGCTTTATTTCCTCTAGTTTACCTGGATTCTCGAGATAATGGGAATGTTTCTTCTTTGTGGCTGGACGGGCATGTGAAGGCCAGCTGGATGACAGCTCTTAAAGTTACAGACACACCAGTGAGGAACTCTGACAACATCCAGTTCAACTGTCAACACCACCTATCCTGTCCAATCTTTGACCAACGGGAGCTGGCCGCGGCTGTGGCCCCGCCCAAGGGACGGTGCATGTATCTGACACCCACATGGGGGTGCTGTTTTGTCCTTTTCCCACGGAACCATCTTTTTTTTGCCCGTTAAAGATGTTCAGAAGGTGTTGTAAGTACTGATCTATGAATTCATAAATATGCTGTTTATTGTAAAAATCACTAGCTGAACCAGAAGCTACAATCAAGTTTGAAAAAGCATTTATGTAAGTAAACCAGGACGGGAGTTGGGAGNGGGAGTTGGGAGGGTGGGGGGGTAAACTTAAAAAAAGAAAAAAAAATCACAAAATGGACTAGCGCCCAAAAGCTTCTAAAGTTTACAGGTTTGTCATCACAATCATTCTTGTATACTTTGCAGATTTTTGGACACAAAATTTTATGAAAATTAAGGGAAGGTGTTGTCTAATCCGAGAGCGAGGCATTGAAAATGTTCAGAAGTTCTTCATATCAAAAAAGAACCAAAGTGTAGTTTTTAGTCTTTTTAAGGAGTGTTTTAAGTTCGGTGTTGGCTTTTTATGTAACCCGGGTCTGAGAAGAAGGATTGTGCGGCCCAGGTATTAATAATCTCTTGTGTTAATGTGGAACTCTTGATTTTCCTCCTTTCTTTTTTTTTTCTTGGACTGACATAACACAAGTATTTTGTGTTCAGTTTGAATTTTTAAGACTGTTTTATTGTTTAAGTTAATCTAAATAAACATGTAAAGATATACAGAGATATTTAAAGGAGATATAAACTCTCGCCATCCAGGTTTAGGGAAAGATGTCGTTCCTGACCGCGCTCGGTATGTTTGTGTGGGTGTGTGTGCGATCGGAACTTGTATAAATTGAATCCCCCATGTAGATTTAATATGACGAAAGCCCAAACGAACAGCACAGAGTACACAATTAAACGCTGACCAGTAGATTTGTCCTTACTGTTTTGTTAGGTCACATTAGCGCCATAGACAAACCACTGCCTTTATACAAGCAGGCAGAATGTACTGTGATAGTCAGACATGAACTTCATTCCCATTTTCCAGACTTAATGACTAAATCTTCAGGTCTGAGCTCAAAGAGGACTAGTCATTTTTACAAACTACATCATGATGAAAATAGCTTTAGTATTCAAGTATGTTGTGATTAAGACTCCTTTAAAACTCACCGTTCCTTCTTAACACCCACACAGCTGCATTGTAAAAGTACTGTTGTTTTAGTAATGTTGGACGTGTCTAAATCACCCTGTTCTCAGTGTTGTCGTAGTCGTGGTTCATGTCGGTGACGGGGCTGTACGTGCTCTGTAAATACATGCCATTCAGTTCATCCCATCACAAGGAGCGGGTGTGGAAATCGAAACACTTACAATGCGTCCAGTTGCCACAGTTACGTTGTTTAAAATCGCAGTTTTAATGTTTGTACGATTAAAATTCACAGCGGTTCGTTAGATTTCACCACAAAACTATATTACGCAGGTTTTATGGCACTGACTATTTAAACTCAGTTTTAATATTACTGTTACTTAACTTAGAAGTGAGGGTTTGATTTTCACAAGTGATTAATACGTTGAGTTCGTCTGTAGTTGCACGGATGCTTTTCATCACTGCTACGGTTTTGTCTTTAGATAGATTTTAGTATAGTTTCGTTTGACGCAATATATTACGCGTGGGGAAAAAAACAAAAACTAGGAATTCACCTCACCCCGTCTCCTTGAAACACATCAGTCTTTTGTATCGGTCTGTAAATACATGTGTGCTGGGCATCGTGACATATCAGGACTATACCTCCGCACGTGTGTGTGTGTGTGTGTGTGTGTGCGTTTATCACCTTAACGACAATGTCTTTTAAGTAGTGATGCCGTCAGATTATATGTGATGATGATGCTGTTTTCACGTCCGTTTTGTGTCTCGCGCTTATTTCCTGCATTTTTTTTAATTGTTATTATTATTATTATTATTGCTATTTTTTCTTTTTCCTTTGTTTGTGCTATGGGGAACTGCTGCCTTGCCTGGCCAAAGTAGATCTACACTTTTTATTCTTTTCATTTTTATTTAAACCCATCCAAGAGTTCCTTTTACTGTACATGGTCGACATCTTCAGCTCCATGAAAACGAAAGGGATTGAGATGAGGAGTCACTTGCTGGTAGATTTAGCGAAATAAATATCCAACCCCGGAAAGCTGGGCCAGACGGCGGACGTATGAGTCTTCTGGCCCACCCGTCCAATGACAGGAGAAATCAAACGCAGTTTAAATAAACCGGCAACAAATATGCATGTCTACTTTTCTTGATGAATCTTTTTTTTTTTCCCACTGTCTGTGTTTACTTAATAAAAAAGGGAAAAAAAAAAATCTCATAGTATTTGCATCTCGACATGAAAATCACTCCATTGGGAATTATAAGTGATGTACCATATTAAAAATGAAAAAAAAAAAAAGTAGAAAATAGTGAAAAAATATATAAAACAAAAGCCTCTGCTTGGTATGCTCCCCTCATTCTAAGTAAATCTATTGCATTGTAATGGTATACTATTGGGCTTCGTATATACTCGGAGTTTAAACATGGATGCTGGATTTTTGCATGATCATACATTTAATAAAACCATGAAATGACAACTATCAAGTGTTTGTCTGAATGTTAGTAGGTCTTCATCATAGCTTTGTTATTATTGAATCTTGATCTGGAAAGTATTTAATAAAAAGAGCATTTCTGCAGCTGATTCTGTGTTTTCTTTGTGCAATCAACATTACTGCTTTGATTTGTGTCACTGGTCTTATTGTGAAAGATTAACTTCACCTCAATATGACTTTCCTTCCAGGGCTCATGGAACATAAAGGTGCATTTAGTAGTTTGGTGCTAATTTAAAAAGTTTTACAGATTAAGAAATAAATTGTTTTTTGTGAACTGTCATCTGAATGGTTTGTACTTAGACGAGATGAAGGCTGTACTCATAATGGTTTTCTATAAAATGTGTTTTAATTATGTAGCCTATGTTGCGGGTCACCCCCCTCAGTGTACGGTAGTGGCCAAAAGTAATGTCTGACCTAGGAAAATTGACCCTTTATTTAAATATTATTAAAAGATTTTGTAAGCATATTGCTTAGTTGTGCTTGGAGTCAATTGTTTTATTCGAGATAACGCAATGAAACATGCCAAATTGTGTGGACATAATTTTGTCCACGGTGTCATACAAAGAAATTATGAACACATGCAAACATCTGGGAAAAGACTTAAAGGGATAGTTTACCCAAAAATGAAAATCATCCCATAATTTGCTCACCCTCAAGGCATCCTAGGTGTATACGACTTTCTTCTTTCAGCCAAACATAGTTATATTAAGGAATATCCTGGCTCTTCCAAGCTTTATAATGGGAGTGAATGCTACCCTAGATTTTGAAGCCAACAAAAGTGCATCCATCCATCATAAAAGCAATCCATATGGCTCCAGGGGGTTGATAAAGGCCTTCTGAAGTGATGTGTTTTTGTAAGAAAAATATCCATATTTATAACTTTTAAATTATAATCACTGGCTTCCGGTAATGGTCGTACGCAAGTCAAGTACAGTGGAAGAGTGACCTCTGACCCGATGGAGGAGCATCGTAAGCTTAGACGCCTCTCGCGGTAGGGCCGTGCAACAAGCTCCTCTTCTCTTTTGTAATCCTCCAACATTTCTCTTTAAAAATTCTCATTTTAGACTTCTAATTGGTGACCGGTGTTTTGTTTTGCTCTCTCCTCTGCGATTCCGTGTTTCGTTAATACTTTGTGCGTCTGGTCAAAGTTCACTCTTAATAATGATCATTTTCATTTTTGGGTGAACTAACCCTTTAACAAAGTTTAGTTTTTTGTTCTTCCCTCATATTTTGATGGTTTAATCGAACTTGTAAGGGTCATAAAAAACAAATATCCCATCCGAACATCACTTTTGCCACTACTGGAGGCCTTTTTGTCCATTTTGAAATGACTTGATTTCAGAGTTGTTTTCTTTTGTTGAAATCAATCAATGCTTAATGTATAATATAATCATAATCACTTATTGTAAATCAAGACCACATATGGTTTAATCACTGTATTGCATTAATAGAAAGAGCTTTAATATGAAGTTTTTTTTTTAAATTTAATAGTATTTTTGTGCCAAAACCTTTATGATCTAGCCCTGCACACTTACTAGATCATCGCATTCTGTTTAAAGTCACCATGAAATCAAAAGAGACATCTTATTTTTTTTTATGGAATATTTCATTAGTATAAGAAATGATTTATCTGTGCACATCATTATTATTTTTGAATTCATATGCCCTCTTAATCTTTAAAAATAACTTCCCCTCCCACAGCGACATCTCTGACGTAACCACTGGCACGAGGGCGGGACAACCTGTCACATGACATCACAGCAATAGCAAACCACTACGATCCAATCAATTCCCGATGGACAAAATCAAGTCCCGCCCTACATTTTTTCTTGTTTGAGAAGCCATTTCACTCGTACCTCCACAATAGGGTTGAAAAAACTATTGCAACTGAATGCACCTTTAATCCAGTAATGTAATGCTGGTTAATGTAAGAAAAGCTACAGCAATAATATAGTTTTGAAAGAAGCATTATCATCTCAAGGGGCCCATTCCTAGTTAAATGTTCCGGTTGTTGCCTTTATGAGGCCACAGTGTTTTATGAACCAACAACCATAAACTGTACCATACATGTCCATGTTTAATGTACTGAGAATTAGACTGCAAATTTTTTGTAGGTGTTCAACTATAAAGATGTGCTATAAATATCCCCAAAGTAATACTTCAATACAAGCAGCATTTGCTGCATCAGTAGCATGGGTCTGCAATCAGATGCACAGGCACTTTAGAGTTCACATCATTTATTTTCCTTCCTCTACCCTCCAGCACGCAGTGTACTGTCTGTGGCGGCTCCCAGCGGACCTGAGCAAGTTTTATTTAAGGGCTTTGTTTCCTGCAGTCGAGCAGCTAGGCCCCAAAGCTCTCAAATGGAGGGCGAGTCTCTTGTTTCTGGGTGGTGATTAATCAAACTCTCTCTACTCTTCCTTTCATCTGATAAAGCAGACTGCAGGAACAGAGATAAGATACTCACCCGTCTAGTTCACCCTACTTTACTCTTTAAAAAAGAGGAAACCGAGATGCTCGTCTCCATTCTGTGCCTTTATTTCCCAATATGTGTATACTTAAACACCAGACATGACGTGGGATCACATTCCTGTGAATTCATTTACGTACCCAACTGTTGCTACACATACACAAAATTCACATTCACTCACTGGCAAAAGTCTGCAGCATACAGTAAAATAAAAAAAAGAATTTTTAGTTAGTTTGGCACAGATAAAAATGTTTCGCTTTGGGTCTGCACTGTTTGGCTACACTACTGTTCAAAAGTTTGGGTCAGTAAGATTTAGTTGTTTTTTTTTATTAATACTTTTATTCAGCGAGGATGCATTATATTGATCAAAAGTGACACTAAATACATTTGTAGTATTACAAAAGAATCCAGAAGTAAACCATTTCCACAACTGTTTTCAATATTGATATTTTTTTAGCTCTAAATCAGCATATTAGAATGATTTCTGAGGGATCGTGTGACACTGAAGACTGAAGTAATGGCTGCTTGCTATTACAAGAATATATTACATTTTAAAATAGAAAACACATTTAAATTGTAATATTATTTCACAATATTTTACTGTATTTATTGATCAAATCAATGCAGCCTTGATGAGCAAGAGACTTATTTTATAAACATTTACAAATCTTACCAACCCCAAACTTTTGAAAGGAAGTGAAGATAGTCAAAATTGTTTCTTTTAATAATGAAAAGAACATTTGCTAAAAGGTGCCACATGTATAATCCTGGAATCTTCTTTTTAGCTCCTTGGGTTGCACAATGTTTCTTGGCCTCAAACAGAAATCACTTAACAGTAACTGTTTTTTGAAAGGCAGCAAGATGGCTGAAATTTATGATACACATATTTAAATACTTCTCTGCTTGGCAGAGTTAAAGACTTTTGAGAATAACATTTAAATAATCCTCTCATAGTCCCTCCCTTTCATGGGTATTTCCACAAAATGTTCCCAATCTCCTAGAGGTTCTGTGCAATTCCCTCTCTTCCTAGAAGACTATATTTGCATTTCAAAACAGCAAGTTCACAACGGATTTTAAGCCACTCTAGAAGTCTTTTTAAAGCTGTCCAATCGGGTCGCTCCCATTTCCATATCTGTGAATCCATAAACGTCCACTACAAGTTCCCATAACGAGGTTGAGGGCTACTCCTCTGACTCTGAGGGCTTCATTCAGACTGACAGCGTGATCCGCCCGTCTCCTCTGTCAGAGCCTGTGCGGAGTAAGGAGGGCGAGAGGGGTCAGTCCTCTTTTGGCTCCTGCCGCACACGGGCCCTGAGTTCTCCTATGTGGAGCTGGGTTCTGCCGTGGTTCTCTTTATGTAGGTTCTTGTCAGCTCCAGCTGGCGTTGTGCAGTTCGTCTCTGAGCCAAATGGGCAGAGGCTGACCCAGACGTTTCAACAACCTGAGTAACTCCACGTTCTGCTCGCGGTAATATTCCGACAGAAACGCCCTTGACTGGAGAGATGGGAAGAAAACAAAATGTGAGTTCCACACGTATATATGGAAGAAACAAAAATCATGCTTTGGTAAATCAAAATTATGTCATTTATGACATATGTCAAAAGTATAAGAAAATAAAGGCCTGTTCACACCAAGAATGATAACTATAACAATAACTATATTAGTATTTGCACCAGCGGACGATGTAGTTCTGTTTATTCAAAGCCCGCGCTGCAGTTTTGTCGTGTGCCGCTTTAAATGCTCAGGCTCTAATTCTGATTTGCTGTCAATGTTTTTATCATTAATCAGCTGGAAAAAAAATCATTCTGAAAGTGATTCCAACAATATAGTTTCTCTGTGCCGTTATCATTATAGTTGTGATGTGGACGCTGCTATTCTTTTATATTTAGAATGATTTTCAGAACTATATCTGTATTGTTAATATTATAGTCATCGTCCTTGGTGTGAACAGGCCTTAAATCATAATTATGAGATAAAAAGTCAAAATTATGAGATTAAATCTTAATTATGACAGGTCAAAACTGACAAGTCAAATTTATTAGATACTAAATCATAATTATGAGATAAAAGTCAGAAATATGAGATACTAAGTCTTAATTATGAGATAGTAAAAAATGTAAACAAGTCATAATTATGAGATAAACCAGAATTTTGAAATTCAATTAAAGCAGAAGTTATGAGAGTCAAAATTGAGATTTAAAACGTCAATTATGACGAGTGAAATTATGAGTCTATATTATAAAAAGTCATTATTATGACAAAGTCGAAACTGACATACTAAGTCATAAATAAAGAGATAAAATTATGACATTATTTCATAATTATGAGATAAAAGTTTGAAATTGACTTAAAAAGTCAATTACAGCATAAAAAATTTCAATGTGCTGCAAAAAAAAAAAAAAAAAATGTAAATCTTTGGTAAATCATATTTATGAGATCAAAAAAAAAAACTAAAAAAAAAAAATCAACTTTTTATTTCATGACTTTTATTTATTTCATGGCTTCCATACATGCACAATGTACAAACACATTCAAATAACAAATGCACTGATTGAATTTTACTGATCACCCAGAAGAAACTTACTATTTACACAATAGACTGGAAAACACAAGGTGAACATTATGTGACCAAATACTGCAACACACTCTGATCAGCACTCAATTACCGAATGTAAGATGCTATTGAAATCCCACTTCATTTCTAACTGACTCTTTCTACACCCTCAAAATAGATCTTATACATTCTGTTCCTTCATCATTCTCAATTGTGCAGCCAAATTATAGAGAGGAAAACAGGACTAAATAAACTTCACTGGCTATAATTGAAATGCAATGTCTATATTTGTTCAGTTAGAGAATATAAATCTTATCTCCATATCTGGAGCTCTAACATTGAGAAGTGAGTTGTACCTCCAGGCTCATGTCTGGATATTTCCTTCCTTTGCTCTTTCCCAGACAGCGAGTGCGTCCTGCCTCCAGTTTCTGACACCAGAAACCTTTACTCTCGTCAAACCTTTCAACAGAGCAGAGAGCTGGTTACTTTTTCTAAAATAAAACTATTCATTAATGTACATACATTCTTAGACTTAAAGCGTTAGTTCACCCAAAAATGAAAATTCTGTCATTAATTACTCACCCTCGTGTCATTCCACACCCGTAAGACCTTCGTTCATCTTCGGAACACAAATTAAGATATTTTTGATCAAATCCGATGGCTCAGTGAGGCCTGCATCGCCAGCAATTACACTCCCTTTTTCAATGCCCAGAAAGCTACTAAAAACATATTTAAAACAGTTCATGTGACTACAGTGGTTCAACTTTTTTGTGTTCTGAAGATCGGTCTTACGGGTGTGGAACGACATGAGGGTGAGTAATTAATGACATAATTTTCATTTTTGGGTGAACTAACCCTTTAAGCAATAAATAAAAATGTATTAATGTTATAAATGTATTAATGTTTTTTAAATCATAACAAAAGGGGCTCTGGGAAAATAATGTTAGTTCTGAGAAAAGCTCTAGCATCATTTGTTAGCAGTGCCGCTTGGTTTGATATTTTGTATTGCAATGCAATGAAATTCAAACACTTTTAAGTGTGACTTTTTTACATAATAAAACATTAAGGACATACATTTGAAAGGTACACTATGTAACATTTTTGTTGTTCAAAATTAACAACATTTAAATGAGTCAAAAACGTCTTTTTGTCTAACCCCGATTCACTATGGTAAGCCTATTATAAGTGTTTTAGACCTCTCGGAATAGTTTTGTACACGTCTCTTCATATCTGTAAATAGAGAAAAGTTGCTCCGGCTATTTTGACGCGTGTATGGTGTGGGAGTGGAATAGGTTAGTTGTCACAATGAGCGAGAAAGGTTGACAATGAGCAGCTGAATCTCCAATTTCTGTGGCGCTCATGAGAGTCTGCTTGCAAAAAGACAACGCGACAGAGCTCGTAATAAAACAAGAATCAACATTAGCTTGGCTTTTCGAAGATGGCAAGAACTGAGGGATTTGAAATGTTGTAAAAGCGATGCGGAGATGGCGTTTTTATTACTCAACAGGTGAGAATGTGATTTTATTGAACAGATAAATTGTTCATTGTAAAGCATTATCTAGTGTGAAGGGTCATTTCATTATAGGTTGTTGTAGCGCTGTGCTGGAATTCCTTTTCAAGGAAGTACCGTGTTTATTAATGGTAAAGCTACAGTAACTTCTTCAGCTAGTCAGCTTACCATCCTTTCCACCTAAACTGGTTATATCTCTTAAGCCTAGTAGTGAATGTTTTATGAGCAGCAGGATAGCCGAAGCACAACCAAAAAAAATTTCATTCACAAAAAAGCATGCAGTTTTGTTTTTTAACCACTAGATGGCCAAAAGTTTCATAGTGTACCTTTAATTAAAATGTGATAAAGTAGCACCAGTCCTGGATTCTAATTGATCAGTTTTGTAATAAATATAGTTTTATTAAATGCTCTTGGACTCCAGCGAGAGGGTGTGCAATAAAGAGAGCTCGTACATCAAAGCCTGTGTGTAGTTGTAGTACGGTGTGACTCCAAGGAACTTCTGAATTCCATCCATCACCTGAGCAGGACTGGAACGCAGCTGCACACCATCCACGATCAACAGCTGTTCACAGGATAAAACACACATCACACACTCTGATGCAGCTCAACACACCTGTTTAGGAACGCTATGAGATTTTTGAACGAGTGTGGGTTCACTGAAGACTCAAACATACTTGTTTGTCTGAATATTCCAGGTTATTTCTCATCATAATGTAAAACAACTTCAATTTTAAATTTGTATGTTTATAATTTAACGGTGTTATCTAGCTGAACCAGTGTTGTGTGTTTTAGCTGCTATGACATTGTCTACTTAGACATGTTTGGACATCCAGAACTGAAAAGAAGGATAGTTACATCATAGCATGACATAGCTGCTGACTAAGATGAAAATAATTATTTTAAGAGGTAAATCTTTTGTGTTCACACCTGGCTAGGTTAATAGTGGTCTAACTAGTTCCAGAAGTCAGCTGTCGGTTTTTGTGTACACACACCTGACTGGGTTGGTAGTGATGTAACCAGCGCTCCAGATGGCTGCTGTAGGCTCCAGGCTGCAGGCAGCGGCGGTGCAGAGACAGTAGAGCTGCGGGGGAGGACGGCCCAGCAGAGATCACCTCATGAAACGTGTAGTTTAGCGCCACAGGATCCTGATGAGCCCTTTGATGCTAGAGAGAGAGTGACAGCAGAGAAATTAAACAGATGTAGTTTTCTTCTGATCTGTCACTACCGAGGAGGTAACGCTATCCATTAAGGCCCCGATATACTCACGGTGATGTGCTTTTTCGTTCTTTGCTTAGAGGTAAAAAAAAAAAAAAGTTTGAAATACGTGACCAGCGGTATACTGTTAGCGAACACCCCAACGCCGCCCACACTGATCATATCAACATGGATACTGTGTATTTGCACAAGCCCTGAAATTCTGCACAGTAGTCGACTCACTTCTCGTTTATTTATATAGCACTTTATACAATATATTGCTTTAAAGCAAGCAGATTTACAGTATTAAACGTTAAAAACAGTGTGTTGCTTTCGATTTGAATTACAACTTCATTTTCTACTATAAGGCAGCTCTCCAGTGTGTGCATGTTTTTACTCGCAGACGTCTGACCTTGACGGACCGAACAGAAGAAATGAACTGGAGAAGACGGACAAATAGTCGTCAAAGGTGTTTGCCAGCCATCGCAAATTTTTCTGGAAAGTTTGCTTTGCAAGCTGTTTCAAATTCCGAGCAAACTTTGTTTTGGCCTGATTTTGTTCGAAATTACATCACACCAGTTTGTTCTTGGATTTCGCCTTAAAGGGATAGTTCATCCAAAAATGAAAATGATCCCATAATTTACTCACCCTCAAGCCATACTATGTATATATGACATTCTTCTTTCTGCTGAACACAATCTGAGTTAAATAAAATATAGAGAGAGTCGAGTTCCGGCGGAAGGGTGACCTCTGACCCAACGTATGACGTAGTTCCTCTTCTCTTATATTGAAATCCTCAAATATTTTTCTTTAAAACTTCTCATTTTAGACTTCTAATTCATGACCAGCATTTTGTTTTGCTCTATCCTCTGCGCTTCCGCATTTGTCAATTCTCACCTTAGTGTATGCTACGCCTAGGTCATTCGTCGGGTCAGAGGTCGCCCTTCCTCTGGGACTCAACTCTCTTGTGATCGCACGTACGGCCGATGCCTGAAGCCAAACATTAAAGTTTTAAATTTGCATATTTTTCTTACAAAAACCCATCGCTCCGCTTCAGAAGGCATTTATTAACCCACTGGAGTCATATGGATTACTTTTATGATAAATGGATGAGCTTTTTGGAGCTTCAAAAACGAATCAACGCCATAAAGCAGGGAAGAGCCAGGATATTATTTAATATACACCTAGGATGGCTCGAGGGTGAGTAAATTATGAGATAATTTTCATTTTTGAGTATCATTAGCATTCCTATCTCTCTCACTGGCAGTTGCATGTGATTTGGGATCCGCCATCATTTCTTATGGGCATTAAGTTCTGTAGCAAGGTGTTTTTTGAACTAATCATCTGAGCCTTAAATGTCATGTAACTAATGACTCTAGAGACAAGAGTCCCATCAAAGGCAGCAGATGGAAACATTTCCACTCCAATGGAAATAAAAGTCAATTTTACATCAGACATCTACCAGCAGGGGCTAACCGAGTTATGCTAACTAACCACTTAAACCTTGATCCCTCTGTTTCTTACATACGCACCTGGTACCAGGAATATGCCCGGTCAGCGGGGTTGATCAGTATTGAGATGATTTTGGCTCTTGGTAACAGGGCGGCTGCTCTCTTCGGGGCAGTTTCAGTGTCAAAGTAGTTTGCGCTCTTCTCAAACAGGAAGTCTGTGCTCACATTCGAGGGTACGGGGAAAAAATCCATATACCTGAGACAAGACAGAGCGACAGAATTAGCCTGCAGAATGAAGCAAATGGCAGATCCTATACCAATAAAATATTAAAGGGTTAGTTCACACAAAAATAAAAATAATGTAACTTATTACTCACCCTCATATCTAGTGATGGCTGATTTCAAGACATTGCTTCAAATTTTTTGTTTCGAATCAGTGATTCGGATCACGTGTCAAACTGCCAAACTGCTAAAATCACGTGACTTTGGTGCTCCGAACCACTGATTTTAAACAAAAGATTCGAAGCAGTGTTTTGAAATCGGCCATTACTAGATATTGTTGAAAAGTCGTAATTTTTTTTGTTTGGTGCACAAAAAGTATTCTCGTCACTTTATAATATTAAGGTAAAAACTGTACTCAAATGAACTGTTTTAAATAGTTTTGAGTACCTTTCTGGGCATCTGAAAGTGTAAATTAACTTGCTGGCAATAGAGGCCTCACTGAGCCATCGGATTTCATCTCAAAAATATCTTAATTTGTGTTCCGAAGATGAACAAAGGTCTTACGGGTGTAGAACGACATGAGGGTGAGTAATTAATGACAGAATTTTCCTTTTTGGGTGAACTAACCCTTTAAGAGGGGAATCCACTAAGATAATTATTATGTTGTTTATTTTGATGCATTGTCTATTGTTTGTATGCATGTGCTTGGTGGTCCATATAAAAAAAAAAAGATGGGTCTGTCCTTCAATAAAAGTTTCCTGAAATTATTTGACCATTGTTTGGTCTACCATGCAAAAGCACATGTCTGATTACTTTGAAAAGTAATAGCATACCTCTTCTGAACCAATGACAAATTTAATACTTTACCCAAAATATGAGCATTAATAACAATAGTCATGCTCTCTAAGGCACAATATACTCACAAAAATATCAAATGTATGACACGTTATCCAAAAATGAGTTCTGTCAGTGTGATGTGAGTGAGGTTTTGCAAATGAAACAAAGAACATGAGGCATGGATGGAGTTTCCATGGTTACCAGTCAATGCCACGCTGGTAGTTTGGTCCGCTGAAGAACTGCACCTCCTCAAAGGTGACGGTGCTGGGGAAGCTGCTGGTAATGGCAGGATGAAGGGCAAGAAACGAGTGCAGTGCAGTAGTTCCTACGGAAAGGTCATGACACCAGAATACAGTGCCGCATCAAGCTGTTTTAATCAAAAATTAATCACATTTCTTGGAAACATTCTGTGTTCCGTGACTTGTATGCTAAATGTGTTCTACATCATAAAGCCTGGCTAATTGTTGAATTGTATTTTAGTTTCTTATGGTTTAAAATACTGACAAACAACATGGGTTCATGCTTCTGTTACTGCAAACGACCTTACATTTCTGTTCAAAACGGAATGCATATCTAACCAAAAAAAAAAACAAAAAAAAGATTTAGATGTTTTGTGTTACCGGTCTTCTGAGGCCCAATCACTAGAAACTTCGGCAATCTGTCACAGGTCTTCTCTTTGGACCAGATGTCTTTGTGTCTCTTGTCATGACATGGGTTCTGTTTATCAGGGGGGAGTATTTGTAAGTATAATGTGAGCATAAATGAATATGAGACTAATACAAATTACAAATCACTTGTAACAAGTAGATTTTCCTGTTCATTAATTCAAGGGTCTTTAACAGAGGATCCACAGGTACTGCAGGAGTCTGTCAATTAATGTTTGATATTGAGAAAAAAGAAAATATGCATTTTCAAACAAAACAAAGAAACTTCATATATACGTATATATATATATATATATATATATATACAGTACAGTCCAAACGTTTGGAACCACTAAGATTTTTAATGTTTTTAAAAGAAGTTTCGTCTGCTTACCAAGGCTACATTTATTTAATTAAAAATACAGTAAAAAACAATAATATTGTGAAATATTATTACAATTTAAAATAACTGTGTACTATTTAAATATATTTGACAAAGTAATTTATTCCTGTGATGGCAAAGCTGAATTTTCAGCATCGTTACTCCAGTCTTCAGTGTCACATGATCCTTCAGAAATCATTCTAATATGCGGATTTGCTGCTCAATAAACATTTATGATTATTTTCAATGTTGAAAACAGTTGTGTACTTTTTTTTTCAGGATTCCTTGATGAATAGAAAGTTCAAAAGAACAGCATTTATCTGAAATACAAAGCTTCTGTAGCATTATACACTACCGTTCAAAAGTTTGGGGTCAGTAAGAATTTTTATTTTTATTTTTTTGAAAAGAAATGAAAGAAATGAATACTTTTATTCAGCAAGCATTAAATCAATCAAAAGTGGCAGTAAAGACATTTATAATGTTACAAAAGATTAGATTTCAGATAAACACTGTTCTTTTGAACTTTCTATTCATCAAATAATCCTGAAAAAAAGTTTTGTACACAAATATTTTGTACAATTGTACACATTAAATGTTTCTTGAGCAGCAGATCAGCATATTAGAATGATTTCTGAAGGATCATGTGACACTGAAGACTGGAGTAATGATGCTGAAAATTCAGCTTTGCCATCACAGGAATAAATTACTTTGTGAAATATATTCAAATAGAAAACAGTTATTTTAAATTTTAATAATATTTCACAATATTACTGTTTTTACTGTATTTTTAATTAAATAAATGTAGCCTTGGTGAGCAGACGAAACTTCTTTTAAAAACATTAAAAATCTTAGTGGTTCCAAACTTTTGGACTGTACTGTATATATATACACAATTAAACTAAATTAACTGAGAATTACATATTATAATTTATAAAATAATGCTGTATATATATTTTTTATATTGTTCACGTTATTACTGATTTTGTAATAAGAAGAGACTCAGTAATAACCATGAAAATGTAAGTGCACAAACCTGCCACAAGGGGTCTCTCTCATCTGGGAAAATCTGGAAGTATTTGTGAGCGAGTCTGACGGGAGGCAGCGTCTGCAGGTGCAGGTGAGTCCAGCACTGCACAAACCTCACCAATGACTCAAAGGTGTACAGGCCCAGCCGGTCGTTGCCGTAGTTTGACAGGTGAGTCATGAATATACTAACCTACCCATGGGAGAGGACGGGGACAAGTGGGTCAAAAAAAGAAACATTTGTCATATTACATAATTATTTGGGTTAGAGTGTCTTTTGTGGGTGTGACACTAACCGGATTGAGCAGCACTGTAAGAAACAGCTCTCCGCCACGGATGCTTTTGTCCAGCTCCTGAGGGCCTCCTGGATAATCTTTATAGAAGATGGTGTGTGTGAAAAGTCCACACGTCTGCCGGGGGAGAACCTGATACACAAAACCACACACAACTTATTAGTCAAATCACACTAACAGAAATGAAAGCAATCTTGGGAAATATTTTCTTATATTACATTTATTTTGAATCTATTTTTGTAACATTACAATAAGACTTGATTTGTTAATATTAGTTAATGCAGTAGGTATCAGGTACTAAATAATTAACGATTTTTAGTACCTGAACAATAGAATATTGTTCATTGTTACTTCATGTTTGTTCATTATTATGAACTATTATAAATATTTATTATTTATAATATAATTATTATTTCATTATTATTAATTATCTAGAAACTAAAAATGCATATTAAAAATTAAAAAGTGCAAAATTTAAATTGTAATAACATTTCACAATATTACTGTTTTTACTGTATTTCTGATCATATAAATGTAACCTTGGTCAGCATAAGAGACTTCTTACAAAAACATGAAAAAAAAACCTTAATTATTCCAAACTTTAGTGTATAGAAATTAGCATTAATCTTGATTAATATATGCTTTAAAAGTATTGTTAATAGTTTACTGCATTAACTCATTTTGATAAGCAGAACCTTAATGTATTATCGCTATTTTTAAAAAGATATTCCACTGCAGGGAAAGATACAAAGCCCATTTTCTGTGAGTTAAAGCCATCATCATAGTTCACCATACCCAAAAGGCAAAACTCTGTCATAGTTTATGATTGACACATTAATACCTACCATTGTTGACAGCGTTAGCTGTTAGACAGCTATCATGAGCCACATATTTAAATTCATCCCCTTTAAAGCACCACTTTTGAAGTCACAAACATTCAGATGGACATTTTTGGCATCAAGTTAAAAAATGTATCCCTGCATTCTTTTGAATTCAGTCTAGCTGTTTTGCTAGATGCAACCAAGAATCTTATGTAAACGCCCCTGAGAAACAATTTTGAGGTTAGGTGAACTTGGGTTTCTACCTGTATTCCGTTGTGTATGAATCCCCTGCGGAAGCGGGCAGGCCTGAGATGAGGATACTCCTCTGTGCTGGTCACCTTGATGCCCCATACGCTCTTCCAGGCCTCATAAAGCTGACTGTGCACGGGGTACACACCTGAGTGATGGGGGGCTACAGCATAACCCATGTCTGTGGGGATCCCATGCTCCTAAAAGAGACAACCTGGAATTACTTTGTAGCCATGCAAAATCAAACAAATTCTTGTGCAATATATATACACCCAGGGCTTGACATTAACTTTTTTGCTTTTCCAAAGTTACTAGCCACTCAGCATTTTCACTGGCCACAATTTTAACATTGACACCATGGAGAAAAATTGCCATATAGATATTTTTAATATTATCTCATAATTTGGCAGCAGGTATATTTGGCTGCTGTCACTTTAAGACCTGACGCACGGATCCATTATACTGTTACGCATAAGTTTTGTTTCTCAACTGTTTACATTCACTTAAAACATATCTGACTGTGTTTACGTAAATACTCGCCAAGACTGCCATTTTGACATTATTTTGTGTGTATTTGACTGTTTTAACGCAATAAGCAGCGAAAAAAACTCAATTTAGTACTAAGAGGCGGCTTTATGTGCGCACACTTTAGGTGTGCACACAAAATCTGTGGGAATGAGTAAAAATTATGCGCAACACGTGCAATCCCACGCCGAAATTCATGCCTTGTAACACCAACAATATTCATCCGAAGCAAATGAAACAAGTGAGTGAGGGGAGGCGGGTTTGCGTCTCACTGTTGCACAGCTGGTATCGTGTTGCTATTCTGCGGAAAAAGAGTATTGGAAGCATTTCAGATGTTTCAGTATGGATATGTATTGAAAAATCTATTTTTGACCACTACAGTGCACTTAATTTATTATTTCAGATGCATTTTTAAAAGACTACAATTTAAAAAATTATATATTTTATATATAAAATTCAACCCGGCAAGAGTGACTGCGTTACACACTGCTGAAATCCGCCCACATTTGGCGGGTTGGTGGGTGTTAATGTCAAGTCCTGTATACACCAATCAGAATCAAGAATTCAACAACATTTTATTTGGCTGTATCAGGGCAGATTCAGACCTGTGCAAACTGTCTATTAAGTCTCATCTGTTCTGCGAGCACGCTGACGTTGTGGAAGAGATGAGGCTGCATGTGACTCCACATGTGCGGGAACCACCAGAACTCCTGCCGGTGTCGAAGCAGTGTGTCGTCACCCTCATCTTCCTCATCTGTACCTGAAGAGCGAGACCAGAAAGAGACAATGAATACATGTGTAGAGGTGGAGATAGATTTTATCGGTTTAACTTATGCAACAACAGCTTTTTCATACCTGTATGAAAAAACTTGCCAGAGAATCCCAGATTGAAGGTGAAATTAGGTACAAGAGAACGAAGTTTATTTTGTGTGTGAAGCAGCGCCTAGAGAGAAGATGAAGAAAAAAAAATAAAAAATCAACAGGTTCAGTATATATAATTTTATAGTGTGTATATGACACACGATGAGCAGCTATTGTGGGTTAAGATTTTTATTTGGGGGTATATGAAGCTACAGTAGGTTACAATTAATGGTGGGCATTATGAATGTATCACAATATGAGTCACAATGATCACAATTTGCAAAACAGTTATTTTTGCTGGAATTCAACAACAACAACAAAAATTGATAGTAAGATTCAATATTAATGTTGAAAAAAAAAAAAATGTTATGTATTCAGTTCTGACTGGATGAGTCACATTTAAAACTGTGACCGCACATCAGTTCAATTCTACTGTATATTACTGTGGCAAACAACCATAAACAGCTAAACTTTAAATTCAGGATTTTCCTCACCCTGACTCCTTGGGGCACATTTTATCCTCATTTTTGCATTACTCAATGTTTGTTTTGTTGTTTTCAAGTGTAAATAACATAAAGCAGTATTAATAGCCACACAAATATATCTAGCATAGTATAAAAGTCTCAGGCTGACACATTTCTACCATTACACAGTCTATACTGACAGTCTTAGTTATATCAAGTATAATATTTTGTTATTATACAGATGCATGTTGAAGAAGAAGTGGATAAAAGAGGACAGATCTTGCAGGAACAAGGAAGGCAATGAAGATAAAGGGTGAGAAGAAATAATAAGGATAGAACAAAAGATAAAAAAAATTTGCTTTTACTAGGGGGAAAAGCAAGGGAAAGAGAAAAATGAGAAAGGAATGTGAAACTGAAAACCTCAGGCATGACATTGCTTTTGGTGTGGTGGGCCACACAGAACCCCTATGAGAACTTATCTGCTCAAATTAAAAAGTGAGCCAGTCTAATTAGCCCCATGCTAGCCTTCAGCAAGAGCCTTCTTTCACTCTGAGGAGATGAGAGAGAGAGAGAGAGAGAAAGGAAAAGAATACCATGCTCCACTGCATTACAAACAACCTCTCCCTCTCGCACAATAATCACAGCTCTCTACAAACAACGGCAGAGAGAATACATCTCCCTGATCCGTATTAAGCGTGCTAATTCATTAGCTTCAATTCAGTCATGGAGGAGCTCTGGGAGTGTGACGGCAGTCAGAGAGAAGCTCAGAGAGTAAAGAGCTTGGATTATTCAAACAAAAGATACCTTTGATGGAAGACAAACTGGGTCAGGTCTGATTGATGTCTGATTTCCTATCAACCCTATCACAAACAGACAATTTCGTATCAACAAACTAGATTTTCTTTTTTCATTTTCTCACAACAATAAGTGATGGTGGTTGCCAGGGTTTTCCTATATGGTTGCTTAGATGTCTAAGTGCTTTTGCTACACTCTAAAAAATGCTGGGTTAAAAACAACCCAAGTTGGGTTGAAAATGGACAAACCCAGCAATTGGGTTGTTTTAACCCAGCGGCTGGGTTAAATGTTTGCCCAACCTGCTGGGTAGTTTTATTTAACCCAAATATTGTTTAAAAATTACTGTATTTTTTGCTTAAAATGAACCCAAAATATGTTGGAAATTAACATGTATTAATATGTTTAATAAACGAACATTTATTAATACTTTTTTGAATAATATTTAAACAATAAACATTTATTAAATTGCTTATTAATAAATGCTCATCTTTTTGATTATTATTGTTGCCTCTAGTAATTATGAGTCTGATTTTTAATTTCCAACCTATTTTGGGTTCATTTTAAGACAGACATATAGTAATTTGTAAACAATTGTTGGGTTAAATAAAACTACCCAGCAGGTTGGGCAAACATTTAACCCAACTGCTGGGTCAAAACAACCCAATCGCTGGGTTTGTCCATTTTCAACCCGACTTGGGTTGTTTTTAACCCAGCATTTTTTAGAGTGTAGGGTAATCTGAGTGGTTTCTAGGGTGTTCTGAGAGGTTGCATACTGACTCAAGTCAAAACTGCCCACCCCCCAAGTCTCTATGATATTCCGGTCACAAGATATAGCTAAACTCTTTGGCTCAATGCAAGTCTATGGGATTGTTTTCACTCACCATGGGGAAAAAAAAAAAATCATAATCTTAAATCCTGCCGGATCCAAAAACAAGCTAAGAAGATGATCTGTGCAAATCAGAAGGAGCGGATAGAAGTTGCTAATGCACAAGCAAGCTAATGTGATCATCGCACATTCAACAGCATATAAATCGAAACTGCCTAAAGTTACCGAGAAAAAAGACAATCCCACGCAGAGGAAAATATACAGCTGTGCAAGCTTTGGGGGTATTGATGATCTATTCAAATCTATATTTTTATCATTGTTCTGAATCCAATCCGGATGAAGTCTTGACAAAAACGTTATTTTCTCAGCTTTTTGTTTGAAATGTTATTTTTTTAAGAAACTTTCGCACATTCAAGTGTTGATAAAAAAGGAACAAATGAAGCTAGAGGAAAAGGTTATATATTGGCTTTTTACATATTCATACAACAACATTCTGGGGGCCATGAACTTTTTGTGAATATCATCAAAAAAGCTGGCGCTGACTGGAAACATTTTTAGTAAATGTTGGCGGGAAAAGAGTTTAAAGCAATAGCACACCTCAACAAGCCACTGAATTCACAACTCAATGGTTGAATGTTTGAGAATTAAAAAATGAAGACTGTCATAAATATTAGTATTGCAATTTTACAGTCATACCAATATGTAATCAGAAAAGTATTGACCAAATTGTGCATTACAGCAAACCTGGAGCATTTTGCAAATGCATTTTACATCTTAATTACATTTAAATTGCAAATCGATTTCCCCCCCAAATCATGCAGCCCTACCACTAAAACCTGATTTATACTCGACGCGTCTGCAAGTTCGTGGCTTTTTGCACGCGAACCGATTTTGCATGGCAGTGTGCACGGGCTTTTTTGTAACTTTGTGCGCAGCTCCGCTTCCGAAGATGCGACACTTCGAGGTAAATCTAGCAAGTGTGGCATGTCATCTGTACCGGCACCCAGTTTGCGCATCTACATTAATTCTTCACCATTTACAAAATGAGTCTACAATAGAAGAAAATAAATAAAGGAACATGTTTAATAAAAATGTTCACAAAATAAAATGAAACTGTTTAGTGAAATTACAAAATATTAAAGAGATCGTTGTTTAATTTAGTTGTATACATGTTCTCATATCCATTTATTTTGTGCTAATGTCACAAGTAATAATCTCAAGGTTTACTGGGTTTTACACGATTCTTTTGTAGTGTGGTTTTGTTGAAGTGTACTAAAACAAACATCATTATGTGTGTACCTGACTACTTCTCGCCGCTGATTTCTGAAGGTTTAGAGGACAATTACTCAGAGTCGCCCCTTGTCATTTCAAAGAATAGTACAAAGTATTGTCCATATGGGGAGGTGCGTGCACAGTCAGCGGAGACTCGCGCTGCTGAGCCAGGCGAAAGTATAAATCAGGCTTAAGTATGAGCAATAGTAACAGTGATGCTAGTTTTAGAAAGCACATTATGTCTTACACCTGGAAAAGTCAGTATAAATTGAATAACACTTGGCAAAAATATCTAATATCTTTTTAAAGCTCTTACCTCAACATCCGCCACTTTCATGCGTGTCCCCTCCTTCCCAACAAAGATGTCATCCACGTCCACCAGCAAAAATCTGTCCAATGAGAGGCTGAGCCTCCTGCCAGTTAAATAACCCACAGCATCCACAAACAGCAGCTTGTGCAGCCAAAAAGACAAGCTTCCACCAAAAAACACCCGCTGGATCCCATCGTGAAGACCTAGGTCCTGCACAACAGCAGCTAGCAGCGCTCTCTGTTGGTGTGAGTGTGTTGGGAGCTGATTAGGTTCTGCTGGTCTGGGGCTAGCTAACAGCACAGGCTCATAGGTGCTGTGGTTGGACAGGAAAGTGGTCCAGTTGTCTGCAGGTAGAGGGCCAGGTTCCAGCTCATTAGGTTTGGTGATGTAGAGTAAGGGGGCAGCAGGGTTGACTCTGTAATCCCAAAGTGGCAGGTTTGAACGCAAGAAGAGAGGGAAGCCTCTGAGCTGAGCGCTGGATGGTGAGTTTTCATTTGCCCGGTAGAAGCCAATGATTCCCACTCCATAGTCTTGGCAGTATTTATCCAGTAACTGGCGATTCCATGAGTCCAAGTTGACGTACTTGAGCAGATTCTCATAGACGATGAGCGCGTATCGGCCACGACCTCGCCAAGCCAGAGAAGGCATGTCGCCCTTCCCCGGTGCAATTTCAGTGCGGTAGTGAAAGCGACTTGACTCTAAAATGGCAACAATCTCTTGTCCAAGTTGGGAATAGATGCTTTCCACGAAGAGTAACACCACAGGCTCCGTCCGAGAGGTGTCTGCTGTCCTCGGCGAGTGTCGCCGTTGGCTGATCTGCGATGGCAGGAACAGTGGAGCCCTTTGTCCGCCACCAACTACCGATGTAGCTACACAGTCCCCCAGTGGTAGCGGCAGAGGGGCCTCCTTGATCTTGGGTCCAGCACTGACGTGATAAGCCAGGTAGGCCATGGAGAGCAGACAGAAAAGAATGAGTGCAAGGATCAGGCGGTGGAGACCTTGATGCCTGAATACTCGTGCCAACTTCCTCACTCCAGCCATAGCTGTCTTGGCCAAGTGGGTGGCAGGGACAGAGAGAGGGTGGCGCCTCACTCTGGTAGGGAGGTAGAATAAAAAGAGGGCAGGGATTAGACGGCAATTAATTTTCCCTGCCAGGAAACAACCATTGAATCTAGGTCACCATGGCCCCCATAGCCTGCGACGGATTCGCCGCTCCGGTGTCTCTCTTTTTGTATCGTATTCCTCCCGTCCATATAATGACCCTACTCGTAAGCAGCTGGAGGCATCATGTGAAAACACAGCTCATCTGTTTGTTCTTTAGAGTGTTGTTGCTTTGGCTTAAAGCCTTCTGCCACTTCATGCATCTGATTGAACAAACAAGACGTGAGAGAAACGTCATCTAGCAGAACCACTTGTTCATCCTAAAAGAAAAATGAGAATGGGGGAAAAATAAAAAATGAAAAGGTTAGAAGGATTAGAACTAAGTCTGTTTACTTTAAGGCTGGAATACACTACACAACTTTTTCTCCGATTTTTGCCACGATTTTCAGTATGAAGAGGTCGAAGCTACTTGCCGACTGTCAGAGCCATTCTGCAGATTTTGGGCAGTCAAGAGTTGACAGATTTGCAGAAAACCGTGTAGTGTATGATGTTTAGACTTGTAAAAGTCATGTAGTGCATCCCAGCATTTAAAGATAAATTTATCCAATAATGAAAATTCTGTCACCCTGATATCATTCTGAAAGCAACTGTATGACTTTTTTCCAAACAAAGAAACAAAGGGAGAAATATACTGTTTGCTCTTTTCAATGCAATTACAATGAATGATGACTGAAGTTTTACAGCTTCAAAAAGGAAACAAAAGTACTGTGATGCTCCAGTCGCCATTCATTGCAAGAGTGATCAATACATTATTCATGCAACTTTAGAATGGCATTTAGAATGAAAAATAAAAGAATTTACATACACAACAATATGCTCATAACCATAAAAAAATCTATTTATTGTTTAAACTAGACAATGCAAGAAACCGAAACACATCAGATCATTGGTAAAATATATATGCAGATCAAAATCAGTGTAAAAATCTTGGTGCACAATCTGTTTTCTTAAATTGTTTAATGCATTTAAACCATGAGTGACTTTACACGCTGTCAGTTTATTAGCCGGTGTTCAGATGTGTATGTAAACACACTCATTAATGACAATATTCCTTTTGGGTGAACTAATCCTTTAATGATATTACGAGGAGACTTTTTACAATGTCTAGACTCTGGATAAGCTCTAGGTATATACTCATGGTCATAGCATTTACAGGAAATCCACCCTGTACTTAAACACTCACATAAAGAGTCACAAAATAAATGTGGAAATTTCAGAATGGAGTTGTGCTGCTATCTGAACTGTACAATGCACTTTCTTAACCTTTAAAACTTCAGGTCGAAGAGCTTTTCCCCATCCGAGGGGCCAACACAGACAAGAAGAGGCCACACAGTATCTCCACAGAGAGAGTAATGTAGACAAACCATCTGCTGATTTTTCCATTAGATGACGCACATAAACAAATACTCACAAAAACACACCCCTGCCCCATTAACACTCAATGTACCCATCATCAAATCTCCCTTACCGTCTACATGAGACCTTTTCCCAGGGATCCCAAAATAACTCCACCCCATACCATCCCCCGATATAGGCTTTCAGGTGTGACTGGAAATGTGTGAGAGTGCTAGTGCGTGTGCTACGTGTATACAAAAGAAGAGGGCGTCAAGTATGAAATGTCAGTACGGTGCATAGTCTGTTTATCACAAGCTGCTTTCAGTTCTGTGGCGTCCTCGATATCAAATGTGATTAAGTTTGTTAGATCCAACACATACCTGTAGATACTGCAGAGAAACCTGATGCCATGAGAAATAGAGTTCTAGTTAAGTAGGCCAAGCGACAACCCAAACAAGTCGCCCTGCCAATGGCATTATCGCCTTTAACGCTGCAATATTAGCCTTTGCTAGCATTGCCTTTATTTGAATAAATTAAGAACACATGAAATGTAATTTAAGGGCAGGTGTATTCAAAGGGCACAGGGAAAAATCATTATGTTTGACACACTGCATTAAGCTTCCATTAAGTAATGGCTTAAAAATTTCTCAATGCCTTTATTAGTTAAAAAGTGCAGAACAAGCTTTGGACGTGCAGTAGTTTCTGCACCAGAGATCCAGTTCCATTAATGTGGCACATTTCAATGATTAATCTCCGAAAAAAAAAAGCAGAATGGCTGAGCATGAAGAATTTCAGAGATAAAACATAAGCTGACTTAGCAGTTTAATATTATATTATACTGTACCATGAAAATTGATCTTTCCAGTTGCCAAGAATAACTTTGATACAGAACAAACTCTATGAAAGGAACAAAATGCACCACAATGCTGGTGCCTTATCATCTGAGGATGTTTCTTTACTTCATATGTAAGCTTTTGCTGCAAATGGTCTAGTCAAAGAGGCTTTTGGAGATGCAGAAGCAGTGCAGCCTGTGACCACAGCGTGGAGCGAGAGCTTTGTAGTGCAGCTCTACAGAGTCTAACGCAGAAGGGCAGAATCAGTTCAGCCAGAGGGGTGCCTGAGGGCCGCCAGCGTCACGACACGCATAAGCAGATGACATTCTTCAAGAGTCCTTAGCACGCTCTCTTCCCACGGCACTCAGAAACACTTTGAGTGATTCAGCACACATATTCCGTTTGACTTCAGTGTTGACTTATGGCTCCTTTCCTTCCACTAGGAAATCATTATCCCGGCCGGTATAGGGTTTCTGCTTTGCTAGTGTGTCTGGCCAACAGGAGAACAGCTCTATGGGACACTGTTCCTTATGACTGCTGGAAGCCAACAGCTCTGTAGAATGTCTTACTGGCTTTATATAAAGACAAAGTGTCACATGCCCTCTGGCTGGTATTTGATCCACAGGTAATATAAGGATAATGAATTCAGCAGGAGCCATGAGAGCTGTGATTCAAACAATTATGCCTGTCATTTAACTGATGAAGAAAAGCCATTCATAAAAGCTTGAGGCATACTAAAATCACATACTACAAACTCTTACATGATAAAATTTAGCAAATTCATTTTTACAAAATGCCTCCATATATATTGTGAACATCTTGTGTTTTAAAATACATTACAGTAATCTAATATTTGTATTCCATTTTGTTAAATTTTATGTTCATATTTATAATTTATTCATACATTTATTCATATTCAATGCTATGTCTCCACTAAAAATGTTGTAAACATATATTATTGTCTTGTAAAATATATTATATTAAATATTACCAGTTATTATATATATATATATATATATATACACACACACACACGCACACAGACACACATACATATATATACATATATATATATATAGTGTGTTAAAATATTATTGTAATATTAATATACACTATTACAACTATATGCAGGATTTTTTATTCACAAAAGTGAAAGGACAAAAAATAAAAAGAAAGATGGCAACAAAAAAAAGCTAAATGTTGCAAGCCAGATTCAAACTCTTATTGTACATGTGAGCACCATAGCTTAATGTACTGTTTAATGTGCTAACCACTAAATCACTACATAATTTGGAGGCACACAAGTCAGTACACTCACCGAAAGAAATAAAAAGCCATTTTATAGAGATTCTGCTGGTTCTAGACTTCAGAGACCCTAAATAAAAAATATGGCTGTTGAATAAATTGGTTGTACATTTCATTAAAAAAAAAAAACAACACTTTATGTTGAGCATGTATGATGGACAGAATGTAAAAAAAGAGCAGATGGCAAATGTTACAGAATAAGGAGTTTAATCTTCCATATCTCTATCTTCTAAAAAGCCAAGATAACCGCTCTCATTAACCATTAATAAATATTTAACAGTGGAAGATTAGAGTTAAATAGGTCTCCATTACTCAGATTATTCATCAAAAGACTTCCAAAAGTGTGAGAAAGGAAAAGATTCAGTGAGAGATAAGGTGCTAATATGAAAGTGAGGAAGTATAATTAGGTAATCTAAGTAAGACAACCCTGTTGGACAACTCTGAAGTGTTTATGGAAAAGAGTAGCACGGTACTGATAAGATAAATATGCCCAACAGAAGGAATGAGAGTGTAACAGTGCATAAAAGAGAGTGACGTGGGTAAATAAAGAGTCAAATGTAATGGAAGTCAACATGAAATCAACTCTACATTTTTTCTTGCTGAATATCCTGTTTCAATTTCACCCTGAAATATGTTATATTTCTGTAGTAAAATGGGGTGCTGTTTGATGTTGACATTAACCTGGCTTTTGCAGGAGTCATCCTGGCTCAGTCAGATTTCCTTCACACACACAGTAATCTGACCGCCACATAAAAAAAACCTAAAAAAAATATCTGCTGGCACCTCAAGAACTGATATTCACCAATCCCCTGTCATGAGTGTGTTTTCATCCGGGCCCAAGTTAATGCTGCCTTATACTGCCAATACACACACAGACAGACACTCACACACACTCTTAACATTATGAACGGCTTCTTTTTTAAATGATGAGCTTAAGAGAGCTGAGAGAAGGTGAAAATAAATGATGGTGAAAGAGTGGAAGTAGGAGGAGGGCTGTAGAGGAGACAGTGTTCATGTTTGGGTTTTTTAGGAAAAAACATGTGTCAGCATGTCTGTACAAGAAAATAGCTTGTAATAGCTCAAAGCTGCTTTGTACATGATGTATTCGTAATTGTAGCACTTTAACATAACACTGGAATGTGCTTTGCTTGCCCTGAGGTCATTTGCCAGGCTCTTGAGGACACTGTGAAGTAAAACCAAACTCAGACAAAAAACACGAGCATAACAACTTCACTTACATAATACAATATAACAATGGCAATATATTATTCTGACTGAAATGGGCATTTTTGGTCTATTGCAAGGAAAATAGGGATGTCGCAATGGCATGAGCAGTGATACACAATACCAATTTTAAATACCACAGCAAAAACGAACATGCTATTGAATATGTAAATTAAAGCTAATGAAATTATGGTATTACTTTACGTGTTATAAACTGGGAGCCCAGTCCTGGTCTGTGAACTAATATATAAGAACTCTGGAAACTCGACTAGAAATCTCTTGAAGTACAAAAAATTAGGAATGCACCGATATGAAAATTTGGCTGATACGATAACCGATAACCGATAACCAAAGCCTGAGCCTGATTACAAAGACAAAAGTTTCACCATTAAAAGCCATGTCCCAAGTGCACAATTATAATGTTCTCATTCTAGTTGTGCATGTTGCACTTAACTGTATTTTCCTTTTTGAAGTGACTCCAATCATATTTCAAGCAATTCAAAACCATCATGACGAACAGTGCGCATCTGAAGTGTCTCAGCTGAAGGAAATAATCCATTATTTATCGGCTTTAATATATCGGCCACATTTCCTTATTGGGCCGATAACAATAACATTAAAAATTAACATATATCATCTGGTACCGATATGCTGGCCGATATATCATGCATCCCAACAAAAAATATTAGATATACATACAATATAATATACAAAAATTATATACACTACCATTCAAAAGTTTGGGGTCAGTAATGAATCAAAAGTGACAGTAAAGACATTTATAATGTTTATTATGAATCTATTTAAAATAAATGCTGTTATTTTGAACTTTCTATTCGTCAAAGAATTCTGAAAAGAAAAAAAAGAAAAGAAAGAAAATCACTCTTTCCACAAAAATACATTGAGCACAACTTTTATCAATGTTGATGATTAATAAGAAACAATTCTTGAGCAGCAAATCAGTATATTACAATGATTTCTGAAGGATCATGTGACACTGAAAACTGGAGTAATGATGCTGAAAATTCAGCTTTGCCATCACAGGAATAAATTGATTTTTAAAATATATTAAAGTTATTTTAAATTGTAATAATATTTCACAATATTGCTGTATTTTCGAGCAAATCATTTTACTATAAATTTTGAGCCTTGGTGACCATACGAAACTTGTGTGAAAAAATCTTAGACTCCAAAATCTTGAATGGTATAATGTTTATATATATATGTATAGTATATAAGTACTGTACACACCAATATTTTTGTCACAGCTGGTTTGACAGCACATATTCAAAACCAGACTGGCTTGACTGCTGTGACTGTCCTTCAGTGCCAAAATGAGTCTCTTTACTGTAGAAATCCTTACATTTTTTTATTTTAGTATTGACCAAAATAAGTGTATTTTGACATCCCTAATGGACGCAATCACATGGCACATCATGCTTAGGAAGACCTGTCTAACTGTGCAGAGAATGGATACTGTTTCATATTTGTGCGAGACATTGCATCCAAATCAATACTAGCTCAGTCATGATGGTGGACATCTTCCCCGGGTCTATGTTAGAACAAGCCTGCGGTGGATATGTAGCCGCAAGGTCATGGATATTTCTGTGGAACCTACACAGGAGTCAAAGCCTTTAATGATTCACCTGCCCATCTCTACCTCCCTACCCTGATACAGCTGTCAGTCAAATAAAAGATGACCACAGTGGCGTACACACCCGTAACGGCTGTCAAATCCATTTTAGAGAACACTCCCTCAGACAGACACAAAAACACAAACAGCTATTAGAGCTGTCAGCCCCCATTCACAGACGGAGCAACTGACAGTATCTCTCCCTCCTCTCAACAGTCCCTCATAAACACATTAATGCAGACAAACAAAAGACAAGTGAAGCAGGTAATCATTCCATCAGAGGAATATAAATCAAGCTCAGCGCAGCATTAAGAACTAAAATCAATTCCAATCTTCTTGCTTTAAGCTTCCCTTCCTCCTTTACAAAATCTCCATGGTGAAGGATCAATCACTCCACCCCTCCTCTATGCCCTCCATCTCTGGGATATTGTATTAAGAGCTGGATTTCTCCAAGGTTGGATGCTAACGGCCTCTCGGTGGTTTGGATCTGGCTCTCAGGAGCAGACAGACGAAGAACAGTAATCCTTTTATTGCAGAGCCCGAGTTGGATATTCTATTAGCTAGAATGGCCTGAGTTTTCTGATTTATAGCACGACGTGTCCACCTCACAGCCAGGGGGAGCTGTTAGAAATCAGCAGTTAATCAATTCAAGTCATTGACCCAGTATAATCAGGCTTATTGATTTAGGGAAAGTGAGAGAAGAAAGAAAGAGAAGAAGAGGGAGAGTATGAAAGAGAGACGAGCTAACTTAGTGAGCTGCCTAACTAGACATTTTAACGTTTTTTTTTTATTTTACTATTATAGTTTTTATTAATATTTTGAATTAGCTTTTATTTGTACCTTTTTATTTTAATTTTAGTAATTTTGTTATTCTTTATTTGTTATTTTATTTATAAATTTATACATTTTATATTATTTATATTTTATTTTAGCTTTATTTAAATTAAAAAAAATAACAAAAATGTTATAGGTAGCATTATTATGATACTTTCCAAGAAACATTCTTCTGGCAAAAATGCCATATTGTATGAATCCTTCACAAATAAGGCAATCCCAGAATGCATTGCGATTGTAAAACATACTTTATTCATTCAATACTGCAAAGCATTGCTAACAATAGTTTAAAGAATTGAGAAATCAAATTTTCCTTGATCTTTTGACATGTAAGAGGTCATTGTACTATTAAAACATCCTGTAGTTTTTAGTTTTTATTGAAACCAATCTTCGAAAAACGACTCATTTTGGATTTTGTCACATTATGACCTAATAGTGCGACGAAAGACCTCCTCTACAGAATTAGATCAACGCGTCTTTGGCCCCGCCCACTGCCGCATTAGTGAGATGAGAAGAGAGATACAGGATCATTGGACTAGAAATAACATTACCTTCCAAAGAATCCTAATGCTAGGAAAGTGCTTATTTATTTTCAAAATGTCTCAGTAGAGCATTATTTGTTTGTTCAGTACATTTCACTGTGTATTTTTTGGCAAATTAGTCGCAATTTCGACGCAGTAATGCCACAACATGTGACCGTGTTAATTCTACTGGCTAATCTGTGATCAGTGATTTCTGAAATGTAATGATTCATGTACAGACAGACATTCTTTGTCTTAAAATCATTTATTGCTGTTTATGATTCAGTAAATCAAGTCAGTGACTAAATGATCAACTTCATATTGTTTCTCTTAGTAGCATGAAAATAATCTGTTATTTAAATTGTGATTAAATTATATACAGAAAGTGATCAAAGAACCCTTCTTTTATAATCGCTGAAGCTGTGAATCACACAGAGCGAGTTTATAAGTGACTGAGCTCTGGACTCTTTCCAAAACTCCCATTATAATCAATAACGCTCTCTAAACTGCACAATGAATCTCTTATTTACATCGTGTTTGCACTGTTAGTTATGATGAAATCATTCGTGAGAGTGCAAAAATCAAGTTGAAATGACAAGATCACTGCATTCATGCGCCCAACAGACACATCTGTCATCGGCTACAATACTCATCGCTGCAACCTTTCATGCCACGGGAGGAGATCTAAATATAATGCTATAATCAACACTTTTCACGATTAGTTAATCTCAACAGCTGTAATAGTAAAAATGTAGTAAAAGATTTTTCGAGAGAGTTCCACACGTAATACTTATTTCTTATGCAAAGATGTTAGCCAATCACAGCAGTGGGCGTTTACATTGAAGTCTCACAGCAGTCACGCCCCTTCCAACAGAGTGTTCAAATCAGAGGGCTAAAATCAGGTTAAAAAAATGGCCTTTAATTTCTAAATCATGACCATTTTGATGTAAAAATCATACTAATATTATAAGTGCACCCCAGGAAACAATATAAAATAAAAAAAAATGCAGTTCATGACCCCTTTAATACTATCAAACTGGACTATTTCTCCCAAAACTGTATGTGTGTATTATGTATTTTTCTGCTATAGAATCACTAGAGACAGTATAAGCAGAATGACTGCCTGACTGTGTGTCCTGCCAGAAGTACAGTAAAATGTTAACGTTAAACTCTGGGAATCAACAGAAAGGTTTAGATTAATCTTATGCTCTTTACTAGCGTTATTTGAGCTGAGTGACTTAAGAGAGTTGCTGCCTATGCAGGGTGTTTTAAATCAGCCAATTATATCAGGTTCCATCATAGTTAAGATTCTGCCAATGTACAGTAGGCGCTAGACATCGAGACAGCTCAAGGTTCTCAAACAGAGCTAGAGTGAAGACGGATAACCGGGAGAAAATATGAAATCACGCTAATAAGAACAAGATTAGCAGCTCTGTATGTACGCCTGAGACTATATAACATCTCATGGCTAACTGCTTGAAAAAGTCCCATGCTGATTACCAGAATGTGTGTTAATCAAATCTTAAATACTAAACTCAGTCATGCAATGCATGGAATTTTTCATAAAAGACATTGTCCAAAATTAAGGTTTTAAATAGAATTTTAGAGTTCAACAAAGAAAATGAATTGATTAAAGAACTGAAAAAAAGGATTCTCAACAGAGAGCGAATTTTTTATTTTTATTTTTTTTTTTTGTCTTGAATGATGTCAGAGCAAGAGCCTTTCCATTTATGAATGTCTCATAACAAGAGCAAATACTAATACAAAAGTAATTTTCTGTGGTCAAACGCCATGAATACTGTGCCGAAGGACAAAAGAAGCTGGACAAACTTGATGAAAGGGAAAAAAGGAAATTAAAGTACACAGTTCATAAATCCTCTATGGCAACAGACATATTAGAAAAGATAAAGCACAGATGGGCCGCTAGTAAATTTGCATTGTAAATCAAAGATTTACAGCTACTTGTAAATCTCTTCCAAGAAGGGTAAAAATTATGAGAAGGATTAATGTTTGATCCCCTTAATTAAGGCTTCAACCCAATTCCCCAAAAAAGAAAGTCAAAACAGACGGTCAGAGGGAATCTTCATATTCTTTTAAAATATAAGAATGCTATACTTGTCAACATGGTTTTTAAACATTTCAGTAGCCACAAGTTAGTCTTACAAGACTAGTAATTTTCACTTGGCATTAAATAGATGCACATGGACAGACATTGTGTTTAATTGAGGTGGTAACCAAAGAAACAGTTTTAGTACATATGAAGAGTTTGGTTCCAAAACGCGATAAACTGCATTTTCAAAAAAATTGAGTTTCCGCCAAAATCAGTATTGTATCTGGTTGGTATTGAAAAGTCATTTATTAATTTTGCGCAAAACGCGATATCCGTCGTGTTATTCTGTCATGTTTTCTCCCTTTCTTTCCAAAACGCGACAAACGCCAGTCAACCAATCACAGCGCACCATTCCACGCACTGTAAACATTGAAGGCTTTTTAAAAAAAACGTTTTTAATACCAATGTACTCTGCAAATGTGTTTATTTAACCGTGCGGTGGCGCCAGATATTCTTTAATCGTAATGACAAACAATTTATAACATTAACAAGATGACCCCTGACGGCTGAATGTATTTTTAGTAAAATGCCTGTATACAAGATAAATATTGGCAAAGTTTAGACTCTGTCATATATGTGAATCAACTTACTTTGTTGTGTATTTTCAATTTGAAAAATAACTTTTATATTGATGGATTTATTGCATTTTGGGGAAAAAATAATACGTTTTTATAATAAACTTTTTAAAATCAAAATGTAGATTTGAATTTTTAATGTTTTTATAACCAAAAGATGCTATGTGAAAGAAACAGAAAATAGTGGTTTTCATCTTGCCACTTTCTTGGTAAAGAAAACACCTTTTTACTCAAATTAATCAAAATGGAGTTATTGCGTTTTGGAACCAAACTTTTCATATATGTGTATATATACAACAGATGACTCATCCTGCAGATTTTTGTCCAATCAGTTGCTCTCTTGATGAGAATGCCACCCCTAGTATTACTTAACGTTCCTGACGTAGCTGAAACCTATTGGCTAAAATAAAATTGAAAAATAATATTTTTTTCCTGATATGCACCACCCAGATTAGAAAGTTAAAAGACAGCTTGGATGGGCTCTTTAAAAAGAGTCAACATCCCTAAAAGTCTATCTAATTCACAGATTACTTCAGCTGTAATCATCACAACAATGGAAACAACTTTAGGAGACAACTGTTCAACAAGTCTCAAAATAATTTTCTGCCACAAATAGCAAATACATCAACACTAACGAGAGTTTATGCCAACATTTGCGTATGTGACACTGTGAAAATCTCTGCACACACGCTTGGAGAAGCTGATAATAATTTTGTCAGATCTGAAGTGTTTTCACTGGAACTGGTTAACAATCAAAATGTCAAGTGTTAGTGGCAATGTAAGCAGCCTTGAGAACAAAGGCATAAAATGTGCTCAAAGAGCCTCTCTTTCGACAAAATCCATGAACCACCTCAAAGAGCCCAAAGCTAAGAGCTGAACCTCTGAGAAGAGAAAATTATATCCTCTCACCCGCCATTCAAATTCAAATGTTATCTGTGATTAAACCTTTAGGGGCGGCAAGCACTATCTCCTCGTCCCTTTGAATGCACTAAAAATAAAAGTGCAAAAGACAGCAAAAAGCACACCAACAACAGCAAGACATCAATCTCCTACAAAGGCTTTTAATGGCATCCATTTTAAATCCCGTTCTGAGAATTTCAATCAACCGCCATGGGCATATGAAAACATCCCGACACTGAGTTTCAGAGAGTTCACTTTTTTCCCAAAAAGGCTGGATTATATAGGAAGATCATGCAGTCACGGGGTGATTTTCTCTGTATTTCCAGATATCAAGGCTTCTGTTGAGGGAAATTGATTTCCTTTAAAAGACAAAGCGACAGAGGAAAGGCCAACTCACTGCTTTTCTAGCATGCTATGAGTGAATTGCTCAAGCCAGACAGGTACTGGAGCTTATCTAAGGGTCAGTGGTTTATCATGGGTTACACAGCTGGGAAATGCAGATCATTCAAGACAGTAATTGACTAAAATGGGCTTTTCACACATGAAACCGTTTACCCTGTCGTAGCTGTGGTGTGGAAGGTAATGCAAAAGGATATATACTACAGTTCAAAGGTTTTGAGTCAGTTGGATTTTGTTTTTTGAAAGAACTTAAAGGAACACTCCACTTTTTTTGAAAATAGGCTCATTTTCCAACTCCCCTAGAGTTAAACAGTTGAGTTTTACCATTTTCGAATCCATTCAGCCGATCTCCGGGTCTGGCAGTACCACTTTTAGCATAGCTTAGATATGGCTAGGAACTATACTCTCATTCTGGCGTAAGAATCAATGAACTTTGCTGCCGTACCATGGGTGCAGCAGGCACAATGATATTACGCAGCGCCTCTCACAAATGTCTCCATGGTTGCAAGGCACGCTCCCTGTGCAAACAGGGGGTCACAGGCGCTGCGTAATATCATTGCGCCTGCTGCACCCATGGTACGGCAGCAAAGTTCCTTGATTATTACGTCGGAATGAGAGTATAGTTCCTAGGCACACCGGCCTAGAAAATCGCAACTTTCATTTTCCGTCGGTCTTAGTACGCGATGTAACTACAGAAGAGTCAAGTTTTAAATAGGAAAAATATCAAAACTCTTTGGTCATTTTTGAGCGAGATGCTATTGGTCTCATCAGATTAAATTAACTATGCTAAGCTATGCTAAAAGTGGTACCAGCAGACCCGGAGATCGGCTGAATGGATTCGAAAACGGTAAAACTCATCTGTTTAATTCTAGGGGAGTTGGAAAATGAGCCTATTTTCAAAAAAAGTGGAGTGTTCCTTTAATACTTGCATTAAATTGTTTAAAAGTGAAATGTACAAAACCAAAAACAAATTCCAGTTAGAGCATTTGTCACCACCAAATGGCCTTTGCTCAGAGTTTAGAAAGATGGTATCCCAGGGTTAAGTTCAGTGTGAAAAAAATCGGTATCACTTTTTTTTAATAGTCTCTAACTATAAGTAACTTTGCAACTATGTCATCTGCCAGTCATTAGACTTTCTGCTGCGAACACTTTCTTTTGATGGTCCCTCAACAGACATTGTACTGACTATAAGTAAGTATTAGTAAACAGTCTACTAATACTCTAATGAGAGTTAGTTGAGATGTACTTACAAAATAGCTTATAGTTAGTAGAATGTCTAAAGTGGACAATCGAAATAAAGTGTAATCAAAAAAATCTTACAATTCTTCTACTTTTGAATGATAGTGTACTGTATATTGTAAGAACTGTTGGTTCAGTCTCGCAGGTTCAAACTCACGGGTCACGTCACTTTCCTACCCCACTTTCCTGTCTGCCAGTAAATAAAATGCTAAAAATGTAATGCATACATAATCATGTGTTGTCTTCTTTCACACAGTTATATTCTCCCCTGGGTTAGTAATTAATCCTAGATATTCAGGTTTTAAGATTTCACACTGTGCATTTGTAAACCCCAGTTTAACATTCTTATTTGCATATTTATAAGGTCAGTTACACTGATTGGAGGAATACAGTTTACACAGGATTCTTTTAATAACAGCTTGTGGCTGCTTTTAAGTCACTGGAAAAACAAAAACAAATTCCAGTTACAGCATTTGCCACCACAAGTGGCCTTTGCTCAGGGTTTAGAAAGATGGTAACCCAGGGTTAAGTTCAGTGTGAAAAGCCCCAAAATCTTATTATTCATGATAAACTGCAACAATATTCCAAGGAAAATGTCTTCATACAAAATATTACCAAAAGAAAGCTGCTCTATTATACGGTGTTGTTTACCCAACGGTGAAACTCATTTGAAATTTAAAGGCTAGTATATACACAACTGACAAACTTACAAAACAATATATCAGACTTATGGGTATTTTCAACAACCTTACAGGGGAATCTAGCATCTGCCTGCAAAGTCTGCCATTTTGATCACATTTATGACAACTTGATGTCCACAGGAAGTTACAGGAATTTCACATCCTGCATTTTAAAAACACCCCTCTTTGTGGTATAAGAGACTGATGAGATGGAGTAAAAGGTTCTCTGCCGTCATTGCAAAGGATAAGCCTTAATTATATCCCTGTGAAACAATGTGACAGTATGAGGTTGGGCTGAAGACTCCTGCAGTGGTGGACTGGGAGTACAGCCAGACGCTGTCAATTAAAATGCCTGGACAAAGGACAGGGTCAGAGAAGGATATGATATTTATCTACCAAAGGTGTTTTTCCACTCACAGAAAACCACTCGTCCCATGTTGGAGGCAATGATCAGACCCAAGATCTGCTCTAATGAACTTGAGCTACCATTTAATTCCATCTCTTCAGATACAGAGGAAAAAATCTCTGACCACAGGGTACACAGGAGTCATAACTGTGATTGATGGAACCAAGTGAGTTCAGTTCAAACTGACTGTGCATCAGCTGAATTTATATTAATCCAGTCTACAGTACATATTGTATTATTTATTAAACTCTGGCATCTTAGTCCTATTGCTTTTTCAGTCATTTTATGAAAGAAAAAAAATTTTAAATAAGTTTACAACAGTGCTTTTACCACATTTAAGATGGGGTTTTAAGGGGGGCAACATCCCCTTGCCTTGGTAAAATCACTGTAATAAACTGCCTCAAGTGGCTTACTGCTGTAGTATATATGTGCTTGTAGATGTATGCATGCAAGCTCTGGGAACAAATTGTTATATTGTGCTCAGTGCCACTTGAGTAGAAGTAACTAGGTTTGCATCTCCTGAAATAAAGCAAAAGGCATATGTTAAAACTAACATGTTAAATTTTTTAGGTAAGCTTATGTTTTAAGAGAATAAATGAAAACACTGCTTTGAATTTTGCAGTTGTTAAGGCTCTCTGCATCTGTCCTGTTTTCCTTATGAATGTGCATGAGAATCAATATGGCTTTTATGATTTCAATACAGTATGCAAATGTTACAACGACAATCGCTATCAGTTACTTTTGAATGGTGAATATATCAATATAAATCAATGGAATTAAAAAAAGATAAAGGCACAATATGTACATTTTTGCCGTCAAGGCCTTTGGTGATGCCTTGATTTTGCGGAATCATGGGAGGTGTTGTCTTCACGTCTACAGTCGGTGGAAAAGAATCAGGACTCGGGCAGAAATCATGTTCATGGATGAGATTATTAACGTTACTGTAGTATGAAGCAGAGCAGGGCTGAGTGCTGTGTGAGCAGAAACGAGGCCGCTGGAGCGATTGCTAATGAGAGACGAGCGCGACACACGTCTTGAGAGCAGCGGAACTTTTATTATGCCGCAGTCAAGTTCTTCCCGTCAAGCGTATGTGGGGTAAAGCAGCGCTGTTTTATCATATTAGATACATTCGTGTGTTCAAGGTTATAGTGCTACTCTGAGTTCGCTCGGTGGCTACTATGAGACATTTGTTGCACACTGCAGTAAGCTAAATTGATATTATGCATGGTAAACCTGGTACTAGCTGTAAATCAAGAAAACGAGATTTAAACAATAAGACTTAGGGACTGTTCACATATCGCGCTTTTTTGTGCTCGCAAATTTGTTATTTGAAATGTAGGCACGCGGCAAGAGCACACATAATAAAAGCGAAACGGTCGCGATTTTGTTCGGGCGTGCCTATGCTGCAGCGAGATGAAAACATCTCAACTTTTCAGAATGCCGCAGGTCATGTGACAAGAACCAACCGATCAGCTTTGGCCTTTCCGTAACAACATGGAAAGCTCATGCCGAACACCTGATCATAGCTGTACAGGGCGGGTTTTTATTTCTCATCTCCATACATTTATCTAGTAGTAAAGCTAATGCAAGGGCTAGAAATCAATTAATCATTTGCTGACACTTCCTCGTCATCGTGGAGAACGCAGTTCATGGTTGCATAGCAACGACAGGCGCCACAGGAGCGCAAGCGCTTTGGAAAGGAGGAGAAAGCAGCGTGCCGCATTTTCCACACATTTTTAGATGCAATATGTGAAGAAGTGAAGAAGAAGAAGTGAAGTGACATGTGGCCAAGTATGGTGACCCATACTCGGAATTTGTGCTCTGCATTTAACCCATCCAAGTGCACACACACAGCAGTGAACACACACACACCGTGAACACACACCCGGAGCAGTGGGCAGCCATTGCTGCGGCGCCCGGGGAGCAGTTGGGGGTATGGTGCCTTGCTCAAGGGTCTCACCTCAGTCATGGTATTGAGGGTGGGGAGAGCGCTGGACATTCACTCCCCTCACCGACAATCCCTGCCGGACCTGAGACTCGAACCCATGACCTTTGGGTTACAACAAGTCCGACTCTCTATCCATTAGGCCACGACTGCCCCCGTAAGGGGCCATTCATATGTGAATGGCCCCTTACTGTGTTGAGCTATATAACATGATTATTTTTAAGTCGATGAATGTATCCAAACAGTTGCTCACCTGTCTAATAAAACACACAATATATTAAAGAATCTTTTGTGTTTCCCTGGTTTCTACAAAATAAAACCGGAAACTGTGGGTATGATGTTATTGATAGACGACGCACGGACACAGTGCTGGTTAAAATTGCTTATTTCTCTGTATTTAAATATTCTTGGAAACATTTGGGATAATATAAGTACACAAGTCAACTAAATATAACATTGTTCTAGTGGTTTTTGGATTTTAATCCAAAAATCTTACATATTGTGCCATTAAAGAAAACAAAAAATCATTGGACAAAATTTTTTTTTATGTAAACTGAAAAAAAATATATATATATCCTTTGGAATATCCTTTGTGTTGCAAGTACAGTAATAGTCTGATTCCAGACCTGTTTGCCCTGACACATGCACTCCCATGGAGACCTTGTGTGACCACTTTCATTTTCACATAACTCCCCAGACAAATGTCATCCTCAACACCTCTGTATACCCACATCAGAGTGCGGATGACAAAAAGACACAGGCAGCTTCCTGAAGCAGCCATGAGAGGTGACAGAACAAAGAGCAGACGCATCCCACTGCTGTCATCTTCAATCTGCAAGCAGACGGCACCGAGGTTAGGACAATCTCAACAGCTTCCTGTAAAGAAGATGGACAGGGGGACGCATTTTATCTGTAAAAACTAGAAAAATAAAGACCATTTCTCTCTCAGAGTTTGCCTAAATTAAGTATAACTCTGTTAGCAACACAATGTAAACACATATTTATATATACAACCACTGGGGTCAAAAAGTTTTTTTATTTTTTTTATTATACTTTTATTTAGCAAGGATGCATAAAATTGTTCAAAAGTGACAGTAAAGACTTTTACATTGTTACAAAAAATCTATTTCAAATAAATGCTGATCTTGAACTTTTAATTCATCAAAAAAATGTAAACTGTTTTCATCATAAGAAATAAAATATAAGAAATATTTCTTTTTTTCTTCAAATCAGCATATTAGAATAATTTCTGAAAAATAAAGTGTGACACTGAAGACTGGAGTAATGATGCTGAAAATGTAGCTTCGCCATCACAGAAATAAATTGCATTTTAAAACATTAAAATAAAAATCAGCTATTTTAAGCTGTAACAATATTTCACAATATTACTGTTTTTATTGTGTTTTTGTTCAAATAAATGCAGTGAGCATATGAGACTTTTAATAAATGTACAAAAACTCTATACATGCTACAATTTATATATAAATATATGTATTTACAGTAGGTGTTAATGTTACATGCTAACCAACCAAACCTTGACCCCTTGAGTCAAACAAATCCGTGTCAGTCCAGGAATAGCCATTCTAATTCTCTGTTTCTCAGCTACAGCAGTAATGAACGTTGCTGGTCTTGTTTTGTAACTAAATTTGCATGTACCATCCACCCACAAAATGAACGTATTAGTAATACTCTGCCTTTCTAAATGAAAACTAGCGAAGACTGTTGGCAAACTGGAACAAAACAACAAAATACACCCCACCTCTGTCCTCCTCTCTGACAATCACCAGTGTAATGAGGGTGTTTATTAACACAAGCACACAGAGTACTGTGTAAAAGGCCACATAAATCTGTCCTCCCACTCCTGTCCAGTTCCTATCCAAACACAGCATGAATGTATGGTAGATCTCTCGCTCTGCCTTTGGCCCACTTCTACAGGAGAGGCTTTCCAAGAGAGGATGTTTTACCATTATGGATAATATCATAACATTATTGGCATTAGATTCTGGTAACACTATTTCGATGGTCCACTTTAGACATTCTACTAACTATAAGTAACTTTGCAGCTACATGTCAACTAACTCTCATTAGAGTATTAGTAGACTGTCTGCTTAATATCTGCTAACACTTTATTTTGACAGTCCCCCAACTGACTATAAGCAACTTTGCAAGTCAACTTATTCTACTAACCTGAACCCTAATCTAACAGTCAGTCTACTAATACTCAAATGAGAGTTAGTTGACATGTTCTTAATAAGTTACTTATAGTTAGTAGAATTTAAGTAGAACTTAAACTTCAGCTCAGTGATTTGAGCAATTATTTTTATTTATTTACTGAAGTAAAGTGAAGACTTAAATGTTTCCAGGCAGATGATAAAATGATGAAAACAATCCCACTGACCCGACCCAAGCCACATATATGGGACAAGAGCATCACAAAGAACTGAGAGTGGTCTATTTTAGGCCAGTAACTACCTATCAATACCCTAGCAACAGCATAGAAATAGGCTAAAAACACCAAGAACACCTTAGCAAATGCATAGAATTCCTTTCCACTCATAAATATCTAGTGACTCATCCATTATTGTCTCGGTTGGTGCATCAGATTTCACATATTCATTTAGAAATAGACTTTCACAATTGATCCAACTGCATGAGATCAATAAATGAACACTGTATTGGTACAAAATGTACATTTACATTCATGGATTTGGCACTGGCAGGCGCTTTTATTCAAAGCGACTTACCATGTATTCAAAGCTTTACATTAGAATTAGAATTAGGGATGTGCCTGAAGCCTAAATCCAACTGTGGAAAGGCACATAAAATTACTAATGCATTCTACAGCGGACATGGTTAAACTTGTCGCGGTAGTCGGTTACATTACAGTACATCAGATTTCACTTATCTAATACGTGAAGATAGTAAGGAAAGATGACTGACAGGACGATGTCGGAGGATTTGGTGCGCAACAGATCCTCAGCGTTATTGACAAATATCTTATCTCTAAGTGAAAGTAAGGCCCTGTTTACACTAGTGTTTTTGTTTTAAACCACATCACTTTTGCTATGGTTACGCCTGTCGTTTACACTACCCTGGCGTTTTCGACCATCGCAAACTGAGACTTTCGAAAACGCTTCAGACCCCTTTTTAGTTTAAAAACTCAGTTCAGTGTAAACGGACCAAAACGGAGACTTTTGAAAACGAAGGCGTGGCACCAGGGTTGCCAGGTTTTCACAACAAAACTCACCCAATTGCAACTCAAACTAGCCCAATCGCGTTTCAGGGGGGGTTAAACTCTGCATTTTATAATACTGCAGCTGCCTACATGTACAAGAGGCAACTGTTTACAATTGTACACACATGCCCAGTGTGCATGAACGGTCATGTGACATGCGTTTTTGGTCATGTAGTGTGGATGGAGATCGTTTCTGAAACGCAGTGGAATCGCCGTTTTAAAATAAAAACGCACTAGTGTAAACAGGGTCTAAATAACGAGCACACATTCAAAAGCGATTTCAATACCCTGCATACTGATAGCAGCTCCCTGCAATATAATTGTGAGAGAATACAAAAGCATTGAAATAGAAATATATTTCCCCCCCATCTCATATTTTTTTCCCCATCACCATGTCCCTTTAGAGGCTCCTTAATGCATCGTATTCGGCTTCAGTCACATCATAGCTAGCATCATACTCTACTGTTTGAGCTTCAGGAAGGCTTTATATAATTTGATCAGATCCAAAAGCGAGCCTTAAAAATAAATGTCACACATGACATCAGATACATTCAAATGCTTGAATATTTATAGAAAATAAAAATTATTGATTTCTTAAATTATAACCAATTGGAGTCAATCTATATTTTACAGTCATGGGGGATGAGTGCTAGGTTACTAACACATTACTGGAGTCATGGGAACAAGTGTTAAATCTGTCGCCATGACAACACAGAACAGTATCTCAGCATCATGGATGAATGAATTCAATGTCTCTAAGGCAAAATCGGACATTTTGCTTCATGGAAAGTGTATCAGTTTCATTCTCTTCATTAAAATCCAGTAATACTGTGTGCAAGATCAAACCTGACGAAACAAATGACCTGCTAACATAGAACAAATATCCAAAAGCATTATTTAAAGATCACAAAAGATAAGTCAACTTAAAGATCTGAATAAGAAGGTGACACTCGTAATATTTTCACAATAACACTGTTTGAGAGAAATTTTAACTGAGAACCTTCACAGAAACTGTAAATGAACATATGCCAAAGTGTGAATGTCAGTTTTGAAGCGTCGCTACAGGAATAGCCTAGCTCAAAATGATTTCTATTCCTTGAAAAACTTACCCAATGACTTCTTTGACTTCTACAGCTGACTTTCGTTCAAAAACATCTACTGTAATCAGTGCTTCATAATTTGGATGGTGAGCAGCAGACAACGGCTCCCCTGAAAGGCTATCGGGCCATTCTAGAACTGGATGAAACGCTGAAATATTCATGACAGGCTGATAGACTCAAAGCATTCTGTCGGCTTTCTCCCACTGGCAGAACATTAGTGGCTGTTATAGAGAGGAAATGGACTTGAAAATAACCAGTTTCTTCTTTAAGAGGCATCAGTAAATATTTAAAAGGTGGCTGTAAATTTCACGTTTCAGAGAAAAGCCAAATGAAAGTCAAGAGACTGAAAGAGACTGAAAAACGTAACCAATAATGGTAGAGAGTGGCCAGTTTATATATATTTTTATACAGTTGACCCCAATATAATTAAATTTTATCTTTAAGTGTCCAATAACCTTTTACAGAACCAATTTTTTTTTGATTATTTCTGCTTTTTGACAATACAATATAAATAAAATATGCATTATTGTTTTAATAACAACACTTATAATAACAATGCTCTTAATTTCATAAATATTATTAATAACAATAAAATATTAGTATTAGTAATAATAATTTGTTGCAAACATAACTACTGTACATGGTTGCAAACATTTTTATTTATTATCTTTTTTTTATTTAGAATCTTTTATCTTTTTATTTTATCACAACAACAATCATAATTTTATAATAAAAATAAAATTAATTTTAAAACAAAAATAAATGTATTTTTATGAATCCCTATCTACTTTGGGCTAACGGTTTAAAATGCTACACATTTCTCACTTGAGAATAAATGGCTGTTATGTAAATAACAGTATATGCAAACATATGAGTATATTATTCAAACATTAAATAAGCTGTAAACACTGTTATACATTTTGTCATATCTGAATAAGCTCTTTAATGTATGAAACCTGGAGCAAAGGCATTCTCATCCAACAGATACGACATTTAATTTACCTACAGCAGACATTTTTAGCTTCCTGAAATAACAAGACTATCAAGGCATCATTCCACATAAAATCACTCTTTTTTGTGATGCATCTCCAGGTCTTGATCAAAAAAACTGAAATCGCTAGAACTCTGCCACGAGCACCCTATCCATCACTATGCACTGACAAAAGAAGAGGGATGAAAGGAGGAAGAGAGGGAGAGGTAGGAAATGGAGGGATAGCTGAGCTGGCTGATTATACCCCCTGCCTGCTGCGCCTTGTTGGATGGGATCAAACAGGCCTCGGCTCTCCCATGAGATTATCTAGTGGGGTGTGTGTGTGTGTAAATGAGGGGTGCCCAAGGCTACCTGCCATCTCCATATTCACAGCAGGAGGACCTACAGCGAGCTGGTGCAACTGGCATTCCATTATCCTTTGGTCTAAGGTGCGAGTTGTTTCAGTGCTGTTGCATTACACACTCAAAATGCAGTTTCTTTTATAACTGCATTAATTAAATAAAAACTAATTGTACATCTTTAAAAAAAAAAAAAAAATCTTTAAAGGGGTCATGACATGGATTTTTTTTTCAATATTTTAATATGTTCATTTAATATGTTTGCCCAAAAAAGCAAATATATGCAGGGAAACTATTATTTTCAACCTTCATTCTGACCCTCTGAGTGAAATTAGCAGTTTTTAACGGCCGGTCAGTAAACGGCCACTGTTATGATGGGCTAACGTCAATGCGTAGGAAACAGTATCAACGCCCATTCACTATTGCACGTGAGTAAGCATTTTGAAAACATTATATAAAACCACAATTTACAGACAAAGCATTATGAAATAATTTACTTGCTCCATTATACTGTGCCTCGTTTACAAAACAAATGCTCCGAACAAACATATAATCATCCGACAAGATCTAGGACGCCATTAAAATAACACATCCACTTATTTCTTTCTGGGATCTTTCTGAATTCTGTACAGAGACGCAAAGGAGCTGTTTAAACTGGATGTGTCAAAGCGAATGATCTTTCACTCTTCCATTTGTCCTGCTGTTGACAGACTCAAGTGTCAGAAACTGAACGCGCATCTGCATACTGTATCCAGTGTAGACAGCGTCAGTGATTATAATGGGTTCTATTTGCTTTTTGAAGCGACAATGCTAGCATCCAATGTAGGCAAATGCGTTAAGCGACTGAACGCCAGTGGGCGGGGCCTATGATGCTATGATGTATAACTATCCGTCGATGTCTTGCTCTAGAGGCAGTAATATGCAAATGTATTTGCCAGTGTGACATCACAGATCCTGTTTTTGGAGCTTAATTAAATAAATGCTTTGTTTATAATGAGGAGGATGTTTTAAGCTATAAACCTTGCAGTTTTAATGGTTCAAAGACTTCAAAAGATAATGTCAAAAGATAAAGGCAAATTTGATGTCATGACCCCTTTAAGGGTTTAAAGAAAATTACATCAGTTGTAAAATGATTCCATTACTAATTTATGACATTCTTTCTTCCATGGAACACAAAATGAAAAAATCTTTTTGCTTCCTTCCACACAATTAAGTCATAATTTGTCCTGCAGGGCCTTTCAAGGACAAAAACTACCATAAAAGTAGTTGCTAATGACTTGTGCGCTATATTACAAGTCTTATGAAGATGAACGGTGTTCGGATTTTTTCCCCATCTTTTTCAGAGCTTCACATCACCACTACGCTTTCATTTTGGGGGAGTAATATTAAGATGAGCAAACGATGACAGAATTTTCATTTTCTGGCTGAACTGCTCTTTAAGCATTTCAAGATCAAGTCTACCGGGGAATCCAGCTTGAAGGTAAACAGAAAAATCATTTCCAGTCTGTTGACGTCTCAGAGCCGATGCATGCACATTAGTCTTTAATAAAGTCTGCTGGTGTGTCTTTGAAGTGGATGCTCTCAAGACAGATCCACGTAATCTGGGGCTTTTGAAAATCAAGTTCACCTGTTGGGCTCTGCCCAAAATACGCTCTCACTCTTCTCCACTTCACTCAGCCCAGGAAACCAGATAATCATTAGAACCAGTAACTTCTGCCGATTTACGCAGGGAGGTCATCTGGGAGAGACACCATAATTACTTTTATCTAGCCAGGTTTGTGTAATTTCCAACATTGTTGATGGTTCTCTTGCAAGAGTCAAAAGCAACCAACAAATGCAGAAAATATTGTATAAAAATATTTAATTTACATAAATACAATAAAAATATATGCAATAATATACATATTAAAATAAATATGACCACAGGTCAACCCATTTGGATTTGAACACTAGGTTCGATCAGCAAATCGAACTAAGTAACGATGGCTGTGCATGTGTGGTCTTTTAAAGGAGATCAAGGTGCTTACTTCAAGAAGAAACACATGGAGCAACAAATGACCTTTTATGTCCTTCAAGCTCTTCAAATTTGGATATCTCAGTAATTATAACTCAAACAGATGTTTAGCACAGGCCTGTCTGTGTGATGTGTGAATCAACCAACTACCGCAAAACACATCAGTACCACCAAAGGAACATACATGTGGCTAATAAAACCCACCAGAAGGAAACATGAAACAGGTCAAGGTTACCAAAGTGGCCAAACCTTTGCTACCGGGAGATATAAAAAAAAAAGGCAGTCAGAGAGGTTTTATACATACCTGTGTGCACATCTTGCTCTGCCTTCACTCTACATAACAACTATAAAACGGCGGTGATAGTTATACAAATATTTGGAAGGATTTTGGGGGTGAAATCAATGGATTGTGCAGGCTAAGTTTAGCTCACAGACCACAGAGTGATGTAAACAGTACTTGGGTTTTGGCCATAGGCTAACCTCAGGCTGTATGTAAGCAGGGCAGTGATGTTAGCTGAGGTAATGGTTTTACGTTAGACTAACAGCTCTAAACATCTAATGGCCCTCTGAAATCTGTAAACATGGAACAAAAAACAAACTGGCACAAGAGCCTTATATTCAGCTGAGAATGTGTGAAAAAGGCCAGTGAGGGGGACTAAAATTCTAGAGATGTAGCTAAATGCTACAAAAAAGTAAAAGAAAACAGTTCAAAAGAATACTTATGTCAGCATTTTCACAAAAATATTAAGCAGCACAACTGCTTTCAACATTGATAATAATAATAAATGTTTTTTGAGCACCAAATCAGCTTATTAGAATGATTTCTGAAGGATCATGTGACACTGAAGACTGGAGTAATGGCTGCTGAAAAGCCAGCTTTTCCATCACAGGAATATTTTAATTTAAAATATATTAAAATAGAAAACAGTTATTTTATATTGTCATAATATTTGAGAATATTAGTGTATTTTGATTTTAAAAAAATGCAGCCTCTGTCAGCATAAGAGTCTTCTTTCAAAATGTTTATGCTGACCCCAAACTGTTAAATGCTAGTGTGATGCTGCGTTCCATTTACCTCGGAATATCAGATGTCGGATTTGGGAATGATGTCAGAGTAGAGTTGACCGCATTCCAGTACACAGGTCAGAAATCTAAGATGAACACATCCAGGCAAACTTTTGTTGTGCTTGCTCTTTCGAAATACAAACAAAAAAAAGTGATATTTTGCACTGATAATGCTGAAATATCATGTCCATAAATAGAGGTTGGACAGTACTGTGTGCACTATTGAGACTGAGACAAAGACAAACAGAAGTGATAATAAACAATATATTACTACTGTTTCAGTATGGTTGATGCACCGAGCAGCCATTTTGGATTCTGAAGTTGGTTTTGTTGCAGTTCCCCCGAGTTTCCCAGTCGCAACTCTGACTTGAGGGGGCGTTCCAGTTAAAAGTTCCTACTGGGAAATAGGAATTTTCCACTTCCAAGGACAAATGGAACGCACAATGGAATTGTTTTTGATACTTATCAGTCTCTGCAATTTTTTTAACCTATTTTAAGATTTAGAGTACTTGTGTCACCATCTACAGCAGTATTAAATTAAAGAAATAGCAACATATCATGGTAACCCTTCCCCTTATAAAACAAAAGATATTTTGAATAATGTTAATAACTGTTTTTGTCCACACAATGAAGTCCTTGGGGTTCAAAACAACATTTAATCCCATTGACTTTCATATTACGGACAAGAAAACACTTTCAAAATATCTCACAGAAGAATGAATGTCTAACAGGTTTGGAACAATACGAGGTTGAGCAAATGAAAGAATTTTCATTTTTGGGTGAGCTATCCCTTTAATTAGCAGGACGGCGGGGAAAGCCGCAAACTGTGGGGTTGTCTGTGTCAACTGAAGGAGAACATATGGCTTTCCAGAAGCCTCAGAGGAAGACGAACCTCAATCTTGACAGCCCCTTCATTTGCACCAATAGAACTTCTTATAAATAAGATTGAAATAAAGAGTGACAACTAATGTAAAACGGCTGCCTTTAAGCCAATAAGTATCACAAAACCTTATATTCACTATCAGCTTGTCTTTTAAATGCAGAGTGAGTGTTTCTATTTTTGACTAAAGAGCTATTGAACAGAGTTCAGCTCAAGAAAAGAGAAAACCATAATTTCGCCTTAGCCAGCTTTAAGCCGAGACGCAGCAGGAGAACACCAAGCATGTATAATTAATCCTGACTAAAATCACATACTCTGCATTTTAGGGAAAAGAATGAATTATAGAAACATTACAAATCACCACTAGCGCTCTAAGAGGAATAGGTTACGTTTTCCCTGTGCCGCCACAGGAAATACTGTCAGAGCTGAAGACTGACAGATGTGACGGTCCTTATAGAAGCTTCCCAGGTGGCACTTTCACCTCTAGTCCAGTGTATATAAAGTTTTGAAACAGAGCACGCAACCTGAGGGACATCCAGTGCTGAGAAATGCTGAAAATGTAAGGAATTCAATTGGCCATTACTTCTTTACCCATAATCCCTCACGGCATACTTCAGCTAGGCTCATGGTAACAGAATCTGGGGAAATGTTTGGGCTGGATCTGATTATAAAGTCCATAACAGAACAGTGTAGTTGCGGAGGGATGCATTACTATAGGTCAGACCATAAACAGTTTATAGCAGTAGAGAAAGCAGCTCAGTGGAAAATGTATGATCCCTTTCACTCTTCATATATGTTCCTCTTGTTTTTCTCTGGTTTTCTCTTCCCTTCATTTTACAGACACAAACATTATTACACATTAGACCTCTGATATAAAGCAAAAGCAAATTAAACCCATAAAGAACGGCACAGGCAGTTTGTATGTTGTGTGTGCACTGCAGAGAGAGTGTGTGTGAGCACATACGACAGACAGAGTGAAAGGAAAAGATTAGATAAAAATAACATGTACTGGCTTGTCAGCCTGAATGAGCCGTAACATGCAGTAAAACAACACTACATACTCTAAACTTTCTTTACCTCCCTCTCTCCTTATTCATCCCTCATTATCAGGCCAGACTAGAGCTTCAGACAGACTCATAAACAGTCTGATAGTTCCGTAAAACCACTGCAATAGTTCTTTTACTCATCTTTATGTCATGATGACCCCCTTATGACCACTTTGTTTTAGTTCTCAAATTTCTGACACATGATGTCAAACCTGGGACAACAAAAATATAATGTAATATAATGCAAAAGTCATATGGTACTTCTATGGTGCTTTTGTCCACTCTGCAGAAAGACATTCTATGCTTCATTGAAGAAAGAAAATAATATGGAGTTTGAATGACATGAGGGTGAGTAAATGATGACAAAATGTTCATTTTCGGGTGAACTATTCCTTTAAAGAGCACTGGAAGTAAGTCTTTTGAAGCAATTATAAAACAGCCAACAGCTTGACAAGCTGTCTCTCAGAAACCACTTTCACTGTCAAAGGCTGGAATACTAGCCTACTGCATACTGTGCAGTATACTATATACGGCATAGTATTTTACTATTAAAATTGTTATGTAAAATTCATTATGCAACAATAAACATTCAAAACATTGCTACACTGTTGCACTTCTTTACATTTCAGATATGGCGTCCAATAATGATATCTGAAATAAATATGGTTATTTTATCAAGGAAGAAATGTTAAACCTCACTGAATCCTTCTGGTTCAGACAGGAAATGGAAGGTCAAGTCAACCTCTGTGCTTATTGTGTTATCTGTGCTTAAATGTGTCTTAATTTGCATTATCTTCCTAAAATAAACTACTCAAATGCATCTCTTCAACATCCAAGAAACAGCAAATGAAAATACAAAGTGGTGTTTATCATAATGGGAGTTTTTTGTGTGCTTAGACAAATTGTTCTGTGCAACTTTGTACTGTCTGAATAATGTATAAATATCTAATGGCCACAAATCTGACTAACAAATGTGCAGACAGCACTATTTTGCAGTGCACACTGTAATGAAGATAATGAGTCCATTCAGCAGCATGCAATCAGAGACAAAATACAGAGGAACAACCGCACACACACACAACCATGCACACGCTTGGTATTTTAATATTTAAGTCTGATTAAATATACTTCGAAAAGACAAAATATAAAGATAAAAGTAGAGTACATCATGTGCTGGTTTTGTTCTATTAAATATTAGTGAAAAATGTAGCTGGAGCAGGATGAAACTAGACCGACTGATGTGCACAGGTGGTGTGTAATGATTTGTTGAAGGCTAAATCTCTGAATGTCATGAGAGATTGCGGGACACTCAAACAAAGGAGACCAGAACACACAGAGAGTCCATTAGCGCCAATATGCCAACATGACGGCTTTAGCATGTGTTCCATTAGCCGCATCTCCCGGTGGTGGAGGATATGTTCTTACAGCAAACCACTTTTACACCGAGCTATTTTTAACCTGCTGACGTTCAAATCTCTACCATTGTTTCTGCAGAGTGGGGGAAAAAAGGAGCCATTGGTGTTAGAAATGATTGCTTAAGTATCCGCAGGTACAAAATAGTCGTTCTGCTTGTGTTTCATGAACAAAGCAAGAAATTTCCTAATGATAATTAAGAAATTTTAAAATTTAAATAAAAAGATTAATGATTTCAAATAAACTCTGATCAACCACATCATGTAACGACATTATTGACTATACAGTCCTTATCTAAATCATCATGATGTACAACAAAAACAAAAAGCTTTTAAAGGGGTAATGACATAAAAAAAAAAAAATTTATAAATTATATTTAATCAAGCTCCAAAAATGGCGCATTCTGATATTGAGTGACGTGACGTCATTTGGGCAAACACATTTGCATATGACTGCCTCCAGAGCAAGACATCGACGGATAGTTATACATCATCTCGCCAAAGGCCCCGCCCACTGTCATTCAGTCGCTTTAATGTTGACTTTTGCCTACAGTGGATGTGAGCGTTGCGTCACGCCAAAAGCAAACAGAACCCATTATAATCACTGATGCTGTCTACACTGAATACAGTATGCTGATGGGCATTCAGCTTGAGTCTGTCAACAGGACAAATGGAAGAGCGAAAGAATAGTAGCTTTGACACATGCAATAGCGAGTTGCCATTGATACTCTTTCCTATGTAATGACTTTAGCCAATCATAACAGTGGCCGTTTACTGACAAGCTTTGAAGGAGCCGCCCTTAAAAGAAGGATCATTTCAGACAGAGGGTCAGAATGAAGGCTGAAATAATCGTTTCTCTGCATATATATTTGTTTTTGTATTGTTTTTCTGTGCAAAAAAATGAGAAGAAGAAAAAAAAAACATTTTGGAGTGAATTGGATGTTTGTCATGTGAAGTATATAAGGCATTTCAATTTGACCACTAACTAAATATGATTGGTCCTTATCCAAGAGAAACATCTGGGTGACAGCATTGTGGGTTTATAATATTCACTCTATAATATATCTGTACCCCGATCATGAACCTCCAGTTAGCAGAACTGTTTGCAGACACTCAAGCTAAGTAGCTCTTAATACGGAGCGTATTGATGTGAAAAAATCATGAGGGAATTAATTGCATTTCTATCAGAGGATGACTCTATCTCTGCTAAGGACACATTAGAGGATGCCTCCATTATCAGAAAGGTATGCAGTGTGTATATTAGTGCTTGTAACTGGAAGTGAAGAAAAACCTCATATATAACTCAAAGCCCTATTCGGATGGGACTAGTTTTCTAAACAATGTTTGAGTTACAATTCTTATCACTAAACGTCTGTGATTTCATGTATTCGATTCAGAGAAGTGGATGTTTATAATAAACCCACATACTGTAAATGAGCACAGATATCTAGACAAGTATCTTAGCTGACACAAATATTAATTAATTAATTTTATAATTAAATTTTTTCATCAGATACCATATACCAGGACCATTGAGTTTGCCGAAAAACAGTAGGTAACTTGCCCTGGCATTTTTACTGAGGTTGTGTGAGAAAAAAAAAGACATGGCAGATTTGGACAGAATTAAAATCACAAAGTACGCCTAAGAATTTCTCTAACGTCCTACATGAAAACTACTCCTGTCCGAATAGGCCTTTAGTGAATAATGTTATAAAGCTATCTATCATTTATTATTTTGTGCAGATGCTATCTTTTTAAACTACTAGGGTTTACACTGACTGTGAAAGTATTTGGCTTTATATTCTGTGAAATTATTTGGCCTTAAATTGTGCTTGATATTGTCATTACATCAAGTGCCTGCTATATGCACACATTATTAATCACTTGAGTTCGAGCACTCAGCCAATTCCAATTGAGTAGATGTGCCTCCAGCAGACAAACAGAAATTCACCTTGAGAATGACCTAGAGAATCTATTAGATTCAGGAATGAGAAAAAAAAACATACTGATTCTTACAATGCAGCAGAGCAATTGAATTCAAAGACATTGACAAGACATCTCATTGAAAAGTGAGAAATGACTAAAAAACTTTTTTTTTTTTTAAGTTGATCACATTCTGTGAGGTGTAAAATAAAAAAAGTATAGTCAAGAAACCACTTAAGCTCAGAGTAAGTGAAGAAGACTGTCCTTTTTCTGGCTTTATAATTAAAAGGTAAAAACTACGAACAGATCTCAACTACCTAGAAAACAAAACCAATTTTAGCTGTACTACATTTTCTTTAAAGGGATAGTTCATCCAAAAATTAAAGTTTGTCATTTTTTACTCACCCTCATGTGGTTTCAAACCTGTAAGACTTTCGTTCATCTTCGGAACAAAAATGAAGATATTTTTTAATGAAATTTAACAGATTTCTGAGACTCAGATTGAATTTAGGCTTTTATTCACATATAAACATTGATCTGCGAACACAAACAGAAGCTTAACCGTACTTGCTTGATGCGCGAGATCAAACCTAATTTTTCTTGCGGAAGCTGAAACATGCTGCGTAACACGAGAATGAATCTCATTGGTTCTCGAACATCAAGCAAACATGCTTGAGCTTCCGTTTACCACAACTGATGTTTGAGTTGATGAATGTTTATATGTGAATAAAAGCCTGAATTCATCATATAATTATGAATCTATTCATCATATAAAGTGATTTTGTCTTTTCAGAAAATTTGGACTGAACAGCTCGATTCATGTGGATTTGTTTTACGATCTCTTTATGAACTTTTTGAAGCATTAAAGTGGTAGTTGCGAAGCTGTCAATGGAGGGACAGAAATTGCTCAATTTTCATTTTTGAGTGAACTATCCCTTTAAAGGCTCGGTAAGAGGAAAATGATCAATCCGTCATAACGTCATTGTCCTCATAACTAACTGCCTCAAATCTGTTAATTTATTTATGTTTCTTCAACTATGGATATTTTTAGCCCTTGAACTTTTAGAACAAACTTTTAACATAATTTAATAAAATTACAGTCATATTTACCTTTACTTTCCTCACATGTCTAATAGCTCTTCAAACATGCTTTGTACACTAGCTTTTGATAAAATCTTATTAGTAGCAAAATTGTTGGTAATGGTGGAAAAGGCACCAGAATTGAAACTGTTAAAAAGTTTGGGGTTAGTAAGATTTCTGTTTTTAAAGAAATTAATAATTTAATTCAACAAATTGGTCAAAAGTGACAATAAAGTCTTGTACATGGTTGCAAAAAAACAATTCTAAACTCAGCAAAAAAGAAACGTCCCTTTTTTAGGATACTGTATTTTATTTTTGGACATGCACCTGTGGAACAATCCTAGAGACGCTAACAGTTTACAGGCGGAAAAAAATTAATGTCACAGTTCCAATAACTTAGGACATTAAAGAGACCTTTCTACTGACTCTGAAAAACACCAGTAGAAAGATGCCCTGGGTTCCTGATCATCTGCGTTAACATGCCCTAGTCCTTCTGCAGGGAGGCATGAGGACTACAGATAAACAGACGGAGCAATAAACTGCAATGACCATAATGTAAGACACCTAAGACAGTGATACAGGGAGGCAGGAAGGACAGCTGATCATCCTTACAGTTCCAAACCACGTGTGACCCACTGATGTGTTCGAAAACTTGCAAGCGTCCTGAGAAAAATCATGGTTTGCAAAAAAAGAATTAAGCAGCACAACTGTTGATAACAATAAGAATTATTTCTTGAGCACAGGAATAAATTGCATTTAAAATACAGTAATACAGTTGTATTATAAAAAAATATTTTAAAATATTACTGTTTTTACTGTATTTTTGATCAAATAAATGAAGCCAGTACAAAAGTTTGAATGACAGTGTAATCATTTTCACATAATAAATATTGAAATGGTATTTTACTGTGTGTGAAATTGAATAGTTTAGATCTATAAGAAGAGTAAATCATAATATTTATACATAAAAGGTATTTGAAAAGTTTGCATGACAGTTTTAATGTGACCTTCACTTTTAATAAAAGTCAACTCCTGGGACAAAGAAAAGTGCCCGTACTTGAAGAAACACCAACACAAATCAGTCACTTCATTATGGACAGAAATCACGGCACACAAAACACAAGCGTCCTTCATCGCCTGTCGCGTTCTGTCAAATGAGAATGCAAATGCAGGTCAAGGGCGGCATCTCAAGACACCATCCTCGCCTGTCAGTCAGACGAGCACACGCTGCAACCATTTCTCCAATTTGATCCATATTCATGCCCTCATATTCATGCGACCTCAGGTAATGGGGCCAGGGGAGGTTCAATTACCTGCCGCCACAGAAGCATAAGATTTATTAGAGAGGGCCACCCCCTTTAAACATTATAATTCAAAGACGTTTGCGATTCATTAATTCTGCTTCCCACTTCATGATGCCGAGTGTCGTTCCGCCCAGCGATATGAGGGGCGAGCGAGGTATCCCACGCCGACGTGTGGAGTTCCAGCGGTGCCGTGACTGACAGGTCGCTTAATGAGAGCAGAGAGGCACAACGGCAAAGCTGGCGTCTGAATGGGCCCCTTATTGCAGAGCATTGGTCCAATCTGTGTGTAACGCACTTTCACCAAGCAGTGGGTACCATGAGAATGGACCAAGTCTTTTAAATATTATCAAAGGCCTGTTGTAAGCGTGAGAAGTACAGATTGCCTGTGTTTGAGCTGGTTTAATGCATTTGTGTGGTTAATGGATCCTTCAGTGTTTTCCATGCCCTCATTATTTATTTACGCTACTTTTCAAATGCCACTTGTGTATTGATTTTGTTTTGCCATTATTCTAGACTCAGAATTTTAATTTTAAACTATGAAAATCCATCATAAAACATTAATTACCTTTTTAAATGTATGATAATCTAAAAAAAACGTAAAATAAAAACATTGATATTTAAAAAGGTAGAGAAAAAAGGAGTCCCACAATCATAATTTCCATACAAAAATGTTTTATTATTAATAATTATTCATTTATTAAAAATTTATAATAAATTAATAAACAATATAAAATAAATACATTTAATAAATATAAAAATATTTCGTCAAATTATGCAAAAAGTGTAAAAATATTTAAAAAATGCTATGAAATGAGTCAAATGTTGCAATTTTATTCCAAAAATGTTCATAATATAATTTCCACCACGGAACACAAAGCATAGATTAAAATTTGCTGGAAATGTTCAGGACTTTCAGGAGGGTCACAACCCACCAGCTGGGGTATTTTTGTATTTCTGTCTGCTTAACTAAGTTTAGTTAGCAATATTTCGCAAGGAACATTAAACTAAAGCACATTAAACTCAGACTGAAGCTGTGAGAGAATCTCTTCGACTGCTAAATTTGACGTAAACACAAGATGGCTTGATGGAGCTCAAGGCTAATGTGACTTCAAAATGGTGCCTCCATATGGCAGCCGCTCAGTCAGTGGATCTCATTCTTGACATCAAACCTCTGATTCTTAATTGGTGGCTTCTCCCAACTTGCTGTTTGCATTTCAGATTAGGTGTCAATTAAGTGAAAGACCACAACCTTAGGTAATAAATCTAACGCACACACATAAAATCAGTTTAATTACACTGACCTGCAGTAGACTTTGATGCCTAACTGATGAGACATATTCTTTCTATGAGTGGTTCTGTTTTCCCAGAGAAACAAATACATTTCCAGGGACCGTTAAATAATTGAATGTGCAATTATTATCTCAGATCTAGAGCTAAGCATGCTTTTGAATTTTGCATGAAGAGGTTTATATTCTCTACGCATACAAGGTTTGTGAATGCAGTGAAAACGAGGATCCCATCGTTCCTAAAGCACTTTATTTAGCAACATATATCAGCAACAGAATCTGTTCCTACACTGCAAAGTTAGAAATCCCAGAATCGAGCATCCCTCCAAGAGACAGGTTTACAAATATGTAACAATATTTAAATGCATCGCCTTTTGTATGCAACTAATCTTCAAATAATTTGAGCAAATTCGAAGACTAAAGGCCAGGATACACCAAGATGACGGTCGACTGTCAGGCAGTGTCGGCCATTTTTGAGCGTCGGACAGCATAGTTTTTCAGTGTGTTCCGCACCGTTGGCTCTGGTTTTTGGGGCCGATTCAACATGTTGAATCGGTGTCCGGCCATCGGTGAGAGAGAGAACTCTGATTGGCTGTTTATCTTAGCAAACGAGTCAGTGAATAAGCAAAAATGATGAAAGTGAGCAAAGAATTTAAGATGTTACAGACAGAAGGCTATTATAATTTTACATCATCTTACCTGAGCATTCGAATGCACAAATATTTTCATAATACCATGATTCGACTGGAATGAAGAAAGTGATCAGCGTGATTGATATTTAAAATGGTAAGCAAGGACTGCTTTGTTTATGGTTTGTATTTCTGCAGTCCTAGTTTCAGTCTCCCAAAATAGACAGATATTTACTTTACTTATATAGACAGATATTTACTTGCACGCAGGCACAGAACGCACATGCTAGTTGACAGTCGCCTTTTGTCCTTTTGGTGTGTTCAAGCGTAGCTTTTTGGCTGAGACGAAGCCAACGAGAGGCGACAACACAGTTGGCTTTCACCGCCGCTAGCTCTTTGACGTCATCTTGGTGTGTCCCAGGCTATAGGTGCTTACCGGACATTTTTAAAAGTTCACCCTTTTTTTTATACCCTCAATAGGCATCTTAAGATGCATTTTTTTTACCTTGACATCTTAAAATGTGGTGCAATGGTCAAAGACATCCATTTACTTCATGTTTACTTCATGTTTCTAGACCAACAACTCAAACAATACTAATAATAAAAACTTTTACAAATAGTGCATATTATGAACACATCTGAGCCAAGTGTGCCACACAAGTCCTGAAAAGTGAAGCCAAAACGTTTCGATCAACCCCCCACGTGGCTGGATGCAGTATAAGTAACCCCGCCCTATCCATGTAATCAAATGGGACGTGAGAAAAACTAAACAATCAAATTAAACTGCACATACATTTTTTTCAAAGATAGTTTCTGTCATTTTAGGTTGTTTTTATCACGTTGATATAAGTCCAAGTGTTCGTTTTTTAAAGGTTTTAGTTATTTCATTTGATTGACAGCTGAGATTGACTGCTTCTCTGAGCGAAGTAGTGACTGAGGCACCAACTGGCTTTTTTGGCATCTTTGGGAGGAGATTGGAACTTTAACTTTAATTTCTACAATTGTTTATTTCACACCGACATAATGAGTTGAACTGGGCGGGGCCTTGATACCGCAGCTCCACTTCACTCTCACTACTGCGCAGACTCGGGCTCCAAGATGTCAGTGCCATATTGGGACATTGGCAGCTTCACTTTTCCATAATGGGAGAGAGTAAAGGTGCGTCGTCCATCTTTTTTTACAGTCTATGATCTCAATATACAAGTCCCTCAAAATGTCTAACTTAAAATATCTAATTCTATGCATTGATAATTTAGAAAACACATCACAAAACATTCAATCAATACATTAATGAAGATGTTTCCTATTTCACAGACCCTACAACAGGCTGATCTTCCCTATCCATCTTTTCTAGACAGTTATGGCTGATGCTGTGATAGGCCTCAGGGCACAAGCGCTCTGCAGAGCACACTACGTTTAGATTCAAGGTTTAGGGCTTTTGATAAATGTGCTGTCCCACCAGGTTCACACTTTCTTGCTTCCCATTTCAGTCCACTGTCCTTCACAGGCCATTAGACTATTCACTTCACTGAAGGTCGTACTGTCAGATCCCAGTGAGATCCATAAAGCCCTACCTAAACAGAACAGGCTGCAATCAGCTCCCAAAACAGGTACGAAGAGTCATTCGGCTTCATTTTATCTCTATTCCGCTCCACGTCTGAGTAAACATTTCGTCCTTGTGTAATTTTCTCGCAACAGAAATTGCTTCAGTCATTTCCGTCTGGTTGGAGCGCTTTTGATGTGTGAGTCGAGACTGCCCTGCAGAGCGCTGTCAGGGCCCGGGAGGAAGACTAGAGAGGTCTGGATTCCCATTTGATTTTCACATTGGCATACACTCTCCCACAAACTCTCTCACGCACAACCTTGGATGCAATGGTGCGAAAATGAAGCGCTGCCAGAGACGGTACCCTCCCAGGCTTGGCCTGAAACTCAACACAAGAAGCTCAATGTGTCTCTTTTTTCTCCCACATCATGACTGTTAGCTGAAGTGCTCAGAAACAAGCTCATCCGCGCCTCCTCCATAAGCGCTGGACACCAGACTCCTTTTATCTCCTCCAATGAAGGTATTGCACTTGTCGGCCTGTCAAAGCGGTGCCAAAGTCTCTCGCTTTTTAACACATTAAACCAAGGGGAAAAGAAAAGGAAGGAGGGATGGAAAGGGGGGAGGAGGAAAAAAAGGAAAAGATGCTCAGCAGCACTTGTATGTGATTTTCCAGCACTGCTACAGTATGCAGGCCAAAGGAAATGAGATGTTTCCTTGTCTGGTGAAGTTTAGAAGGTGGAATGTAATTTTATATTCAGGAGCTGCATTGTGATCTTGTGAAATCTGCAAACCTTTCTCAGAACAAACCACATCATGTTAAGGGCCTTTCACACTGAATGCGATAATTCGGCGCACAAGTTCGGCGCGATGGCGCTCTTGAATCAAAACAACAGATCTTTAAGAGGCTATTCACACCAGGCGCAAACAATCACAGCGTGAAAAAGTGCTCTTTTTTCCCACAAATATTTCCCCGTCGCAAAACCAAGCCGTCCAATTAGATTTGAGCTTAGATCACATACCTGCTCAGCTGCTGTTGCACATATGGGCAAGATTGGTGGCGCGGTTTTGAAAACCGGTGAACACTGGTAAACACAGAAGAAAAGTATTCAAGAAGAGAGAAGAGAATGGATGTTGAGTTCTTGTTATCAATGGTGTCTGAGAAAAGATTTATTCTCACGTTTACTTGTATATTTCTGTATACAGAATATAATTTCTATTCATTTTCCACTGAATTATGCGATCTGAAGAGCACTGTCCATTTTTTTTCAACGTGCACAAGTGTTATGAGTCAGAAAGCACATTCGCTGTAGATCCCCTAATTATACGTCTCATTACATTTTATGATGTATTCTCATAAGCATTTTAGGTATTTTATGTTTCTGGTGAAGTACCAAGCTTTATTTAATGATGTTTTATTAACAAAATTCGGGAGGAGCAACGTTCAAATAATCTGACTAATCATCACGTCATTTCAGCCAGCTGTTAGCAATCAGTAATCAACATATCTACCCAATCAGCATGAGTGAAAGCATATATATAGACACAGTCGACTCACCCATATTCCTCGACAGTTTTACAGCATCCCTCCACCACCCCGTCTCCTCACACTTGCCTGGTTACTTCCTAACCAGAATACGGGGGGAGTACTCTGGGTTCGGGCCAAAATACCGAGCTCGGAGCCCTCTCCTCGGACAGCACGCCAAATACGCATACTACTACGCACACTATTTACTACCTGATTATTTGTAAGTGTGAACTCGTGAATCTTAATTTAATGCTGCATGTTGTGCAGCAGATGATGTTAAAGGCAAACAGGAAAATCTACGAGATACATACATGAGGAAAAAAGCAATGCCGGTCAGCGCCACCTAGCGTGCAGGCATGAATTAGCTGAAGGAGATCTATCGTTTCGCGTTCGGTGTGAAAGCTCTGTTCGTCAGAGTTACGCCTCGCTTTATTTTGTAGTGTTCAGTATGAAAGAGCCTTTACATCAAATTTCGACTATTTTTGAGAAATATATACCAAGTAAGTAATATGAAAAGTAATTTACAAGAATTGTTTACATAATTTTAATTCTGTCATCATTTAGGCCCTGTTTACACTAGTGTGTTTACGTTTTAAAACGCATAACTTTTGTCACCTGTCATCTACACTACTTCGGCGTTTTCAACCCTCAAAAATGGAGACTTTCGAAAATGCTGCAGACCCAGTTTTAGTTTGAAAACTCTGGGGTTGAGTTTCAATGTAATCGGACCAAACTTTAGAAAACAAAGGGGTGGCACATTACGCTACCGGAACACAACAATAACAAATCAGGGCTGCATTTCCCAAAAGCACGGTAAGCCTGAGTTGATCGTAGAGACCATTGGTGGCTATTCGATCAATTTAGGCTTACAATGTTTTTTGGAAGCACAGGCCAGAGCCGTCTCTCTCAACGGCTCTGTAACATACCAGTCTCGACGACCATGTAAACAATAACATGAAGATGGAACTGGCATGCGTTGCTGACTTTGTGGCCCATTTTAGCAGCTATTGTGCAGGTAAACTCAGAATTTTATAATATGGTAGCTGCCTACATGCGCAAAAGGTAACCATTTACACTTGTACACACATGCCCAGTGTGCATGAATGGTCATGTGACATGCGTTTTTTTATGCGTCGTGTAGTGTGGATGGAGATCGTTTCTGAAATGCAGTGCACCAGTATAAACGAGGATTGTTTTCATTTTAAAATGGCGTTTTAAAATAAACACACTAGTGTAAACAGGGCCTTACTTACTTTCTTCTGCGAAACACAAAATAAGATATTTTAACTGCATACAAGATAGACTATATTTAGTTATTTCAATTATTTGAACAGTTTTCGTCCGTTCAATGAAAATCAATGCAGTCCAAAACATATGGTCAAAAAAACTTTTCAAAATGTATGTCAAAATGGTTTGTAATGACATCAGGGTAAATGATGACAAATTTTATTGGGTAAACTATCCCTTAAATTCATAAATCTAAATGTCAAACGTTCTTTATTCCAAAACACACCTATTAATTTAAGAACAGCTCCTAGACAAGTCATTCTGGTCATTCTGGACACTTCAAATACACTCATCAAAATGAACAAAGCATTTTACAGTTTCTTTCAGACACAATGTTAATTCAAGACAGACTGCTAAGTAGGTGAAACAATTGTGCAGGCATTACAATGATTTACGGCTCCAAAAAGTTGTTTTTTCAAGAAAGGCCTACAATGTAAAGATCTAATTTGTCAGCTTGTCAACAGCTATTGTGTCGAGTGCGACCAGAGCATTTTTACGAGTGCAATTTCGTATGCTGGTCCTGTCAAATGCTGAGCTCACCTTGAGCAAATCATACCCTTCAATGCCCATATTAATATTCTCATTTATCTTCAACTACACTGAGAACTCAAATGCTGAATATTTTGCTAATTACGACGAGACCTTGCGGCTTTGACCTTATCAGGCTGTAATTAGCGTCTCATTAGGAAACAGTTTACCACTGATGTGAGACCTGTCGACACTGGCAGGCATGTAATCCCATTCAGTTCCTAAGGAAGGACGTTTCGCCGTCAACGCAGTCGAGCGGTGCAAGCCGTGAATTGAGAGAGACCCTCAGGTGTTCTGCCGGGTTAAGAGGTGCTCATCTAATTTTTCTTCCTTTTAAGTTTGTGCTTGGGGAAAAAAAACAGCCTCCGGAACAGGGGGTGATAACATCTGTTGTAGGTGTTGGCAAGCAGCGACAGAGCATCATTATTACAGCACTTCGAACGGTTCTGTGCATGTTCGAGCAATCAAACACTGTGTACTTCTAATTAAAGCCCAGCTCTGATTGCTAACGGAAGCGACAAAGGAAAAAAGTTGACGTGAAATGTGAAAATACACGTCAGGCGAAGAGGGGAGAGTAATGAGGTAGGGAGGGGACGGGAAACAGTGTGAATTGGTTTCGTGATGGAATCGGTGAGCTGAGGAATGAGATGGAACAGCACTGTAAAATTAAGTTTTTCCCCAGTAGATTGCTGCCGGAGGGTCCCGTCGTACCAACCACAGTCTTATTACTTTCCTTCATAGGCTGGAGGGAAAACCAATTAACTCAACAGCTGGATGAAGAAGAGACACTAGAGGAAGATGGACAGAGAAAGACAGCCCAAGACTGAATTTCATATTAACATGACAGAGTCAACAGCTACAGAGCCACTGTAGACTTGAAATATGGATAGCAGTGACAGTAATGGTTTTGTGCTAAATCATGCTACATTGCATGAGCATAAAGGGATAGTTCACCCAAAAATAAATATTATTTACTCACCTTCATGCGGTTACAAACCTGTTTGACTTCCTTTCTTCTGTGGAATAAAAAAGATATTTTGAAATATGTCTGTCTCTGTTTTGTTTTTTGCCCATCAGTGCCATTTCAGTATTATTTATATACTATTATAATATATATTATTATTTTGAATTAGCTTTTATTTTTATATTTTCAGTTCATTTTTAATTTAGTTCAAGTTTTGGTGATTTTATTATGTGCTTTACTATATATACACTACCGTTCAAAAGTTTGGGATCGGTACGATTTTTAATGTATAAAAATTTGTAATATATTTTACAAAGTAATTTATTCCTGTGATGGTAAAGTTGAATTTTCAGCATCATCACTCCAGTCTTCAATGTCACACGATTCTTCAGAAATTATTCTAATATGCTGATTTGCTGCTCAAGAAACATTTCTGATTATTATCAATGTTGAAAACAGTTTTTTCAGGATTCCTTGATTAATAAAAAGTTCAAAAGAACAGCATTTATCTGAAATACAAAGCTTTTGTAATATTATACACTACCGTTCAAAAGTTTGGGGACAGTAAGAATTTTTATTTTAATTTTTTTTTAAAGAAATTAAAGAAATGATTACTTTAATTCAACAGGGATGCATTAAATCATTCAAAAGTGACAGTAAAGACATTTATAATGTTACAAAAGATTATATTTCAAATAAATCCTGAAAAAAAAAGTACACAACTGTTTTCAACATTGATAATAATCAGAAATGTTTCTTGAGCAGCAAATCAGCATATTAGAATAATTTCTGAAGAATCATGTGACATTGAAGACTGGAGTAATGAGGCTGAAAATTCAACTTTACCATCACAGGAATAAATTACTTTGTAAAATATATTCAAATAGAAAACAGTTATTTTAAATTGTAATAATATTTCAAAATATTCCTGTTTATACTGAATTTTAAATTAAATAAATGCAGTCTTGGTTAGCAGACGAAACTTCTTTTAAAAACATTAAAAATCGTACCGTTCCCAAACTTTTGAACGGTAGTGTATATATATATATATGTTTCTATTTATCTTTCCTTTATTATTTTACCTCTTTCAGTTTTAGTACTTCAACTTACCCTTATTTTAATTTCAGTTATTTGCCAAAGCAACATTTCTAATTTTCATCTGATATGTTATGTATAATATTTTATTTTAGCTTTATTTCAATTAACAAAAAACACTTTTAAAAGATTTAGTTTTAATTGTAGCTTTATTTAACAATAACAACAACACTGTTGTTGTTGGGACCCTATTGACTTTAATTGTATGGACAAAAATGACTTCTTTTGTGTTCAGCAGAAGAAAATATCATGCAGGTTTGGAATGACATGACGGTGGAGTATGATGATAGTACTTTACTTTTTTTGGGTGAAATATTCTTTCGATTTTTTAATATTCCAAGCATGATTTTAGGAAAGACAAACCAAGAATTACAGAATGAACGGGAGCCATTTCATACAAATCAAAGTGTTTCACACACTGAATTGCAGGAAACCACTAACAAAATCCTAACGGTGGCAGGCCGACTCCCACATGCCATGTTCTTGCAAAAGACCTCTTTCTGAAAGTTTCTGTCAAAATGACAACACTTTGAAATAATAGCAACTATAGGAGTGGGACGCTTTGCAATAAAGCATTGTGCAATGATGCCATAACTTCTCCCTACACCACACACAAGTCTAGACCAAGCGTACAACTAATGTTCAAACATCCTTTGTGCAAATTTAAAAAAAAACATTGGGGGGCAAATATTGTGTTATTTATGTGGGACAATATGCAAAACAAATCTATGGTCGATGACAGAAGTGAAACTGTTGCAGTGCAAGAATCTGAATATTGCAACAGAGTGTCAAAACACTGACAAGGTTCACAGCAGGGAAGAGCTTTTATTGACAAGTTCCCTATCTCCCTGATGGCCTAAAGCCCAGTTTTCAGCATCTATCATGGCAAACTTTGACAAAACAACCCTGCAGCTATCTAGTCTGAGATCGTATTGCGTGATATACAGAAATACAGGGGGGGGTTCATTGTGAACTGTGTATGAAGGAGGTTTAGAGATGGAATAATAGCCGCTCTGATATGCCATTTGACACACTGTTTCTCTGCATGGTGTCTAGAAAACATGTTTTTGATGTATGGAATCGAGGACATGAGAGATTTTTATGGTATTTCTTAAAATGGTGCAGCTAAATGCTGAGGGCAAATTTAAAATTCCAGTTCTGCTTATAATATTTTCCAGGAAACAGATTCTTCAATTCAAAAGGACTCAGACGAGAGTGGGTTGTCATCATATGCAGTCATCAAATTTAATAATACTCTCCCCTCCACTCTTTGATGTTCAGGTTGGTGGTTCTGTCAGTCTGATGCGATATTATGGAGACGGATATGAACGCTGAGGATTCTCTGGGTTTAAGAGGTTTTGAGGACATCAGTGTAGTCAGTGGGTTAGAGGCAGCTGTCTGGACTGGAGGGCATTTAAGAGTTTGGCAGCTGGCACCAATGAATTTCATCTCCATGTCAAGTTTCCAGCCGTGCAGAAAGAAGTAGGAAACATGCAATGACAAAGAGAGATGCTGAGACTGATGTCAAAAGTGATAATAGTAACAACTATAAGACTAAGGTCAAAAGTGAGTTTAACGTGACAGTGGAAGATATGATGCTTGTGTTTTTCCTAACTTTTCCACTGCCACTTATATACACAATTCTTATACATTACCATTCAAAAGTTTGAGGTCAGTACGATTATTTTTTAAATTTTTTATTTTTGAAAGATTTATACTTAATTCTGTAAGGATTTCGGTCAAAAGTGGCAGTAAAATACATTTACTGTATAATGTTACAAAAGGTATGCATTTCAAATAAATGCTATTCTTTTGAACTTTCTATTCATGCAATTCTGAAAAAAAAAAATGTTTCCATTGACAAGTGACATGAATATAGTAGAATAAAAAGTTTTCTGAAGGATCATAAAACTCAGCTTTGCCACCACACAAATAAATTTAATTTTACAATATATTCATGAATATATATATATATATATAGAAAATGTTAGAAATTTTAATAACATTTCAAAATATTACTGCAAAAATATTATGGCATTTTAAACTAATAAATGTAGCCTTGGTAAGTATGAGAGAGATTTTTTGTTTTTTTTACTTAAAAAAAAAAAAAAATCTTACCGACTGCTAATATGTCTATAGAATTATATTAAGAAATATGTTTATATAAAATATAAAAAATATTATTATAAATATTTCTATTATNAATAATTCTCTTATATATTCATATAACATTTAATCTGAAAACAAAAACCTCTCAAATAGAAAACACAACACAATGTCAATCAAAATTTTTTTTTATTTTTTTTTTTAAATGTATAAGACTATTGGGTCTAGACTCTATGCCATGAAAAACTTTTATTATTAGACATGTTTGTGTATTAAACAGGCATCAAATAAAACAGGACACAAAAGAAACCCTTGAGATCAACTCAAAAGGCACAAAAGGCACAAAACAAAAAAACATGTTCCATTATAGCAAGGTACAATACATGATTTCTCATTAGTGGACACTGAATAGAGCAATCTGTCATTGACTGAACACGCAACTGTTCAGTGATCCACTTTCTGTATTCAAGTTCAAATTCAGCAATGTGTTTTCTCAGATAGGATCCTTCGACCATAAATGGCAGTAAAGAGCAAGAACACGTCTACTGCTCATCACTCACACATTTTTCTAATAGAATGCATAAACATCTCTCATCAATCCACAATTCAACCTCCTTTTTTTGTAGTGATATACTATAAAAAAGAAAAGTACA
>RJVU01067793.1:8681893-8707914 GCA_003731715.1 Anabarilius grahami | reverse complement strand
AGGGGGGGGGGGGGGAAATGGTATTATTATGGAAAAAGAAAAAACTTTATTAAAAAGAATAAAAAATACTTTGACAGAATGCAGTAATAAAGAGTCAAACTACTGTAAACTGATTTGTTCTATTTGGATATGCAAAATATGCAAATCATTTGGTGTATCATTCACAAATTAGAAAATGATAACAGCAAAAAAAAAAGTGAGGAGTTGGAAATTGAGTCATCTTCTGTCAATTGAATTTTAATTATAGATTGACTTGTCAAATGAACAAAAAATAGGAATGGTGATAAAAAAAAAATACCCTAATTAGTATGCTTAGAGCCTTGATTTCAGTTGAATAATGATTGGAAACGAGAATGCAACATTTCTTGTTTTTATATATTATCTACGATCTGATTCATGCTTAACTGTCAACCACCCATACAACAAAAATGATCGGAATCGCTAAATACACAAAGTAACAGCAAGTTATATCTCACTGACAGGAATAAACAGTAGCTAACTGTTTTAGTATCGATTAAGCTCCTAAGCAACACGAGAAGTGCAAACCTGGAATTTACGGCAGGCTTGTCATTTGGAAACCACTTATATCCAAGGCCAATGCACTGAAAACCATTATCCTGTGTTAAGAACATAAAACCCAGACCTGTGAGCAACAGATGACAGTAATGTGGTCTAATAAGCCATTTTATGCCCTTTCCTATATCCAGACAGGTTTACATTTGAAGAAAGCCGATGGATACATTATGAGCTGGAAGCGGATTTCTACTTCATCTTGCTAACAACTAGAGGCTTTTCATCTTGATAAATGGTGCAATATCCAGTAAAACACGATAGTTACCTACTACACCTTCTCAGATCTTTGAGATAAATTACACATAAGAAAGACTCCGAGCTACACATTAACTATATCATTTGATTTTGGGGAACAGCTAAAGATAAGATAGCAAGCATTCAGTGATTTTTTAATTGGCGGAGCCATCAAAAATAAAACATTAACCATCAAGTTCACTAAACATCCAGACATATAACCTACATAACATATCAGAAGATCTCCAGACAACAGACTGCTATAATTTAATAATTCACTGCAGGGTATGGAGAAATTTCACATTCAATAAATTAAATACACATTGTGGTCTTGCCCACTGCATTTTTTAATAGTCCTACAGAAGAATTGCGGAGCCTTGTGCAGATAAATAAAAAGGTAAAAGCGACAAAATAAAAAAAGGCATTTAACCGCAGACATAGCTCCACTAAAGAGAAGCCAACAATGGCTTCCAGTTTTCTCACGGTTCAGATAAGACCCCCCTCCTCAGGCGTGTTGGACTGAGAGGTTAATCTCTGGAGTCTCTGTGAACAATAAGTCAATGCACGCTGTATGCATCAATGTGGCTAGTGTTCCCTTGTGAGCTTAGGCACCAGAAATGAAACCTAATGGGGTCAAGCAGCCTGGCGGAAATCCTATACCAGGCACCTCTGCTGAACTCCGGGGTAAGGCGTTTAGCATTCCGATTCATGAAGGAAAAAGATCCACGCTCCGAGCAAGAGATCCAAGCAAGAGAGGGCTGAATAGATTAACCAGAGCTGGTGGCATGTGTTAAATTTGTTAGCATGTGAAAGGACACACAAGATTGTGGCACATAAAAGGCCAAGTTGATGGTTAACCATGGCTTTGCTCTCTAAGTCTCAAACAATGGAATGAAGTTAATTAAGTCCTGGGAGGGTTCAGTGAAGAGCGTTTAATGAATTTTAAAACATCTCTATCTAAAAATAACGTTGAGGAAATCAACTGTTTTTATTCAGGAACTGGGCAGTATCGGTTATGATACTGCTTACTATGCAATGTCACATTCACAATAATGCTAGCAACATTTTTAACTGCAGTCAACAGGAAACAGCATTTGCAACTTATTTTACTTCTGTAATGGAGAGGAAGAAGAATTCCTAGATATTCAACAAGCAAAAAATATAGGGCGGGACTTGACTAAAGTCATCCGAATTTGATTGGATAGGGAAAAGTGGTCTTTATATGACAGATGATTGGAAGAGAGGGATTAAATCTTTTATACACTGCTCAAAAAAAATTAAAGGAACACTTTGAAAACATATCAGATCTCAATGGGGAAAGATATCATGCTGGATATCAAAGATATCAAAATAATGCAGCAGGCTAATCAATTTTGCTGAAATTTCATTACAGCAACTCAAAATGGTACTCAGTAGTTTGTACGTGCTTGTATGCATGTCTGACAATGTCGGGGCATGTTCCTAATGAGACGATGGATGGTGTCCTGGGGTATTTCCTCACAGATCTGGACCAGGGCATCACTGAGCTCCTGGACAGTCTGAGGTGCAACCTGGCGTTGTCGGATGGACCAAAACATAATGTCCCAGAGGTGTTCTATTGGATTTAGGTCAAGCGAGCGTGGGGGCTTCATCCTCCAGGAACTGCCTGCATACTCTCGCCACATGAAGCCGGGCATTGTCGTGCACCAGGAGGAACCCAGGACCCACTGCACCAGCGTAGGGTCTGACAATGGGTCCAAGGATTTCATCCCGATGCCTAATGGCAGTCAGGGTGCCATTGTCTAGCCTGTAGAGGTCTGTGCGTCCCTCCATGAATATGCCATCAGTGACCCACCACCAAACCGGTCATGCTGAACGATGTTACAGGCAGCATAACGTTCTCCATGGCTTCTCCAGACCCTTTCACATCTGTCACGTGCTCAGGGTGAACCTGCTCTCTTCTGTGAAAAGCACAGAGCAAATGCCAATCGAGCTCAACAGTGCCAGGCAGTGGGCACAGGGCCCACTAGAGGACGCCGGGCCCTCAGGCCACCCTCATGAAGTCTGTTTCTGATTGTTTGGTCAGAGACATTCACACCAGTGGCCTGCTGGAGGTCATTTTGTAGAGCTCTGGCAGTGCTCACCCTGTTCCTCCTTGCACAAAGGAGCAGATACCGGTACTGCTGATGGGTTAAGGACCTTCTACGGCCCTGTCCAGCTCTCCTAAAGTAATTGCCTGGAATTTCCTCAATGCTCTTGAGACCGTGCTGGGAGACACAGCAAACCATCTGGCAATGGCACGTATTGATGTGCCATCCTGGAGGAGTTGGACTGCCTGTGCAACCTCTGTAGGGTCCAGGTATCGCCTCATGCTACCAGTAGTGACACTGACCCTAGCCAAATGCAAAACTAGTGAAAAACAGTCAGAAAAGATGTCAGTGGGCTCCACCTGTAAAACCATTCCTGTTTTGGGGGTTGTCTCATTGTTGCCCATCTACTGCACCTGTTGTTAAATTCATTAACACCAAAGCAGCTGAAACTGATTAACAACCCCCTCTGCTACTTAACTGACCAGATCAATATCCCAGGAGTTTAACGGACTTGATGCTATTCTCTGATTAAAAAGTGTTCCTTTAATTTTTTTGAGCAGTGTATATATATATATATATGGGATTCTTGAAATTTCAAATATTTTAGACACAACATTATTCATATACACTACAGTTCACTGTGTCTATTCATTAAAAAAAACAGCACAACTGTTTTAAACATTGAAAATAATAAAAGATTTTATTAAGTGCCAAATCAGCATATTAAAATTATTTTTATCATGCATCACTGCATGAATCAGGTAACACTGAAGACTGGAGTAATGATGCTGAAAATTCAGCTTTGCATCAAAAGGAATGAACTACATTTAATAATATATTCAAATAGAAAACCATTATTTTAAATTGTAAAATATTTCACAATATTACTGTTTTTATTGTATTTTTGATCACTTAAATGCAGCCAGTGAGCATAAGAGACTTCTTTTAAAAAATAATTTTAAAAATCTTACAGACCTCAAAGTTTTGAACAGTAGTGTATATGTATATGTAAATATAATACAATATTAAAGTAACTTTACAGAAAGGCTAAATTAAAATATAATGTGCAAGTGAATGACCCTGCAAGCCATTAAAATTATCATTAATGATGTACAATGTCAAAATCATAAAGTATGATATAATAGGCTACATTAATATGGTAATAACATGCATGCAATTTTATGCATTACAATAACAAATGTATATAACAGGGGTCCCTGCTCCATCTCTCTGGGGTCCTTAGCTTAAAGAAGACCACTTCTTTATTTTACAAGGACAACAGATGCTTCCTTATCGACTTCAAATACGCACAAAAAAAACTGAAAGTAAAGAGAACATAGAAAGTTATCCTCTGTGCCTTGAAGAAATTCATTAAAGCAGCTGACAACAGCTGTTGGGCCTGAGCTCAAGCCCTGTCGCCTGTTTCTCAAAGCGCAGCAGAACACCTTTAATCAGTTTCTTTGTGGAGGCCCTATGGAAATATGCCATAGAAAACCGGTTGTTGGACGACCTCCCATAACCCAGGCCTGAGGTTGAATCTGGCAAGCTTTCCATCCTGTCACTGACAGCAACTATAGCTCGCCGAAAAGTTATTACTACTGTGGGGCACAGGAGGACACAGCTAAAGACAGCAAACCGGAGCAGATGCGGCAAAGTCAGAGTAGAACTCCGCAAGACCTAGACAACATCTTTAATGTTTAGAAGTACACGATCAAGACATCTCCTTCGAAAGTACAGCTTCCTTCTCAGAGGATGTTCATAACTCATACATAATTTATCTAGTGAACTCTATGTTCTCACAGTGCTGAAAGCTCTGAATGACAAGGTGTATCCGCTGTTATGACACGTGCACAGCGTGGCTGCGAGACTCCATGCCAAAAACCACAGGTGAAGATTTTCATAATATGATGCTGGGTTTGAAGCACTCTCTCTCTCACTCTCTTTATGAGATTATGGGCCAGTTGCAGTTGATTGCGCCCCAGGAGACAGGCAGAGCATTACGGGTATTCGGAGAGATGCTCGGCTCAGTCTAAGCACAGGCAGAGGGATTTAGAGGCCCTGTGGGATGCCCCGCAGCTGCAAACCTCCACATTTAACCATTATGATAGGGGCACCATTGTGACCGGAGAATTTAAAACAAGCAATCATTCCAACTGTTACTCGACAGCCACAACCTTTAACCTAACTGTTGACCACAATGCATTTATCCTCATCCGACCTTTTATTAAAATCTAAAGCACCTGCTTCAAATTCAAAGCATATCATTTCACACAATCCTGCAGTGACAGAGCCCTCAGCTAATGACGCTACTCAAAAGGCAGCATGAGAGAGGGAATCTCATTGATGCAGAAAGACTAAAGAAAAGTGGAGTATCCTATTACACTGAATGAGAAAATGGAGGGAGTCTTTTTTGTGTGTGTTTCTGTCTATTTTTTCACCAGATAAATGGCACAGAGGACAATTTTTCCTGTTCAAATGTTGCGCCAGATGATTAAAAAAAATATGATGTGCTACAAGATCTTAGTGGGCGCCTGTGAGCCGCCGAATGTTGTTCCTTGCAAAGAATATAAATCTTTTGTGCCATTTTAGAATGAACTTCACTGTAACCAAGGTCTGTGTGCACGCTTAACAATCCATCAAATTACATGTATAAAAAAAAGTTAGCCACGGGATTAAAGATGCAAATTTATGCAAATTTGTGCACCTCATACACTCCATCTTTATAATTAATGGCTAGTACTGTTTCAAAACAAGTCGAAGCGGTATTGTGCAGCACAATAATCAGTGTTTGCTCTCTGTGCAGAGGTCAGCCCCATAGGCACGTGTTCAAGATCAAGGCAAAACAAAATATCATCTGTTTGCATGAAAGAGATCCATTAGAGTACTGAGAAAACAACAATTCTGTATGTTATTAAGTGGCAGACCCTAATAATTAAAAAGCTCACCCAAAATTAAAAATTCTATCATTTACTGAAACTCATGTCATTCCAAACCTATGGACGTTTGTTCCCGCCACTAAATAAAAAATAAAAAAGGTAATTGCGACTTTTTATCTCAAAATTCAGACTTTTTTTCTCACAATTGCGAGTTTACATCTTGCAATACTAAATCCTTTTCTCAATATTGCAAGATATAAACTTGCAATTGCGAGTTATAATGTCATTAACACAAAATATATACTATTGCTAGAAATAAAGTCAGAATTGCGAATTATAAAGTCAGAATTCTGAGTTATAAACTCACAATTGCGAGTTGTGAAGTTCAATTCTGAGGGAAAAAAAGACTGACTTTTTTCTCAGAATTGCGAGTTTATATCTCACAATTCTGACTTTATAACTCGCAATTGTGAGTTATAAAGTCAGAATTGCAAGATATAAACAAGATATAAAAGAAATAAAAAAATCTGGATTGCGAGATAAAAAGTCGTAACTTACCTTACTTTATTCAGTGGAAGAAACAAGGTTCCATACAAACCTGTATGACTTTTGTGAAGCACAAAATATATTTGAAGAACTGTGCTCCAAACAAAATGATTGTATGGACAAAAAGAAACATAAAAAACATCTTATTTTGTGTTCCACAGAAGAAGAAAAAAACATACTGGTCTGGAATGACATGAGGTTGAGTAATGATAAGAGGATATACATTTTTGGGTCAACTATCCCTGATGAAGACATCACAGCTGAAGACGTGCAAAAGTGCAGCTGGAACAGTAAAACGGGATTTGCTACTGTGGGAGACAGTAGCAAATCCCACAGTAACTGACTGACCCTAATATGTTTTTTGGAGCTCCAGAACTAAAATTCTTAGTGTGTTATTTCAAGAACATGTTTAGAAAGATTCACTTCTAGTTACATCAGACAAACGGGAGATGGTGCTTTCATAACATTTTTTATTTTTTTATTTTTAAGAATTATTCTTTCCGGAAAAGTTATCAGTCTATCCCATGATGTAGAAACAACATCAAAGATCAAGCTCCCTTGATGCAGAAATACTGAGATAATTATGATTCGTGTGCTGGCTAACAGAGAATAAATGAACTACGTGACTGGCACTGACAGACCATGAGGCTGGGTGCATGCATCTATCTTGGTTTATAAAAGCGATTTGGATTAACTGGAAAAACAGAAATCAACAACAAATGCTTCATGCTTTGCAATATATCCTGCATTATTGTTTTCAGATTTCTCTGACAGAAAACAGTGTGAGATAAATTATGGCCGAGAAACATGAGAGACCATAATGAGGGATTTCCATTTATGGCATGAAGATGACAGTCTTTGAAGTGCCTTCAGTCCAAAGCACATAACAAGGAAATGATGCAGGACTGAAAGCAATCCAGCATGAAGAAAACCTCCAGTCATTTAAATCCCAGACATTTTAAGGGAATGAAGATACACACAGACCCACCAAACAAATAAACTAATGGTTTTGTAGATGGTGGAGTGTCATTCAGTGATGAATGCAGAAAGGCCCTTTGGTTAATGAAAAGCAGTTCTAAATGGGTCGTCCTAATGGGCACTTTAAACAAAAGATGACATACCCAATGTTAATGAAATAACAAATATGGAGAGCATCTGAATATGTCCACGTCGAGGGGTGTTTACACTGACAGCGATTGTGTCCACAAAGCAACTGGAAGTCATTTAGTTCAATAAGAGTTGGCGAATTGACCACAGGTCATAAAACCAAATAAAACAAAAAGATAATCATAAAACAAGATAAGCAGTATTCATACGCAAGCAAATGAGCAGTGACGTGATGCGACGACTATCTAACCTGATACAGTTACAGTCAATTATCAACGTCTACAAGCAAACAATAGCACAAACATTTGCATCATCCTATTTGTTCCCTTTAAGTGTAAACGAGGCTTTATAATGCCTTTGTTCAGATGGTTCATTTAAATGAACAGGTTCAAATAATCGATTTACTGGTTGAGCTGTCTTGTTTTTGGAACCAAAATATTGAGTCAAAAACTGTTATTCGCTGTTTTTGATTCTATTACATTAGTTAGGTGCTTTCTAGGTTTACTAAATATATTTACAGTGTACATTTATCGTTTCAAATTGAATGCAATTATTAAATGCAATTACCTTATTCGAGAAAATGATTGCTAAATTTTATCATCCAATTGTTATATATTTAAAAACGTATTGCCCTCTAAAATGCTTCAATGTACAATAGTTAGTATGTTTTGTTCAACACTATCATGGCAAATCGTTTCTAGATTTATGTTTTGGCAAATTGGTGGCTAATTCGCATGAATTCGTACTCATATAATTTTGTATTATCTGCTTACGCCCCACTGGAGGTTAGGGTTAGGGGTAGACCAGACCTTCAAGCTTACTTCTCTTCTAAAAATTTTAAGTTTTTACATAGTACAAATTCGCCATCTCACAAAATAGTTATGTTTTCTGATGAGTCTGGGTTGGTTTTGTTAGCAGCGTGTTACTACTTTTTATAATGTTACATGATAGTTTGATTGTAGTACTTTAAATTCTGAGAAACTTGCAGCTTGTTTCAAATGAGCTTCTCAACACCGTTTAAATGAATGTGTAAGTGTGTACTAACTGTAAACAGAAGCAATTTTTACCTCCTTGCGTTCCAAGAGCACTGGAAATCGAATGTTCACAGGTAACCCAGGGTGACAGATCAATCCACTCCCCTGGGTTAGAGGAAAAGTGAATTCTGTTCTACAGTAGATCTATTCGCTGATAAACTCACCCACCGGGCCAATAAGGAGATGATCATTCTGATTTCATTAAACTTTGAGTCTATGAGGAAAACATTTTTAGTCAATCACATATGGTCTCCATAAGCAATCACAACACAGTCTGATCTGATTACGAAGCGCTGCTGGGGTTTACCTGCCGTGAGATTATGTGCGCAATGACTAATTTCTAGTGCTATCAAATCGATTAATCGCAATTAATTGAATCTACCATAAATGTTTGTTTACACCGAATATATGTGTGTGTATATATATTATAACATTTATATAGGCTACATTATATATATAATATGTAAAGTCTGTGTGTTTGTGTATACACACACATATATTTATACATATGTGTGTATCTACAGTATGTACACAAACTTGTATGTTAGATTCAATTAATCGATTTCACAGCACATTCATTAACGTTTAAATGGAACTTTTGCAACCGACTATTTGACTAGACTAGTATAACAAGCCTATAAGCAAGCTTAAAGGATTAGTTCACTTTCAAATGAAAATTACCCCAAGCGTTACTCACCCTCAAGCCATCCTAGGTGTATAGTACATTTTGTTCTTTCTGATGAACACAGTCGGAGATATTTTAATAAATATCCTGACGCATCCAAGCTTTATAATGGCAGTGAGTGGGACCAACAAGTATGAGCTGAAGAAATTGCTTCCATCCACATCCATCCATCACAAACATATTAACGTACGAAGAAAGTGTGAAACTCTTGCAGTTCAAAAAGCTTACGCTACGTCCAACGCCTTCCCTATTTAACTTTCAGAAAAAGCTTAACTGACCCGACGCCAGTTTACACTTTCTTCATAACTTGAATACGGAAGGCGGTCTGGAGGAAGCTAGATATTTTACTTCATAACTTGTTAAATATGGATATTTTTTTTTACACAAATGCATCGTTTTGCTTCAGAAGAATTAACCCCCCGGAGCCATGTGGAGTACACGTTTATGATGGATGGATGTGGATGGAGACACTTTCTTCAGCTCATACTAGTTGGTCCCGTTCACTGCCATTATAAAGCTCGGAAGCGTCAGGATATTAATTAAAATATCTACGATTGTGTTCATCAGAAAGAAGAAAGTCATATACTCCTAGGATGGCTTGAGGGTGAGTAAAGCTTGGGGTAACTGAACCCGCTACGAGAGCCATAAAGAAAACAAACGCATACAATATCTGAGGTAAAATGACTAGTATTTCCAAGTCAACTAGCTGCAGCAGTATCGTTTAATCGACTAGTCTCGCACATCCCTAGGTGTGACAGAAACAGAGTTCTAACATTCTGTGTCTGTATCTTATTATGACGATATCAGCAGATGGCCATGTTAGCTTTTGCAGATGGTCAAACAAGCCTGAATGGGTAATCGATTTGATAAAAAGCAGAAAAAAACGATTTCTCTGCCAACATAAAACCATTGAACTGAATGAAAATGGATTTATCTGAGTTAACAGATTTTGGAGAGAAAAATACATTCCCTGCTGTGCTTAATGCAGACTCTGTATCTGACAAGATGGAGGTTTCTAGGACACAGAATATCTCATTTTGTGGGAGCGTAAACATCTTTATTCCATAAAGTCCTCTCAAAAAAAGATAAGTGATGCAAAAAAGGCCCTGGCTTTCATCTGTGTGTAAAACTATAACTCTATTACAGATGTATGTCCCAGATAGCACATGCACGCTTCTAAGATGTATGCTAAAGAGAGCTTCATCTGGAAAACATCTGTTGTGTTCCAACATCTGATAAACGCCTCAGAAAAAGCAGTTTTACATACATTCTAAATCTAAACCATAAACATCTTAAAGACGTTTTCTAAATGTCTATTTAACGTCTGACAGGAAACCTCTTAGAGACATATTGCAGATGTGCAAATACATCTTGCAGATGTAAATGCAGACATCAAGTAGACGTCTCCGTGATGTACTTCACAAGTTCACACTTACAAATAATCAGAGTATGTGTATTTGGCGTGCTGTCCGAGGGGAGGGCTCCGTGCTCGGAATTTGGTCCAAACCCAGGAATTTGGTACTCCCCCTTATCCCTGGCTGGGATAGGAACCAACCGATCGTGAGGAGTTTGGCTGGTGGAGGGATTTTTGTGTGTGTATTTTAATGTTCAGATTATCACATTGTTATCTTAGCAACATGCTAATGCCAAATGCTCCATTCATGCCAGATTGTAATTAATAGATGATAACCGGGCCATTCTACTCGAATCTGTTCACGTCCTTGGAATTATGCATTTCTATGGCAACACTATTAATGTTTGAATCTGTGTAATATGTGTAATCAATTGACAAAACCACAATATAAAATGTAATAGATGTTTTGCAAATGCTTTATTAATAACTTGGCTGGTAAATAGTTTATTTATAGAGGACTAGATAGACTATACTATATAGACTATACTAGATAGTCATTCAACTCAAACATTATTTTTTGTCATTTTTTTTATTTTCAGATTATTCTTGCATTATTAAGGCATTAACAATAGTCAATTATAGGAAATATTAGACAGAAATATTATGAAATAATTGCTTAATTACATTTTAATGCTGAAGCCATGCCATTTTGAGTGCGGAGCTCTCAGAAAATTGAGAGTTTACAAGTTCTACGAGGATGTGAACACTAACAAATCGGAATTGCGTATTTACGGTAATTCCGACATGGCGTAAAGTGAACACAACTGAACTCCCAGGTACTTGGGGTGAAAAAAGCTATTTGTGCTCACGCTTTTTTTGAACATCCCACCACAAACATTGCATTTTTAAGCACCATGCAAAGTTAAAAACAGTCCAAGTCTAGTTGTGTTTGAACACAAAAACACATCCTAAGAAATTACCCGTGCGATAAGGGTCAGGTCATTAGTCGACTGGTCACTCGCGCAACTCACAGGCTAGCCTATTTTGAAAATACATCGTTTTGCACATCCCTGACCTATATGAAAGCATGTTAGTGTGCAATGTGAAGGAAAATAAGTCAGCAGAGAGCCACAGGAATGAGTATGGGCAGAAAAATGAAAATCCAACAAACCCAAAAATCTATGGATTTCCCAGCAAATAATGCCTGCTTTCAAGCGGACTCTTTCATGTCAGAGAGAATAGTTGGAACGGGCTGATTAAATGAAAGGACAAAAGCAAATACAAGACCGAGAGAGAGTGGGAGAGAGTTGGAGGAAAAAGCACAGCGCATTTTCCATTTTCCTCGGCAAGTAAAAAAGCACATGAATTATGGATGCGAGCAAGCCAACAGTGCGAGAATTTGATCCCTGACCAGACAGCTCTTGGCTCCCCGTGGAGCAGCCCGCCACCCTCCCCCCCACCGGGTTTTTCAACATTGCTACCAACCATTCCTAACTTGCTTCTCGGAGAGAGAGCTGAAACTGTCGGCTAGCAATGCTTGGACACTACTGCCTGGGGACAGGACGCACTCGTCTAGTAGACTTCAAGACGCTACCTCTGCCTTCCTGCATGCATTCTATTGTTAGCATCTTGATCCTCAAAACTGAACTGACATTTTCACCTGTTGGTTTAAATGTGAATGTTCCACTAGATGCTCATGATGGCTCCATCATGAGGGGTTTGCAGCTCTTATAAGAAAACAAAAGGATTATTTACAATTACTCTCAGCCATTTACAGAACACAAAATAATGGCTATAATTACAAAACATTAGCTTTAAGTGAAGAAGGCAATGGACATCTTTGGACTATTTAAAATGAAGAAAGAGTCATCATGCGTAATACCAAGAGATCCAAATTTAAATGGAAACCTCTATAGTCAGATTTACAGTAAAATGTCATATCCTACAGAAAACAATGGGCAGCTAAAATACTAGTCTAGACCTTTTGGGTTATTTTCCCCAATGTTTGGCATTTTACTAAACACATCATGCTGACACTCAAGCCATCAGGGTGTGTATTCATATTTTAAGAGTCTTAATAACTAGATATAAGACACAGGCTCTGTTCGAGCTGCCTTCTAAGCCAGCATCCTTACTGAAATGGAACTGTGCATCAGATGCTGCTTTTCAAGTGCATGTGGGAAGCTCATACCACTGAGTCAGACCTTCACTATTAGGATGTCACGTATTCGAGTCGAAAACAACACTGAAGCAACTAAATTGTGAACAATTACACAAATAACTAAATCTAAATTCAAAATAATGAAAATGATTCATTTCTATCACTTATTTATAAATGGTAAACTGGTCTTTGTTACACAGAGCAAACCGTAAAATTTGAGTGATTAACTTTACACCATTCAACACGGACTTGTTTTCTGCTCACTGATCACTATTTATAGATATTGTTGCATTATATTATATTTTATATTATATGGTTTAAATCAAAACACCCCTTCCAATGTCACAACCCATGTATCATTCAAGAATTCATACTTTCCACATTTATAAACAAGACGTCACTTGGTCATTGTTGATATGAAAGAGTTCAGATTAATTAAATTGACTATTTTGACCAATATTTGTGTGTGCTATGTGTTTTTATGGTAATATGTTGTTAGCAACGTGCTAATGTCTAACTCCTGTGTTTTTAACTGCTTCGTGCGCACAATAGAAACTAAACACCCAGGAGTTATGCTGCATTCACGCCATGTCGTAAATATCGTAATTATGTTATGACAACATAATTAGGTGTATGGCAAAACTATTAATGGTAAAATCTAAAACTATTAAAGGTGAATCTGCAGCAGTCAGGTGGTACAAGTCGGGTTTACAAGTTGTAATTACAAGTTCTACGAGGATGTGAACGCTTTTTACAACTCATAATCTTGTAATTACCGTAATTCCGACATGGTGTGAATGCATCTTTAGACATTAGCATGCTCCTAAGCTAACAACATGATACCATAAAATACATAGCACACACAAACATTAGGTAAAACAGTCCATTTTTAATTAAACCGAACTTCATATCAATAACTTTATATACAAGTATGTTTATTGTAATCAGCATGTGCATTGTGAGATGTCTTATCTGTGAAGGATACATGCAACGCCGTGTTGCAATTTTACCAAAAGAAATCTTAAATAAACAGCATAATCATGTAGCCTCCATTTTGAAACAGCCTTTGTGTCGGAGGCATATCTGTGATGCTTACATATGCAGGTCTACATTTTGGAACTAATTACTGCAATCGTGAATTCAACTGCCTTTAAGAACAGAGAAACAGAATCCAACAAAATAGTTCATAAATTCAAATGGAAATCAACGTTCTGAGAATTCAGTGCCTCATTGAGCAACTCAGTCTTTGGGAACTGAAGGAGGAACGTTTTATGGAAATTGGTTAGGACTGAAACCAGGCATTGCAGCATTCCACACCACAAACAATACCACCACACCAACACACTTACAAAACAAACTCCGAAACATCAATGAAAAAGCATTGCATAAACTATGGAACATGTCAATGAATTAACTATTATCAGACAATGGGTGCACTGTGGGTACTACCCCATTGCATTTGAATTAATTGAACACATACAAACACACCTCACTTTGTTTAGTTCCATTAAATATAGCAATTATTCATGCTCTAAACAACACTGGCCAATTTTTAAGGTTACATCACAAAAACAGAACTGACACACTGTGTTATCAGCCACTAATCATGAGAATGTGCATCTTAAAAGCCAAGAGCCAAATCAAACAATGAATGACTACAACCCGTGGGCTTGTGGGTTTGCACTAGTAAGGATTAGCTTTCATATACTAAAGGTTTTGCTCCATTTACAACGAAAAAAACAGTGACTGTATTAAAATCTATACATTCCACTTGATGTCAACTGGACACAAGTAAGCTGACGACAAGCATTCATATTAATTGTGCATGGCAGTGCATTACAAAAAAGGAAATTAATTTAGAAGAGTGTTTGCATATGTCTAATGCGCATCAAGGGTTTGACAGATTGAAGGAGGTGGCTGTCGTGTGCAGACAAGGTAGATCTATTTACACAGTAAGCACCTAAACAGGTTTGGCTTCACTTTTATTAGGCACTGATTAAGCTCTTCATGAAGCAAATTACAATCCTGGAGAATGAAGCCCACGAGCAACAATGTTTAATTATATCTGACTCATCAAGGACATCAATGAGGCACTCAATGACTAGTATTCATCTTCAGCTCTCTGACCAGCACTCATTGGGTTCCTCAGTCGAATGAGAGGCATTAATAGGTTCATTTCAAAGGAGGCGGAAGCTCTTTTATTTCTCTCTTCTCCTACTTCAATAGCTGCCGAATGTAATTACAGAGTCGAAGCTAAAATGTCTAAAAAACGATTTTCATAATTTCATTTCAAATGTGCCATCACTCCACCAGCAACAGTAGTCATTTCTCTCAAAACTTCAATAGTCTTTTATGTCTTTCCACTCTAGATTCATTTTATGTGAAACCGCAAACATCTTATCAGTAGCACATTAAATGAGACTTAATTTTTATGCGTCTCAGAATCAATGGCATAAAATCACAGAAATGGACATGTTCATATGCACAGCCAGTGAAACTATCTTGCCATGAGCCTTCACAGGTAAGAAAACAGATGCCTTCCTAATCATACAGTCCAGTTATTCTCTCAAAACGTAGAAATTTAACAAGCATCTCAAAAGCAAACAGACCCTTGTGCTTTGAAATATGTCATTTAACTGATATTCTTATGTTAGAATGACAACAAATATTATCAACTTGGGTTTTTTCCCAAAAACATTTTTTGATGTGCTAAAACACAGACAAAATAAACACATCAAGAGAAAACTTCACACACACACCTTGGCAGAATATCATAGACTGGCAACACCCCAAATGTCCACAGCAAACAATTCCAGGTTGTATGTTTTAGCACAAATATACATCAACAGGTTTGTTTGTGCTTTGAATTACATGGGGATAACTGCGACAAAAGATCATTTATAATAGAGGTGGACTGATAACTGGTTTAAATAATATTTTAATTTACAATACCGATACTCACGCTTTTACAGTTAATCGGTTATCGGTTCTTTTTTATTGGGCTACTGATAAATCCCACCATTTGTTGAGTCTCTATAGTACCAACAATTTAATGTATGATTTTTGGAAAATTACACAATGACTTAAAGAGCCAATTATTCACAAGTAAGAAGTGTAAAATGACTAGTGTAAAACAACAATGAAAATAAATTGCGAACATCTAGATCACAAGACAATAATAATCATTAGAATTATTTTTATTATTTATCAATTATTCATAATCCATTATAATATCCATTTTGTAGTCTAATCATCATTTTGTCAACAATTAAAAAACGGTTATGTATATAATTTATCAGACACTTAAAATAATTGTTATCGGTCATAAAAAGGCAATATCGGTCAATCTCTGCTACAAATAAATAAACAACCCCATTTTAACACATAGCAACAGCCCCTAGATTTCCATTACTAAGTTATAAGCTTAACACAAACTAAAAATAAACTACAAAAACCCTTTCTAGAGACACAAACATTTTGACAGGTCTCTCCCGCACCTATTGTACTGGGTGTATAGAATTTGATAGTCTCAAGCAAACTGTAAACATTACAACTTTGCAAACAATAGCACTGATTTGTCTTCAATCTACAAACAATCCCCTAGTACATCCCCAGTTAATCGAGCATGTCACGCAACACTCTGGTCCTCATGCATTGCTTAAGGCTGAAAGCGAGATGTTCCTGCATCTATCGGACTGCCACATTGCAACAGAAGTCAATGCCAAACCAGTGTGTGTGTTTCCAGAATCAGCCCCTTGGAACACAACACTCATAACGCAGCCCCTTACCGTTTTAAATGCCCGCTTTGAGAGCGGTCGCGTGAATCCGAATCAACTGAACGCCACAGAAAGAACTTTGATGTCTCGTGAGCGCATCCTGCGCCGCTCGCGCTGCTCCGCCATCTTCAGCCCGCACGGAATGAGCGAGAGCAGAGCAGCTGACGGGCGCGCGGGGAGGGTTCTTTACAAAACAGCCCGAAGTTTGAGCTCCTCCATCCATACACTACACCCCTGTCATGTTTTGATACCTACTAGGTTCCTTTTACAGGATGATAAGCCAGATATATCAGATAAATTATGTTTAAGTGATAAATAAATAAAAACCAATATATATATATATATATATATATATTAAACGGTTAGTTCATGTCCTTGATTCTGATTGGTCAATAGCTGTTTTATTCACGATAAAACACGGCTATACCGCTTCACCCAACGGTTCTGTGTATCACTACACAACACCCTTAGCAACCACTCTTTAAACTTTATGTTCTCAAGTGATATTGTTCATTTAAGCTTGTATTATGTAGAAGAGTATTGTGAGAAAGAGATGGAGTGAGCGAGTTTATTACCTGCGAGTTTATTCCTTCAGGTCAGTCATGATCATACTAAAAAAAAATCTGTTTAAATGTCATTGTATTATCTTGTCCTTTTAACAGTTAAGGGTTTTCCATGACTGACAGCACTAGCAAAGAATATACACTAACAAGAAGCGACACTCAATAGAACGTTCCATTGCAACACCGGCGCCCAGCAGCCGCCCTGCGTTTCCGCCATTTTGGGGTGAAAGGATTAGTCCACTTTCAAATAAACTTTTCCTGATAATTTACTCACCCCCATGTCATCCAAGAAGTTCATGTCTTTCTTTCTTCAGTCGAAAAGAAATTAAGGTTTTTGATGAAAACATTCCAGGATTATTCTCCTTATAGTGGACTTCAATGGCCTCCAGACGGTTAAAAGGTCAAAATTACAGTTTCAGTGCAGCTTCAAAGGGCTTTAAAGGGATAGTTCACCCAAAGATGAAAATTTGATGTTTATCTGCTTACCCACAGCGAATACAAATGATGATTTTTAACTGCAACCGCTGCCGTCTGTCAGTCTGCTCATGACGACACATTGATGTCCCAAGACACAAACCGATCGTTTCGTGTCTTAGGACATCAATGTGTCGTCACGAGCCGCAGGGTTTAATTTGGATTTGTCTATGGAAGTGTTTTAGACTCTTATTGTTCGAGTTCCCATTCACTTTTATTATAAGACTGACAGACGGCGGCGGTTGCAGTTAAAAATCATCATTTGTGTTCGACTGAAGAAACAAAGTCACCTACATCTTGAATGCGCTGGGGGTAAGCAGATAAACATCAAATTTTCATTTTTGGGTGCACTATCCCTTTAACAAAGACTATAGAATAACACAAGACATGTCACTCATGTTGTTTTGAATGGGAGAAAGTGTAACGCGCAATATGGCGGAATAAGTCCCGCCTTCAAAATAAGAGCCAATCGCCGACTGGTAAAGTCATCGCGTCACTGCAGCGGCCGTTGGAAGCACCGGTTTCTATAGAAACAGTCAGACACGCGCCTCCGAAATGAGGCACAAGAGACGCGCATTTAGGTCTGCGCATGCGCATTAGCTTGATCCAGTCTAAAAAATACAGTTTTTTTGTCATGATTCGAGCATTTGGAAAAAAAATTTTATTTTTTAAAATTTTTATTTTTTATTATTTACTAGCTCTCTTCTTCTTCTCCTCTATTTGAATTCCAACAGTGTAGACGCTGCTAAGTGTATTACTGCCCTCCACGGGTCAAAGTTTTGAACTAATTTTTATATGCAATATGCTAGTTTAATAGTATATAACAATTAGTTCAAACTTTGACCTGTGGAGGGCAGTAATACACTTAGCAGCGTCTACACTGCCAGAATTCTAATAGAGAAGAAGAAGAGAGCTAGTTCAAGATGAGCATTTCTGGATAAAACTTATATAATTTTCAATTTTTTTCAGAAAATGAGCGCTGGTTTCACTAGATAAGACCCTTATTTCTCATCTGGGATCGTGTTGAACAATTTGAAGCTGCAGTGAAACTAATTTTGACCTTCAACTGTTTGGTGCCCATTCAAGTCTACTATATGGAAAAAAATCCTGAAGTGTTTTCATCTAAAACTTTAATTTCTTTTCGACTGAAGAAAGAAAGACATGGAAATCTTGGATGACATGGGGGTGAGTAAATTATCAGGAAAAGTTTATTTAAAAGTGAACTAATCCTTTAAGCACTGTCCACACCACACCATTGTTAAGCACTGTCCACACCACTCTATGTGGACGATAGAGAAACGATATCGTTGTGATCACTTTATTTTTTCCAGCTGCTCAACGATAAAACACTGACAGCCAATCAGAGTCCATTCTAATTTAAAGGCTTGCGCATTTAAAATGGCAGACGATATTGCGGAGAAGTTAATCGCCACAGCCCAGAAAAATCCACCACAGTTTGACAAGTCAACCCCCCCTTTCAAGGATACTTTAAAGAAAATGGATATATGGAAAACAATCGGTCATACTCTCGGAATAAATGGTGATAAGTATTAACGATGAGATCATTATGCCAGGCTAGCAAACAGTGTAACAGAAAATTACCTCAGGTATCCAGCGCTAGTTTCGACAACAGTGTCTAGCTTCCTTTGAAGTTGCAGTGAAAATGACTGGCCGTTGTTTTTATATTGACTTCATCAGCTAAATTCACTATTAAATTAGATTGATTACACTAGCTATTCACTCGAAACATAGCATGCTGAGGACATCTGCTGGTTAAAGACGTGTAAAAGCATCAAGAACATGTTGTACACACTTGAAAACTGCAGCACGAGCTTAAAATAAACAGACCGTTAATATGACTATTAAACTATGAAAATTAGGTTATTTATTGCTTTGTGGCAAAGATTCTTTCATTTATTTATTTTGTGCCATTGTTTTAATGACGTTATTTTTGAAGTGCAAGAACATTTGTTGCAGTGGCAGGTCCTGTTACAATCTAATTAAAATTCATTTGAAATTCAACAAAAAATGTATTTTAATAAATATAAATAAATAATTAAACCATGTGAAGCAATACAATGCCAATGCCACAAGAAGAGGTCACTTTATTTTGGCACTTGTCACACATGAAAATATTCAAAGCATTTTTTTTTTTTACAGAAAGTCAAAGACTTGGTAATGACCGAGAACATCATCAACATACAAACAGATGCTTTCATGACATGCAACAGACATCAACCCTCTCTAGTGTCAGGGAGATGAGCTCCTTATCACGGCCCTTGATGAAGAGTCCCAAAGCTCTGATGCAGTGATTAAGCAGTCTTCTGAGAGGCCAGTGTAGTTTACTTCTAAAATGGCTTTTGAAGATCTAAGCAGGCACCATCCAAAACAAAAAACGAAGTTAGTCTTCAGAGAGGAGAAGCACCTGATACAGTCCAGTTTCTATTTAATACATCTCCAGAATGAACCTAAAAGACCTACTAAGCAAAAAAAACAGTAGTGCTTTGAGATCTAAACTGTTCCTGTTTCTTGAAAATCCACCATTTAATGTGCAGTCCTGGTTTTTATAGCAATATATAATGCCATAAAAATATTCGGGCATATTGGAAGGCATTGCTCCACTTACATTAAGAATACATGAATAATATATGCCTGTTAACTAATTTAGCAGGCAATATCAGATTATTAGAAGAATTTGTGCGACAATATGCATTAATTATGAAGCAGGCTGAATATAACTTTTTAATGTTAAGAACTATCTTTTTAAAAGTAATTTCAGATCTCACAGTAAATTGAGTCAGTGTTTTAGAGATAGATTCTGTTCATATTTGTTGCATGAATAAAGCATGATTTAGACTTCCTTACAATTTTGAAAACTTTAAATATCTTATTATATTCACCCAGCCCGTATTTTGCACAACTGGAAATAGTTATTCCGATTTGCATCATGTCTAAATGTGCAATCACCACAAATACACAATAAAACTGACCTTACAAATTTGGATGTATATGAAGCTCTTGGCTTTTACATTCTCAGCCATCATCTGTGATGTCACTTACTATACATTTGCCTATTGCCTCTCTTTATGACCAATTTTAAAGAGCCCTTGTTGCTTACATTTTTCTCTTCAAATGAAATACAAAAATCTGTCATTCTTTGCATGAATTCTGTTCAGTAATTTTGATGGAATTTGTGAAGAAACAGTCAAAAGGGGTTTTAAAATAAGAAACAGACTGAAGAATCTTCAATCTAGAATCAGCACAGAACAGAATTGAGTAGAAAACACAATATCGCCACCCACTGGATGAAAACACAGAGTTCACAGAACAAAGTACAGGAACGGTTAAGATATGCTACAAAATAAAATCTCATTATTCTGACTGTCAACCAAAATATAGTCAGTCCTAAACTTGCAGTTTTGACACATTCGAAATGAGAAAATCCTCTTGATTTCACCCTTTGAATGGACAAACCCCATTATCAGTTGCCATACTACTTTTACATAATGACACACATTGAATAAATCACCATGACAAATAAGAGAAAAGTCACTTTAGGTTATTTGCTATTATGATACTAAAATGCCAACTATGCCCTAAAACTTCTACTTGGACTGAGACAAAACAAAACAACATATTATGTCATCTGTCTTAAAGAGCCTTATGTTAACGCATCAATACTGACACAGAGCATACTTGGTAAATGAATGCCAATTTGAAAAGTTAAATATCATGATTTACTGTACATGATTTTAAAACTGCATTAAATGTATGACACATATAGAAGACACATGGCTTTAAAGATCACTTCGAATGTCGCTATCTAAAAATGCCTACATGATTCATTTTACTTGTCTAATCCACAACACTGAAAATGTTTCCATGAAGATTAGAGGTGCAGTTCAAGCCTTCTGTTAAATAAGAATAGTAGAAGAATCCATTCCGTTCTCTTCCACCCCACAGAATAAAAAATAAACCTGCTTTTGCAGAGCTTATGTTACCATTCTATACCATGCGGAAGGCCTGAGCAGCTGCATCAAATGGCTTTTAAATACAATACATACATTAACATGCACTGCAGCCTCTGGATGGCGCTAGAAACATTTTAAATGCACAGTAGAATCACATGTCGCACACTCTTTTAAAGGAACAGTTCGCCCAAAAATAAAAATTCTATCATGATTTACTAACCCATATCCGGGTTTAAAACTAGAAGGTGAGTAAATGATGACCAAACATTATTTCTGAGATGAACTGTCCCTTTAACATCACACTGGTCATCCTACAGTGTCCTAGATGAATGAAAACCTTCCCAGACTCAGTCTGTGAGCAAAGAAAGATCCTAATCTCTAAATGCTAAACACATGAAATTGAATTGTACAGATAGAATACAGAAGAATTAAGATTCAGGGTGTTGAAAGCATATAGCAGGTGTTAAACTCTCTCAGGCTCTTGTTTTTCCTTTCATAGAGTCCTGGTTCTCTGAAGTGTGACGGGCGGGTGGTTTTCTGAGAGAGTGGTGCTTCAGTGCTGGAGAGGGGCGGTGCTGTGCGTCACCTGTTCGATCCAGGACAGGTAACGGCTGACCCGTGAATACACACCTGGGTACGAGGGGTCACCGCAGCCGTGACCCCAGGAAATGACCCCTGTCAGTACCCAGCGCCCTGCCTCGCCCTGACACACTAGCGGACCCCCGCTGTCGCCCTGGCAGCTGTCAGCATGCTTTCTGAGGTCAGACGTCATGCTTCCAGCACACAGCATGTCATGGCTAGTGAAACGCTCGCCATAGCGCTTCTTACATTGCCACGAGGGCAGAAGAGGTACCCAGGCCTGAAGAAGAGTGCTGGGATGCTCGGTGTCTGAAAAATAAGGGAAAAACAAATGGTGAAACACCATTTGCAACACATTTAAAGGGACAGTTAACTCAAAATGACATTTCTGTCCTTCATGTCATTCCAAACAAAAGATTTTTTATTTGTTATAAAAAAATAATAAATTTTTTAGTAATCCAGAAATGAGGCTTGACATTAACACCCCCCAACCCGCCAAATGCGGGTGGATTTCAGCAGTGGCGTGTAACGCAATCACTCCTACTAGCCACTTTGGCGGGTTTGTATTTCATAAATAATATACTTTTTTTTTTTCAAATGTAGCCTTTTAATTAAAAAGGCATCTGAAATAATAAACTAAGTGCAATGTAGTGTTGTCAAAAATATCTAATTTTCGATACATATCGATGCTGAAATATCTGAAACGCTTCTAATACTAATTTTCCACAGAATAGATACACGATACCAGCTGCCCTCATGATACAGGGCTTGAATTTAGGCGTGGGATTGCGTGTTTTGCGCATAATTTTAGTCATTCACGCAAATTTTGTGCTAGCACCCAAAGTGCGCACACATAAAGCCGCCTCTCAGTACTAAATTGAGTTCTATTCGCTGCTTATTGTGCTTAAACAGTCAAATACACACAAAATAATGTCAAAATGCCGGTCTTGGCGAGTATTCACATAATACAGTCAGTATATGTTTAAGTGAACGTAAACAGTTGAGAAAGAAAACACATGTAACAGTATAATGGATCCGTGCACCAGGTCTTAAAGTGACAGCAGCCTAATATACCTGCTGCCAAATTATGAGATAATATTAAAAATATCTATTTGGCAGTTTTTACCCATGTATTAATGTCAAAATTGCGGCCAGTGAAAATGCTGAGTGGCTAGTAACTTTGGGAAACCACCGGTCACAGTGGCTAGTGAGCAAAAATTCTCAACATTGATAATTATAAGAATTTTTTCTTAAGCAGCAAATCAGCATATTAGAATGATTTCTGTAGGATAATGTGTCACACTGAAGACTTTAGAACTGTCTGCGGAAAATTCAGATTGTCATTTTAGGAATAAAATAAATTACATTTTAAATATATTAAAATAGAAAACAATTGTTTTAAATTGTAATAATATTTCACAATATTACTGTTATGACTGTATTTTTTATTAAATAAATATGGTTAGCATAAGAGACATCTTTCAAAAATGTAACAAAAAAAATCTTAAAGATTCCAAACTTTTGAATGGTAATCTGCATATAAAACAAATAAATAATATATATAAAAATAAATATGTTTAAAAAAAAAATGATGTTATGACATGCCAGTATTGTGTCCATTTAAGAACAACTCAACATTACCTGTCATTCCCCAGCCAGTGATGACACAAGACGCAGGTCTCTTGCCCCACTTGCTGCCAGGTGCAGGCAGGCAGGCAGCGTTAGTATGAGGGTTAAAGGCCACGCACTTCCCCTCGGCGCCCTTCAGCCGGATCAGAGCCACGTCATGCTCCCAGCTCTCCGTTCGGTACTTCCTGTGCACCTCTATGCGCTCTGGAGAGAGCACACGTTCAAAATCATCCTGCTCCCGTGTGTGATAATCCCCAAGCTTCACTACGTACCGTGAAGCATCACTGCCAAACCTGTAGAATCAAGACATTCATTCATATTACAGATGATGCACTGCTATTTCAATCATTCCACTGCTACATAAATTCATGCACTACCACGTTTGTGGTCGGTAAGATTTGTTTATTGTTTCTGAAGGAAGTTTCTTGTGCTCACCAAGGCTACATTTGTTAGATTAATAATTTGAACACTGTAATATTGTGGAATATTATGTAATTTAAAATAACTGTTTTCTATTTTAATATGTTTTAAAATGTAATTTATTCCTAAAATGACAAAGCTGAATTTTCAGCATCATTACTCTAGTCTTCAGTGTCACATGATCCTTCAGAAATCATTCTAATATGCTGATTTGGTGCCCAAGAAGCATTTATTATTATCAATGTTGTGCTGCTTAATATTTTTGTGATTTTTTCAGGGTTCTTTGATGATTTTTCTTTTTTTTTTTTTTACATAAATCCTTTGTGACATTATAAATGTCTTTACTGATTGATGTTATGCATCCTTGCTGAATAATAGTATTAATTTATAATATAAAGTATTATTTTTTACATTTGACCCTAAACTTTTAAACAGTAATGTAAATACTATTGGGATCTTGGTACATTTAAGCTTTAGAATTTTTTTATATTTAAATGAAAAGTTTTTTAAATGTATTTGTGCCAGATGACATCTGAAATACATATGCCAGTGTTCTTCAATTACTTTTATTGAGGACCAGAAATCTGAGGGGCGACAAACATTTTTCAGAATAATTATCAGGTTTTAGCCATTTTAGGACAAATTAGGGAACTGAAGAAAATTAAACTGTTAAAGCCAGTATATTCAACCCACATAGGAAAAACAATACGTTTAGAACTGTGCAATAAATCATTAGGTAAGCCAGTGAAGAAAAATTATTTTGTACTTCGCAATGCAGATATTTGTGTTTGATATAATTTTCAAGATTGCAGAGTGCTTCTTATTTTTGCACTCTCAGTGATTTAATAAAAATTATTGAGTTGAAAAATTATTATGGAGTCGAATTTGGCCCTTGAGGCTATAGTTAAGGAGCCTGGGCAGCTAATAGCACTGATGTCCAGCAGGTGTCTCTCTTACCGTTTGAAGCAGTGAGCTGCAGTGAGCAGCCAGCAGGAGTTGATGAGAGTGGCTCCACACAGAGGCTGAATCCCTTTAGACTGAGATCGGAGCCACAGGGACGCCTGCCAGGGCCAGTCACCCCTGTTGGATATCATATGTACATGAGGTCAAGAAATAGACAATCATATTCATTTGGGAGGGAACAGTAGAGTGTCAGAATTGTATTTGATGAATTAAAGAAAAGATCAAGACTTAAAAGTCATTCAAAAGTGAAGCATGTTATTTTATTTTATTTTTTTAATTACTTTCTTAGACCTTAGTATGTAGAGACAACCATAAATAAGCTATTTATAGATTAGTTTTCCCAAAACGTGTAAACACAGGGTTTCTGGCACTATAAAAAACAGCAATACTTAACCAGTGGCACAGTGTTATTTTAGTATTATAGTATTAATAGTATCAAATACTATTATAGTACTTATTCATATATTGAATTAGATTTTTAATAGTTTAGTATTTTTTTTAAAGTGTTTTTGTGATTTTATTATCTTTAAAAAAAAAAAAAATTATTTAGCTTTAATTTATTTTTATTTCAGTTTTAGTAATGTTAGTATTTTAACTTAAAATTTAATTTAATTTATTTCAGTTTACTGCAATATTAAAGTTTTCCATACATTTCAATATTTACATTTTATTTCAGCTTTATTTCAATGACCAAAAGTGATTTTTAAATAGTTTCAATTTTCGTTATCTATAACAACACTGGAATGTCATGCGTTTAGCGTGGGACTATCTGTTTAATTGACAAACTGCAGATGAGGGCATCTGGAAAGCTGAGAGAAAACAATTATCATTTTTAAAATTTCATTTAAGAAAAGGTTCTACAGGTCCTTCTCAAAAAATTAGCATATTGTGATAAAGTTAATTATTTTCCATAATGTAATGATAAAAATTAAACTTTCATATATTTTAGATTCATTGCACACCAACTGAAATATTTCAGGTCTTTTATTGTTTTAATACTGATGATT
>RJVU01067793.1:8643512-8677728 GCA_003731715.1 Anabarilius grahami | reverse complement strand
TATGGAATGAACTGAAATGATTTAATACATTTCGTGTGACTGCAGACCACATTCGGCTTTAGATGGAAAAACCACATCCACCTCACCGTCTTTTTTTGTAATGTCATCATTGAAAGTATCTGTTACTAGCGGTGTAGCTTAAAAAAAAAACATGATGTTCAAGCACGTGATTTTAAGTCAGTGAAATACCTAATAATAGTGTTTCTGTTTTTAGGAAAACTAAATGCAAGCAATTCATAGCGTCCTCATGACATCAAAATGGGCATTAATTACTTTCTTAATACACATTCATGGTCTTACTGTAAACAATTCATCAGTGCGTTACTCCAGAAAAAAAGCATTTTTCCTTTTCAGCTAACGTCTTGAATATCTCTAATTTTTCAACCTCTCCTTTCAATCTGTAATGTTTAACACCCCTACTTGCACACACATATAAATACAATTTCAGTGTGTGAAAGTGTAAGCCTTTATATTGACAACCACACTAACCTATCCACTACATCCTGTAAGTGCAGACTTAAAAGGGACTTGAATCTATCTGTCTGTCAATCTGTCTAACTATAAATACACATACACACACTTTTAATTATTATATTATTATTATTAATGTGCCTAAGGCAGTTAGTTAAGAGATTAAACTTTGCAGATGCTTAGCTGCTATTTTTTTAAAACCACAAAGGAAATGGCTACATGTAGGTTTTTTTTTTTCCTGTACAACATGCGTATACAAGGTTAGAAGTGACAAAGGACCACATAACACATTAAGGAACAAGCATTTCATAACTGATTCATACGGGTAAGTAAAACTAGAAAACAATTACAATAGCAAATTGTGGAAATCTAAAATGATAAAATACACTTTTTTCACAGATTTGACTGCAAGCAAACAGATTTATCTCTAAAATGGAAAACTGCACAAATGTCTACATGGTGCTAAACAGCGCAGAGAAGATGGCCATCGGCACGATCTGTCTCATGATCGCACCCTTCAGCCTCCTGGTCAATTTGCTTGTTCTGGTTGTCATAGCCAGCTCTGGGAACCTGCGGCGACATCCGTCGTACCAGTTTATGGGCAGCTTGGCACTGGCTGACACTATTGCATGCTGCTGTTTCACCATCACCTTCCTGGATTTCCACCTTTTTAAATCGGACGACTCTTTTCAGAGAACAAAGTATCTGCTTAAGCTGAGTGGTGTGACCATAGCGTTTATGGGCTCAGTTGGAGGTCTGCTTTTGATGGCAGTAGACCGCTATTATGCCATCTACAAGCCTATCACCTACAAGATGCAACTGACACGTAAAAGAGCCTTGGTGGGTATTGTGACATTATGGGCCGTGGCTGCCCTCATTTCCTTCCTTCCTCTGATGGGCTGGAGTTGTAAGACTTCTCTATCGTGCTCCAATCTCTTTCGCATACGTGGATCGTTCCTACCTGGCATTCTTTGCCAGTCTTGTGTTGGTGGTGCTCGTCCTCATACTGATAGCCTATGCCCTGATAGTGTGGTGGGCGCACCAACATGAAGCCAACATGAATGCTGAACATCCAGGGCTAGCACGTATGCGCATGAACATCCATTTGGCAAAGACTTTTAGCTGTATAATTGTGATTCTGTTAGTGTGTTGGCTGCCTGTCCTTTCCTTCATGATGACAGATGTAGTTATGGCCGAGCTTTCAAAACCACAAAAAAGAGCATTTGCTTTCTGCAGTACTCTATGTCTGCTGAACTCAGGCATCAACCCATTGCTATACACCCTGCGCTGCCGTGAGCTACGTGCAGCACTTAAATCATTAGTAAATGGTTTAAGGAGACGGAAGGGTTGTAGTGCACAAGCTAGTAAGTAACACCAGCTAGTAAAGAATGTGTTTGCTCCCCCTAGTGTTGGTTCCAAAACCTAACAACAGGTATATATATATATATAGCATATTCATCTTTGAGTACAGTTAATATCTGTAAAAATGAAAAGGTAAAACGGAAGAGATCTGAGGATTAGCATGTCTGCTTTTATGATTTACATTTTATTCTGAGTAAATATTCACTTTAATATGTATGCCTGTTTCTACCCTCTGTTAATTGTTAGATAAAGTTTACAATAACATTTAAAGGGATAAAGTCGCATTTTAAGGATACTAAGTTACATTAAGCCATAATTACAGCATAAGGTGACTATTATAAGATATAGTATCAATTATGACAAATAAAGATGCAATTGTAATTAATTTAAAAAACACATTGTTATATGCATTATCATTCAAAAGTTTGGAGGAAGTAAGATTTTTTAATGTTACAATTTAAAATTCTATTTGAATTTATTCCTGTGATGGCAAAGCTAAATATTCAGCATCATTTCTCAGTCTTCACTGTCACATGAGCCTTCAGAAATCTTTATAATATGCTGATTTGCTGCTCAAGAAACATCTCTTATTATTATCTGCATAATATTTTTTGGGAAACAGGATTTTCCAGGATTCTTAAAAGACAGCTTAAAAGAATAACATTTATTTGAAATTGAAATCTTTTAACATTATAAATGATAAGTTTTAACATTATAAATATTATTACTGTCACATCTGATCAATTTAATGTGTTCTTGCTGAATACCAGTATTAATTTCTTTAAAAAAAAAATACTGAGCCCAAACTTTTGAACGGTAGCATAAAAAGTCATAATTATGAGAAATAAAATCACAAATGCAAGAATTTTTTTTTGCAATTATAAGAAATAGTCATAATTTTGATATAAAAAGTCTCAGTAGAAATAAAGTCACAATTACAGTATACAATTTTATTTTTCCCCTCTAAGGTGGAAACTCAGATGCTACATCAAAGGCTCTAAAAAAAAATGATTATACAAAGAGACATTGTAAGGTTTAAACAAAAGGCTACCTTTTTTTAGATCGAATAAAATCATGAATTTTCGCATTCTGATGTACTTTGTCATCTTTCATCACAGCAACACTGACGGAACATTCAACATTGTCCTAACATCAGCTGTATAAGCAACTATAACTCCTTCACAGCAACTCACATCTTTATAAAATCTTGTCTTTCGAACCTAATATTTCAAACATACCTATTCAAACAAACCCAAAATGTCACAGGCTGGGAGCAAAAAGAGCAGTGTTGTTATATGATAATGGAGTTTAAATTGAAATGGTGTTTGTTTGGGTGGAAAAAAAAATCATGTTTGTCTAATGTTACACCGTCAAATGTCAAAGGTAGTGTTGTGGTCGCCAAGAGCTACACAATACTTTATTGAAATTCAAATGGAAGTTTTTATCAATAAAAGCGAGTGCTGAGGAAACTACAATGGCTGCGTTTATTCCCGGCCTCTGTCAACAAATGACATTTAAAACCCCTCTGAACTTCAGAAAGGGTCAAAGCGGCGCAGACAGAGAAGTCTATCAGCAAAATGTATCTATACCTCACACAAAGCCTTACTCAGGCACACTGAAGCGTATGTTGGTGTGTGTTCAAGATAGCTTACCAGTACTTTCTGGAGCCAGTGGGACCTCATTGTTTTCTACCCTGTGGCAGCGTATTCCAACATCTTCGCTATGAGAGCAATCGTGTCGACCCCACACACTATGTTTACACTCCAGTAAAGAGCTCTCACTCCCCTCACACTCCACATCGTCCAGCAGAATCAGCCCCGTTCCTTCTCCAAACGCGCCAGCAGGGGTGACCTCCGCACCGCCCCTACATGGACACACACACTCATGAAAAATTCCCAATAACATAAAGCCACTTAAAAATCACCCACAAAATACTCTATGTATGCATATAGAACATATAGAGAATGTGGACACCCACATTGAACACTCACTATTGTTGAGTAGGACACTTCTAAGAGAATTTTATTACTAATCCTCTGCAGCCATTTGCAAAACAAACCACTTAAGTTAAGAAGTTAATAGTGATAATGTTCTTAAAATTATGACTAAGGATTTCCTAACTTAAGGAGTTTGTTGTAACTGGGCATGGATTTACTGAAGGTTTGTGTCTAGAAAAAACATGCAAACTTAATTGCATGCACAAGTTAATGTATTAACAGATTAACAGATTGTTAATCTATTTAAATAGCATACTCTAGTTGAATAAGTACTTGCTTTGCGAATGCTAAAAAAGCATGTTCTATATAGCATGAATGAGTGTAGTATGAATGTATTTCGGACGTATTAGTCTCCATGTTGTCATTATCAAGTGATCTACCAGCGTCAGTTGCCTCGCTTCACTGCCATTCACAAATCCTTTCCCGTGGCCTCATGGATAGTAAAGTGTCCATTGTAGCAGGTCATCCGGGTACTATTTGCCTACTCATTTACGAGTACTATGAATTATACAGTAGAAAAGTATGCAATTTCGGACGCAGCCATAGTCCACTTAGAATTCCACAAAATTAAGAAAATGTAGTTACATTGTACTTACTCAAATAAGTAATGAGTAATATTAATTAACTACATGTTCTATAGAGTTATGGTTAGGGTTTGGTTAAGGGTTAGTTACTTGTACTTATGCATAATTTACTGTTATTACTATAGTAAGTACATGTAGTAACGTGTAACTACTTCACCTTAAAATAAAGTGTTACCTTATTTATTTTTTAGTGTGGAAAATCAATGGGCTTTTTTTTTCAGTTTTAATCTGCTTTTAATATATTTAAACATTAAATGTCTTTCACTAGAGCTGAAGCAAAACCCCCATATACAAAGAAATAAAATTATTAGTTTTTTGCTTTGTTTTATACACTTCTGCTTATTTCTCTATCACTTATATTTAAATTAATGCAACAATGTTGTGAAGTACAAAAAATTTTACAAAATTACTTATTGTAAGCTTTTGGTAATTGCTTTATTCAAAATTACACAATTGTTTGGGGTCAGTAAAATTTGTATTCTTAATATTTTTACTCCGCAAGGATGCATTACATTGACGGTAAAGACTTTTACAAAAAATCGATTTTTTATCTTTTGAACTTTCTATTCATCAAAGAATCCTAAAAACAATGGGATAGTTCCCACAAAAATATTAAGTAACACAACTGTTTAGAACATTGATAATAATAAGAAATGTTTCTTGAGAACCAAATAAGCATATTAGAATGATTTCTGAAGGATCATGTGACATTGTTGACTGGAGTAATGATGCTGAAAATTTAAATATTCAAATAGAAAACAGTTCTTTTAAATTGTAATAATATTTCACAAAATTATGTTTTTACTGTGTTTTTGATTAAAACAAATGCAGCCTTGGTGAGCATAAGAGAATATTTTCAACAACACCAAAAATCTTAACTGACCCAAACTTGTGAACATACTGTATATTTAAAATTGAATGCATTATTGTATGTCCTTTATATGAAATCTTAGTAAATCAAGGCCCAACTGTTCAAATTCATCTGACAGTATATCATTCCTCAGTTTTAAGCAATACAGCTACTGTATATTCACAGCTACTGGAGGATTAAAGAATAGCACCTGAATCCCAGCTGTCTGCAGACCACCTGTGCATGCTGCTCTGTCCAGCTGTCATCACACACTGTGCCCCAGTCCCCGGAGTGATATACTTCCAGACGACCTTCCCATGGGTTATCACCATCTACCAGTCTCACCACGCCATCTGAATACATATGCAAAAACACACACAATATACACACACATTTCCTCTCTGGACAGTTTCTGTATTGCCAGTGGGAAGTGACAACATACAGTTAATGGAAGCGAAGGAGTCTTGTGTCATCCTGAAAGGGTTTATTTTGTTTGCTGTACATTATCCCATTTACACAACTACTTAACAGACAAATAAATAAGTAGACATGAAATATTGAGTTGAGCTGAAATTATTTTTTAATGTGAGAAGAAACCATGGATTGATACAAGAGCTATAAAACTAGGGAAAACTAAGTTTACTAGGGTCAATTGTAAAGAATATTGCGGTTGACCAATCAGAATCAGGTATTCCTATAAGTAGGGCTATAAGTGTTTGTATGTGTGTGTGTGTGTCTATGTATAGGACGATACCTGTATATGGGTTGCATGACACCCCAGCATCTTCCATATGATCACAGTTGTGTTGTTCCCATCCGCTGTGACGGCACTCGTCCAAAGAGAGCTCATTGCCTGTGCACTGTACTGCATCCAGTTGGATTGGCCCACTGCCCTGCCCGAAATGAGCCCATGACCAGGCTTTGGGGATGCCCCTAGACACACACAAAGACATATAAATGGTCAAAAAAGAAGTAGACTTTACAGGGTATTAGTACAGTGGCCAAGAAAGCTAAACACTGCAAATACTTACAACGCACATATGATCAGGGTGTTAAAATATAAAAAAAATTCACCTTTCAGGTCATAGACAACACTTGTTCTTAATTTGCTGGTGGCTTTTCTATTTGCATGTGTTTTCTTCCATTTCAGCACATTGAGCTTTGTGCTATTTGCAGCGCATTTATGTATTTGGTTGCACTGTGAGTATTTACAGCACGTTTCTGTATTTGGTTGCGTTGTGAGTATTTGCTGCGTGTTTCTGTATTTGCAGCGCGTTTCTGTATTTGGTTGCGCTGTGAGTATTTGCAGTGCGTTTCTGTATTTGGTTGCGCTGTGAGTATTTGCAGCACATTTCTGTATTTGGCTGCGTTGTGAGTATTTGCAGTGCGTTTCTGTATTTGGTTGCATTGTGAGTATTTGCCGCGCGTTTCTGTATTTGGTTGCGTGTGAGTATTTGCAGTGCGTTTCTGTATTTGGTTGCGTTGTGAGTATTTTCCGTACTTTCTGTATTTGCAGCGTGTTTCTGTATTTGGTTGCGTTGTGAGTATTTGCCGTACTTTCTGAATTTGCTGCGCGTTTCTGTATTTGGTTGCATTGTGAGTATTTACCGTACTTTCTGTATTTGCAGCGTGTTTCTGTATTTGGTTGCGTGTGAGTATTTGCAGCGCGTTTCTGTATTTAGTTGCATTGTGAGTATTTGCAGTGCGTTTCTGTATTTGGTTGCGTTGTGAGTATTTGCCGCGCGTTTCTGTATTTGCTGCGTGTTTCTGTATTCAATTGCATTGTGAGTATTTGCAGCTCGTTACTGTATTTGCAGCACGTTTCTGTATTTAGTTGCGTTGTGAGTATTTGCAGTGTGTTTCTGTATTTGGTTGCGCTGTGAGTATTTGGTTGCGCGTTTCTGTATTTAGTTGCGTTGTGAGTATTTGCAGCACGTTTCTGTATTTGGTTGCGTTGTGAGTATTTGGTTGCGCTGTGAGTATTTGCAGCACGTTTCTGTATTTGATTGTGTTGTGAGTATTTTCCGTACTTTCTGTATTTGCAGCGTGTTTCTGTATTTGGTTGCGTTGTGAGTATTTGCCGTACTTTCTGAATTTGCTGCACGTTTCTGTATTTGGTTGCATTGTGAGTATTTACCGTACTTTCTGTATTTGCAGCGTGTTTCTGTATTTGGTTGCGTTGTGTTTGCAGCATGTTTCTGTATTTGGTTGCGTTGTGAGTATTTGGTTGCGCTGTGAGTATTTGGTTGCGCTGTGAGTATTTGGTTGCGCTGTGAGTATTTGCAGCACGTTTCTGTATTTGATTGTGTTGTGAGTATTTACCGTACTTTCTGTATTTGCAGCGTGTTTCTGTATTTGGTTGCATTGTGTTTGCAGCATGTTTCTGTATTTGGTTGCGTTGTGAGTATTTGGTTGCGCTGCGAGTATTTACAGCACATTTCTGTATTTGGTTGCATTGTGAGTATTTGCAGCGTGCAGTGTGTTTCTGTATTTGGTTATGTTGTGAGTATTTGCAGCACATGTGTTGTCAACCTGATGAAGCTGTTTTCTTAATTTACTGGTGTTTTTTATGTCAAATACTATGTCATTATACCTCAGACTCCTCTAATATGCAGGACTTAATTTTAATAAATATATAAATGAATGAATAAAAGTGCTTTACAGAGTAAGAGGGGGGAATCAGAAGAGAGAAGACAGAGTGATGTAGTCAACCTGTGTGTGTGTATATGGGGTTGAATAAGAGGCCATGATGGATAGAGGCTGATGGCCAAGATGCCAGAATTACAGCCTAACTCTTTTTTTCAAGAAACGCCATGGGGATTTTTACTGACCACAGACACCCAGGACCCTTAATTTAACATCTTATCAGAAGGACGGTGCCTTTTTGCTGAACACTTTCTGCACTACTATACTGGAACATTAGGACCAACACAGAGCTCAGGGTGAGCACCCCCTGCTGGCCTCACTAACAACTCTTCAGTGGTTGCTCATCCAGGTGCTGACCAGGCTTAACCCTGCTTAGCTTTAGTGGGAAACCAAGAGGCCCTGAGAAGCTCTAAGTACAGCATTTTAAACCTTTAAACTGCTTCTTACTACACATTCAGTTTGAAAGCTAACATATTTTTTGTTGTAACTATAACTGACAAAGTCATCATACAAATGCTGTAGTAACTGAAGTCGTGCGTATCATCTCTGCAGCAGCGGTGCGAGTCTGTGCTCATATCATGTGCCATCTTACAGTCTTTATTCTCTACAACTGCTACAACAACATGATGGAGATGGTTTAAGAGAGCAAAAAATACAACAGCGCAAAATAAATAATTCAATCTTTCTCTCATCGAGATAAGAGCATGCAGGAAAGAAAATACCTCACAAGAGCTCCTAAGTTTTGTGTGTGTTGTGAAGATGAACATGTGCTACTGACTCTTTAAAGAGGCCATATTATGCCCTTTTATAGTGTTGATTTTGTTTTGGGGGACTAATAGAAAAGGTGTTCATGCTTGAATGTTGGAAAAACAATATTTTTCACATATTTTTCATTGTTACAGCACCTCTTCCCAGTCTGTCAGTAACGCTCCGTTTAGTTCTTGTCTCTGTGAAGCCTGTGAAGTTGTGCATTGGACTCACCCCAGTCCGAGCTGCCTGCAGACCACCTCAGCATCCATGTCATCCCACTGATCATCGCAAATGGTCCCCCAGCGCCCATCATGGAAGACCTCAACTCGTCCCTCAAAGTCCTCCTCCCCACCAACCAACCGCAGTGGCGGTCCATTACCTGAGGGAGCAAACCAAGAAACATGACCCAAAGCCACAAACACATCAATATATGTAGTTACACCCAGAATGCTCTGCATGTAACACTCTCTCTCTCTGTGCAATAACCCAGCAGTTCTTATATGGAAGGTTGCAGGTGTTTTCTAATAGGGTCACAAAAGACAGTGAAAAAAAATTATGCTAAATACAACTAACCATAATAATGCAAAATAAAGTCTGAACTTTTAGGTAAAAAATAAAGGAAAATGACCCAGGTTACATTAAATTCTGGTTCATGGAGAAATCTGCTGTTGATATAAATACTTTATTTATATATGTATTAAAATTATGGGTTAGTAAGATTTGTTTTTTCAAGAAATTTAAACTTTTATTAAGCAAGGGTGCATTAAACAGATCAAAAGTGACAGTAAAGACATTTATAATGATACAAATATTTCTATTACAAATAAATGCTGTTCTTTTACATTTTCTATTCATCAAAGAATCCTGAAAAATATGTTTCTTGAGCAGCAAATCAGCATATTAGAATGAATTCTGAAGGATCATGTGACACTGAAGACTGGAGTAATGATGCTGAAAATTCAGCTTTGACATCACAGGAATTTATTATACTTTATAATATAATATAATATAATAATCTTTTTACTGTATTTTTGATCAAATAAATGCAGCTTTGGTAAGCATAAGACATTTCTTTCAAACACATAAAACATTTACCAAAACATTTACCAAACCATTTGCATTTGCGTATTGTTGGGTCCTATGCAGTTTTATTATTTTATCAGAATAATTCTGTAAAATAAACAGTTGGAAATGTGTTGGGTCATCAGTTGATGTCCAATGTAAAATCTGGGTCCTGAAGCAAAAACAGAACCACTACAATTAGATATATGTGCTGCCAGTAATATTTCAGATATAATAATAATAATTCATATCAGGAAAACATTATATGCAGCCATTTTTTCCCAATTAAAGAGCTAAAACACATCTTTTGCTGCCCTGGTAACCCAGCACAGTGCACATCTGTCCGTGTGTCCTCAGACTGTGTCTTCAATAAAGCTCTCAGCAGGCAATCATGAGTTCAGATGCCATTGATTTGCTTTCCAACCTATTTTCTCATTTTTTTCCTCCCTTTTGTTCCTTTCTACAAAAGACAGTATGACTCTTTTGATTCCATCAAAGAAAGTATAAGCCCCCACTGAAATGTTTCATTAAAATTTCTAATTTCAGAGAGCGACGATTTAGTAAGTCAATATGAATGGACAGAGAAGCTGCAATAACGGGAATTCAAAAATAACATAATCGTCCTTATGATGTTTCATCACACACCCTGCTGTTTTTGTCTTAGTATTCATGTAGATCAGAGATACTCAAATGATGTTGCTCGAGGGCCACTTTTAGAAAATGCAGGGTAGCCAGTGAATATGGTAGTTTTTCATTTGTTTTTATATTAAAGTCCCCCTGCAGTGAAAAGCAAGTTTTAAATGTTGTTGTGGTCTATGTGGTGTTTTTAATATGCTTTAAGACAAACCATGTGCAAATTCATGAGTCAACACCATTGCCAAGTATTTTCTCTTTAAAACTGCAGTGATCTAAAGACAGTTTCAAAAATGTGCTTGAAATTGCTGGTGTTTCTGATGTCACAATCTGTAACCAATCACGTCAATGTGCCGGTGGGCTTTAGCATATCATTAACTTAACAATGACCGCTCTGAAGCAGGGGAGTCTCGAGAAGCCAGGTTATCCCGGTGTATTTTTCTGTTGATATGAAAAATGGGGGTGAATTAAGCAATATAGTGGGTATATGATGTATTTTACAATGTTATGATGAATATTCCTTTCTCCACTGATGTTCTAAGGTGTTCAAAGCATTTCTAAGGATACTGATTTTTAGAAGACAGCTGTCTGATTCGCGAACGGGAACATGGTTTGTGTACCATTAGCAACACATTATTAGCCGTTTTATAACTTAGTCAAGCAAAAGGCTAATCGTATTAATTACCGTTATGTGTCCGATGTTTTAAAAAGCTATACCATTGAGCATTTACCTCAGTTAAGTTGACCGAGTGGATCTCTGAGCTTGTGTGAGTGACTGGAGGCGGGGCTAATTAGAAAATTCATATATCTGCATATATTAAATTAAGCAAGGGTGTAGAGTCACATTCAAGCTATTTTAGGGCATGAATAATTGTTTTTTCACAGGAAAATTTTTTTCAATATGTCATTTTGGTGATCAAAGATGAGTTTTAAGGGATAAAATTATTGACCACAGCGGGACTTTAAGGACCCATTAGCCTGCGCATTTAGAGTTTCATGACATAACTTGCATTTTTCTTTCATTGCATTGCTTTTGTGTTGTTATTTTGGTGGTCGAAAGTATATCAGTGTGTGGATGTCAAATGGATGTCAAATTTTTGACATTACATTTACATTTAGTCATTTAGCAGACGCTTTTATCCAAAGCGACTTACAAGTGAGAATAGTAGAATCAAATCAAAATCAACATGAGAACAACAGTATGTAAGTGCTGTGTGAAGTCACAGTTATGTCAGTAAAGTGCTCGTAGCAAGTATTTTTTTTTTTTTTTTTTTTTTTTTTAAAATACACAAATAGATGGAAGAAGAATAGAAATCAAAGTAAGTGCTACTATTACTGGGTCAAGTGCTGACGAAAAAGATATGTCTTTAGCATTTTTTTGAAAATGGCTAGAGACTTGAGACTTAGCTGCTCGGATAGGTCATTCCACCAGCTAGGAACAGACCCGGAGAAGACATCAGTTTGATTTGCATTTTTGACCTGTTTTTTGATGTCAATTTGATATTTTTTTTCAACATCGACTGGACATCACTGTGTGGACGTCAAATTGACGTCTAAAAATTGACGTCAAATTGATGTTAATTTAATGGGTTCTTTTCGACATCAATTGGACATCAGTTTGTGGACGTCAAATTGCTGTCAAAAAATTTGTCAATTTGAAGGGTTTTTTTCGACATCAATTGAAAATCACTGTGTGGACGTCAAATGGATGTCAAAAAATTTGTCAATTTGAAGGGTTTTTTTTCTAAATCAATTGGGCATCAGTGTGTGGACGTCAAATTGACATCAAAAAATTGACGTCAATTTGATGTTTTTTTTTCGACATTAATTGGACATCAGTGTGTGGACGTCAAATTGACATAAAAAATTGTATGTCAATTTGATGGGGGGGTTTTCGACATCAATTGGACATCAGTGTGTGGACGTCAAATTGACATTAAAAATTTGACGTCAATTTGATGTTTTTTTTCTGACAACTATTGGACATCAGTGAATGGATATCAACAATGTCCAACAGCATTTTTGAAAATCTACTTACCCCACCTTTAAGCAACTTATACACCTTAACAGTTTTGTATTATTTGAATGGCAGTGGCTAAATGCATTGCATATTGTACTAGCTAGATGTGTATTTCCGTGCGTGTTTTTATTGTGGCGACTTGCTTGTTGACTTTATCCTGCTGGTGTGGCTTACTTGGAAGAAATAGTGAGGATTACTGATCTAGGTGGTTATCCATGCTTGTTTAGAGAGCTTTAATTATTTTGTGGATTGCTACAGTATGTTAGTATGAGTGATGGTGGCTGAAAATCTTGTAATTAATGCTGTAGTTTATAATGTCTTAAAATGAGTGATACAAGTTGTTCCATCTTCATACAGGTGCTGTACAGCAGTCAAATCCAGAATCGTCTGAGGCTGACATCATCAAATACATAAAGAACCATCTCCGATCAGCTCCCGACAGATATGGGGGTATGGGACGCCAGAAGGGCCAGACTAGGGCTGCCCTCGTCTAAAGATTTTTCTAGTCGACCAGTAGTCGTTCATTTAAGCCATTAGTCGACTAATCGCACATTTATATTAATAAGCCATAAATCATAATAATGAGCCTTTAATCTTCTATGTAATTAGCCTAATCAGCGCTCAAACTCGCATAAAGCTTGCCTCAGCGCACTGGCAAACATAACGATTATGTGTCGTGAAAAAACGACAAGGAAACTTTCTAAACATTTCAATAATTTACTGATAATGTTTTCTCTGTTTTCGGCTGCAGAGATTAAGTCAACGATGCTGACTCGTCATCTCCACAGTAGTGGACGCGCATATATGCAAGTTTCATATGGATTGCATAATCTGAGAATATTTATTTTCCTTTTGATTTGGCTCGGTTCATGTTTGTTACGTGCTCAAGTTCACTGAGACCGAGAGCAGAAATCGCATCCTGATTGCTTTCATTGTTTTATAAAAGCACAATGTTTTGCTGTTATTGTGAGTTTACAGAAATAAAAGTAGACCCGTTACATTTTGCATTACTCTTATCTATACATTACTCTTGATTTAAATGCAGTGATCGCAAGCTATGTGTGTAGAGCGTGTTTACTGCATATTATTTGGATATGCGCCAAAAAATAACGCACATTAATCTAGGACTAGGCTAACATTAGAGCGAACAGACTTGTAAAGTTGCTACTACCTACATGTTTCAAGTGATAAGCCATATTTGAGGTCGATGAATCATAGGCGAATGTTTGGATTTCCTGCCGCTAACGATCTCTCCCTCAAGGAATGCGTGATCTTGGCACTTCCTGTGGAGTTTTTTTTCTTTTTCTTTTTTCTGCAACTAACCCACTAATAAAGGCTTGGTCGACCAAGATTTTATTCAGCAAATTCAAATCAATAATACAAAAGTAAATAAAAACAAAAATGCACCTATTTTGATTGAGAACAGGTGCATTTTTGTTTTTATTTACTTTTGTATTATTGATTTGAATTTGCTGAATAAAAGTTCTGTCATGACAACTCTGTGTTTGTGTGTGTTTGGCATGGTAATGGTTATGACAATGTTGATATGTTTGGTCTTGGCGGAATACATCTGCTACGCTGCTGCTGCTGTTGATTATTGCTGCTGCTGCAGAGCAAGTACGGGATTTGCTACTGCCAATACATACACGACACGCTGCTGTGAGCAAGTAAGACATGCTGCTGCTGTACAATATAGCGTACATGAATTACCCGTAGCAGATCTATACAGGTGGAGCTGGGGAAGGTGGAGGGTTTCTGAAAGCATGCTGCACTGCTAAGGCAAATGCTACTCATGTATTTGAAGACTGAGCATGCAAGCTCATTGGCTACTAATACAGCAGGAACATCTGTGTCCTATAGATAATGATGTGATTACGAGCAGTTGAGTTAAACTGTGCATTAACCAACAATTACAGCAATGTCCCAGACCAACCTCATATTTATATCACACACTTCAACAAAAATCATAGTGTCAAAGACTTTTTTCACATTTTAGAGCAAAGTCCTTGGAATGAAAATTAAAGTGGTAAAATTGGCAGAATAGCTGAGAATAGTTCACTCTTATCGGTAGATGAAAGCATAATAAAGTAGTAGTAGTGCAAAAACTTTTGTGAATTAATCTGCAACAATGTAATTTAATTAAGTAAGCTTTACACCCGGTCTGGACTGGAAGCAAGCAACGAGGTGAAGCACGACACAACATAAAAAAAGGATGCTTGCATTATAAGCAATTGCAGACCGCATTGTTGATTATAATGGGAGCAATCTTCTTTATATACTTACAGAGCAGACATGGAGGCAGAAACTGAATTCTCAGAACCAGACTTTGAGTAACCCTGATGATCTTTGTGAGCTATTTAAACACTTTTTCTGTTTCACGGCAGCTGTAAGGTTTTGCGAGGGCATCTAGATGCAGGGGTGTTTACAGCACTTGTCACTTAAAAGGTCATTAGCTTCACTCTCACAGAAAGCACACTGACCTTCAGGTGGTGCGCACACAACTCCAGCCTCGTTTCCATGGTTACAATCACTAGTAACAAACTTCCTGCTCCTGCACTCCAGCAGGGATTTCTCATCACCACGGCAGCCAAGGCGGGCGTAGTGAAAAAGCCCGGAGCCGGGGCCAAAATATGAATGCTGGAGAGCTGTGCCAATCTCACTACAACAAACAAAAGGAATTATAAAGAGAGAAAGAAAGAAGCACCAAATTATCTTCTCTACTGTTCAGTGACATAAGGCTTTCCACCCACTTTTAGCTAATTTTATAAAGGCTAAATCAAAAATAGATATAGTAAAGACAAAGACACATGTAAAATTTTAATGAATCATTTAAATTTGCAAATAAGTAACCATACTTTGACCACACTGAGGAGAACAGATCCATTATTATATAGGAAAATCAGATCTGACAGTCACAGATTTTCAAATAAAGTACGACTGAATTAATTGCATGACTAATTAATCAAATTATCTGCAAATAATCACATATTTCAATATTTGTTGAGGAAAAAACAATTAGTATATTCAAAGATATTACCTTACTGTGGCAGTGAACGCATCATTTTTCACATTATCTTTAATTAATTCTACTAAATTAAAGGGGCTACATGTCAGAATTTTCATGTATTCATTGCTTTTGTATTGCCAATGTGTGAACAGCTTGTAAACGAAACTTAAAAAAATGAAACCTTCCCCGAATTCCTACAGTAGGTCGTTTATGAAGGCCTGTAGACTGATTTTTAAGTGAAGGACTCAGGTCAGTTTTTCTGGGAAAATCCAAAGGATGTGACGTTTACGCGCAATCCCGAGAGTCTCTCTTCTGTTCAATGACACATGAAATGAATGCTTTTACAACGTTCAGGAGGATAATGTCAAAAGAACTATTCTGTACTTTAATGTCATTGTGTCATGAAAAGAAAAGGTATTCATTCAAAGTATAGTCTCAGATCAATAAAGTCTATAGTCTCAAACATACTTTATATTCAAACTATCATAACGGTGTAATTTGAATTACCTCATCTGTCGACATGATGCTGGTGAATTGCAGCCCTTGTGCAAATAACATATCCACATCGCTATGATCAGATGCTTTCTTAACTGCTGTTTTCTCACAGCTGTCATTTATGTTGTATGTTTATTTTGTTACTGAGGAAAGCACGCAGCATATATTACATTCATGTAAATGCAACTCTCAGCTGCAAGGATGGCATCCGGATGTTCGTGAACAGTATATCGTTGCAAAAGGTATTTACAACTTCCAACAGCAAAGAACAAAAAATAACTTCACCGTGAGTACATCGGGGCACTGAATCACATTCAGTCAATTGTATGTCACGTGTACAAGTGCAATCACGAGCAAGAGCAATAAGTTGCTGGCTGCAGTTCACCTAACAGCCACCGGTGTCACTGATAACAAGGATTTCTGAATTCTACATATAGTTAAATTGACAGCCCTAAATAGAAGTAAACATAAATTCCCATACCCCAGTCCAAGCTGTCGGCAAACCACACTGGCATCACGGTCTGTCCAATGCGTGTCACAAACTGACCCCCACTGGCCGTTCAGGTAGACCTCCAGTCGGCCACTCTTTAAGGACGAACCTCCCGCTAACCTGACCGCTCCTGAACAGGTAAGATATATATACATACATACAAATATATTAGAAATAATAATAAAAAAGATTAAAAGGAAATAAGAATAGAAAGATTCTGAACAAAACCCATGCAAAACAATTGTTAGGGTGTTCTGGGTGGTTTCTAGGGAATTGTTAGAAAGTGACCATGTCCAAGTCTGTAAACCTATAAATAAACCTATTTACAACCAGTATTCTCATTCCTGACTATTTTGTAGAATTTAATAAAAATTAACAGTAAGTTAAAAATCTTACTGAAGAAAAAAAAGGCCATTTTATTCCTTACAGGGAGGATAAAAAACTTTTAAGATTTAAATTCCTTTTTTTTTTTCTTTATAAAACTGCCCAAAATAGCATTTTATCTTTTATAGAACTGAATTTGGACATGGAAATGAACAGTTTAGCTTCTTTACAGAGACATGCAGAGCATTAGAGGTGCCAATAGTTTATTCAGATCCCTCTGCATAAACTCCTAAAATCAGACGTGAATTATAAAAAGGCTTTTTTGTTCTTATCAAAGTATTCATGCCTCTAATCCCAGCCCTAAACCTAACAGTAATATGTGATTGCTTGATAAACAGGAACAGAATGTTGATCCAGGAACACATCGTACTTGGCAAAGTCACAGCCACCATTTGTCTCCACTGCACACAGAACGCAATGATGTTTTTTACCATATCTAATTTTCCTGAGATAAAAAGAGTATTGTCAAGTCAAGAAAATCAACCATTGATTTCCTAAATATACAGTCGATGCAAAACACAACAATCCTCCAAGAGAGACAGAAAGGGAAGTAAGACAGCAGTACACAAAGAAGCACTAAAAACACATATTTATCAGCTGAAGAATGTTAGAAGTTTCTAACATCAAAGGCTGACGTCTCGCTAGCTGATTTTCAGTCATAAGCGCCCATGTTTCTCTCTGCGGGGAAGCTTTAACAGTGACTAAACTCCCTGAAGAGTTAATGGATCTGACACAAACTTTTTCCTCAGCAGTCGCAAAACCACATTATTGCAAACACTGATTGTGTTTTTCTGGGATTTGAAAATGAATAAAATAAAACAGCGATGAATATTCCACAGCAAAATCCAAAGGGATTCATGGGGTAAAAGTACTCTGAATTGCTGGTATTTCTGTTGTTATTATGACAAATTTCAAATCGATTTTCCAAAACACATTATTGCAATCTATGACAGGAAATCAAAGATTGTTCTTAAAAATTGTACTTACAGTAATCAGTGAGCATGACAGATCAACAGAAGAGGGTGAGATTTTAGAAAAAGCAAAAATGTGTTGTTTCGATTTGGCTAGTGGAACACCTCCTTAAAGGAACACTCCACTTTTTTTGAAAATAGGCTCATTTTCCAACTCCCCTAGAGTTAAACAGTTGAGTTTTTACCATTTTCGAATCCATTCAGCCGATCTCCGGGTCTGGCGGTACCACTTTTAGCATAGCTTAGCATAGTTAATTGAATCTGATTAGACCGTTAGCATCTCGCTCAAAAATGACCAAAGAGTTTTGATATTTTTCCAATTTAAAACTTGACTCTTCTGTAGTAACATCGTGTACTAAGACCGACGGAAAATGAAAAGTTGTGATTTTCTATGCCGGTATGGCCAGGAACTATACTCTCATTCCGGCGTAAAAATCAATGAACTTTGCTGCCGTACCATGGGTGCAGCAAGCGCAATGATATTACGCAGCGCCTCTCACAAATGTCTCCATGGTTGCAAGGCACGCTCCCTGTGCAAGCAGGGGGTCACAGGCGCTGCGTAATATCATTGCGCATGCTGCACCCATGGTACGGCAGCAAAGTTCCTTGATTCTTACGTCGGAATGAGAGTATAGTTCCTAGCCATACCGGCCTAGAAAATCGCAACTTTTCATTATCCATCGGTCTTAGTACACGATGTGACTATAGAAGAGTCAAGTTTTAAATAGGAAAAATATCAAAACTCTTTGGTCATTTTTGAGCGAGATGCTATTGGTCTCATCAGATTCAATTAACTATGCTAAGCTATGCTAAAAGTGGTACCGCCAGACCCGGAGATCGGCTGAATGGATTCGAAAATGGTAAAACTCAACTGTTTAACTCTAGGGGAGTTGGAAAATGAGCCTATTTTCAAAAAAAGTGGAGTGTTCCTTTAAGGAATATTATAAACTCACATAGCAGAACTGTAATTGAAAATACTGTACAATAGTACGCACCTTGGTGGCAATCGCAGTAGGCCCAACCAATGGCCCCTGAGCTCTGTCTGAAAAAGCACCATGGGTTGGACTCACGGTCAGGATTTCGACAAAAATTGTGCTCTCCCAGACCCCTGCCCGGATACTGCTGCACGTAATCTGGGAATTCAGTCCACTTCAGACAGGGTGAACCTGAGTCGGTCTGAGAAACGGTGCCATTGTAATAACCCAGCTCAGTGAAGCCCTCAGAGCAGGACAGAGGAACTGGAAAAAAACAGAGAATATTATACTGTAGACAAATCCGATTTAGTTTTCAAATCCTATCTTCAAGGCTGACTGTTCGCATTGGCATTTTGCAAGTGATGAAATCTGATCTGTTTATTCAGAGAGTAGTCAATATCCGGTATATCTACTGTACATAATATGAGCATGATACCAAGAGAATTTCTCATTCAAAACTGTCGGTGTTGAAAGAAAGGCCAGAAAAATGGAAATTTAGTCTACACTTATGTCCATCATGACATCTTGCTGCGATGCTTAACACATGAGGTGCACAAGAGAACATTAATGTCAATTTGATGTATGACGCACCGAATTTGTATTCAAAACCACTGACTTGTTCACTCATTCACTACTCACAATTTAGTGAAATTTTAGGAATATTTATAAAGATAAAATATTAACAATATATTATTATTATTATTAAATACATTATTATTACTATTATTCATATTATATATTATTAATACATATAAACATTAATATGAATAAAATATAATTATTTTACCCTTTTTTTAGGAAGAAGTGAGCAAAATGAGCATCTTTGGACATGTCTCCAGACAATATTGAACTTTTAATGAAAAAAATCACCTGACATTCTGAAATACATATTCCATATTCCAATATATATTTTAATCAGATTTCAAACCTTATAACTTTGCATTTCATGTGTATTTTACTGTTCAGACAACAACAAACAAACAAAAATCATATGTTTCCTGTCTGTCTGAACAAAGCCAATGTAACAAAACATAATAGCAGGAGAAATAGGGGAGAAAATAAACTAAAAATAGAAACATCTTTACATGTACACCTTAGTGTCCATGTAAAAACCTTAATCAGTTATTGAAAATAAACACAAAGTATGTTCTGCACTTATATTAGAAGACTATGGGGCAAAAGTACAACAGTTGCCTTACGGACTTTCACTGGAAATTTCCTAATACACATTAATACAGGTTTGTTTTTTGTTTTTTTACAAACAGACTCAAAAATATTTCCTGTGCTAATAGGCAGCATGGCATGGAATACATTGACATACCTTGTATTTAAAGTTGAAATTATGTTTGTTTTTTTTGTTTTTTGTTTTTAAAAGCACACAGAGTAATGTAATTTTCATTGAAACATGACACCTGAAAAATATAGGCTGTAAAGATGTCTCAAAAATTTATCAAAAAATTCTGTCAGTGATTTATTGTGAGTTTTCTAAGATTTGAAGTAGTAACTATTGGTCTGCATGCAAAAAAAAAAAAAAAGTTTCAGGTTTAGTTCCAAGAGTGCTCGCTATCCAGCAAAATCCCCTTCTGTCATTAGAGTCCAAAATATTAATCCCTGTATAAATTGCCAACATGTAGAGCTCTGCACATTTGGCCTTTCAATATGGCTTTTCTGCCCATATTTTATATTTAACAGCAGCCCTTTTGTTTATCTCTCCAGAACACCCACCTTGGCCTCCAAGCCATGAGCTATGAATCCTCAGCCCCTGGGCTGGAGACTGAAAAGAGGGAGAAGTTGGGCATCTGGATCCCTTATACAGCCTCCTTTTCCAGCATAAAGGACGAGGGATTAGACAAGGCTGTGCTCTAAGCAGGTGCTGAGAAGCCAAGATGAGCAGCCAATAAAGCGGCAGGGAGCCGAACTCTCACTGACCTGCCCTACTTGAGACTCACCAGCAAGAGCTACACCACCCATACTGGATTTAAAGGCACAATTATTGTAAACTTAAGGAATCCGGTGGTTGTGGTTTCTAAGGCTCAGTTTTCTAAGACTTCACACATATCAATCACTATTTTTTTTAGATCAGATGATTATTTTCTTTTAATAACAAAACCTAGTTTCAAAGCAGCGTTTGATTGACAGATGAGTAGGTGGTCTGAGAAGACGGTTCTTTGATCCATTTTGACAAAGTATAAGGAACAAGAAGTCAATGAATCTGAAATTATCACAAAGGTTTATTCATGGATAGACATCTGCCATGCCTAGCAATTATACTGTCACTTACAATGTATCCCAGCAGGTACGAACTGACAAGCTTCCAGTGACAAGTAATTTGTCTGTCCAAACTGAAAGAAAAAAAATCTGCATGATGTGACACAATCAAAGCCAAACTGAGTGTATTTGATGTTTAATATAGACCAGGATTTTGGACCAATGAGATTTCACTGTGGGTGGGGTTACCCAATGCAACACAACAAAAACAAAGTAAGTGAATGGACAAAAATGCAAAACATAATTCAATTATTTTTTATACAGCTGTTCCTTTTCACAGCGCACATTGTTCCAAAGCAGCTTTACAAAGAGTTCATTCGGAACAATATGAGGAAAAAAATCTTAGAAGGAAAAAACAAAGAAACGAAGAAATGATTGAAAAAAAGTCCTCACATGATTATGGCTGGATCATAGCAAGCTGGATGGGAAAATCATAGCCGTTTTTTTTTTCAGAACTCAAACCCAATTATGTTAACTCAATTTTAGTGTTGTAGTGCTGTGAAACTCAGGATCAAATTGCATTTCGCACACAACAGCATCACACACACTGTGAATGGTTAGATAATGTGTAGGAAAGATTATTAGTGGTGCTGTTCTAAACTTTCGAACAGTTTGAACACAACTTTACTTCGCTAAAGGGCTTGAGTTTTTGACACAAATGCCTCTCTTGCCGGATAACTGAACACATGGTGGGGAGGAGAGCAGAACTATGGGAAGAACTCATGGAGAGTTTAGATGGTGAGGTCCATATGGACTGTGAAATGCTGCAGACATTGCACAAAAAAGCCTCCAAGAGATGTCAGCAGATTTTCCATGTTTGTCTGCAGTTTTTGAGGAACTTTGTTGTGAGTTGGACCCAAAGACAGTCAGAGAAGGATGGAGAGGCTGTGATCTTTCACTTCCCATAATCCTCTGTTAACCCACAATTCCTTAAGTTCCAGAATCCAGCACTACATGACTCAGCAGAATGTCATTCCCGGCCTTTCACTAGAAAGCTCTGTAGATATGAAGGCTCCTCCACCTTCCATTTGCCTTTGAAAACACATCACTGGCAGTGGGAAGAACAGGCTGTTAATCACAGTCACGAATGGCACGTCTGCAGTCTTCTTTGTCTGCATACTCATGCGACTGCACTTTCTGAGCCAGGCTGTCTGTATTCAAGTGATATCAGAAAAACATATATTACAGAGGAACAGTGTGTGTTTGTGTGTGTGTGTGTGTGTGTAAAGAGCAGCAGTAGATTAATGTCTCCATCTGCAAGCTCAGACAGACTCACTGCAATCAGGGCAGAGCTGAATTAGACATATTAAAACAGGATGACAGAGAGCGCTCTCAGAAAGAGTTGTGCCAACCGCAGGGAAATCGTTGACTGCGTTTTTTGCTTAATTGGATGCATAAAGATGTGTGGGCAGGGAACGCCATAATGCTGTCGATAAAGTGTCTGGAACAAACTGAAAAATATTTCATCCGTCGAGAGTGACACAGAATAAATAGCTTTTGATTGCTTTTTACATTCATTTTCATCGTAATTAGTATTTTGTCTTTCTTTACAATAAAATATCTAAGCATCCTTAAACAAGATTAATGTACTTGAGAAGCAAAATTGTGTCAGATAGCAAGACTTGCTTTAAGAGAATATTTCTTTAATTAAGGTTATCTTACACCATTGGCAAAGTAGCTATCTTGTTTTAAGCATTAAGCTAATAAAGTGTTTATGCTCTAAAAAACAGACTTACTGTTCAAAGGTTTGGGATATGTGAGATTTTTTTGAAAGGCTGCATGTATTTGAAAAATTGAAAACAGTAATATTTTGAAACAATATCACAATTTAAAAGACCAGTTGTCTATTTTAAATATATTTTAAAATGTAATTTATTCCTGTGATGGCAAAGCTGAATATTTAGCATCAGTGTCACAGGATCCTTCAGAAATCATTCTGATATGCTAATTTGCAAGAAACATTTCTTATTATTATCAATGTTGCTGCTTAATTTTTTTGTGATGAATGGAAAGTTCAGCATTTATTTGAAATAGAAATCTTTATAACATTATACATGTCTTTACTGCTACGTTTGATTAAGTTAATGCCCCCTTGCTGAATAAAAGTAGTTTCTTTCAAAAACAATTCTTACTGACTTTTTAGTACTTTTTAACAGTAGTGAATATTGAAGGAGGAATTTGAGTCTAATCTATGGAACAGAATATCATAGAAGCTTGGTGTGGATTGTTTGATTTACTAACCACTTTGTAACCACACAGAACATCTTACCAACCGCACATCAACACCCTAGGAACAACTCACCCCAGCAATTTTTATCTAGTAAACAGATAAAAGCCCATAAATGTAATATATAAAAGTATTTATTCATTATTCACTGATGATCTTCACCTTGCAGCTCTTGAAACAAACTAATGGTGCAGTTTTATTATTACATTATCATTGACATTTGATGTAACCAACATCCATCCTGCACAATAGGTGCTATATTTGATATTGCTTTTAGAATTTATGGTGCCTTTATTATGCTTTTTGGAATTTTACAGCCCCTGGTCATGATAAACTGACATTATATGGAAGATTCTTTAAAAAACAATTGTGTTCCACACAACTGGAATCACATAAGGGTAAGTAAATAATGATAGAATTTCCATTCTTGAGGGCTTTTCACACTTGAAATTGTTATCCCTGGGTCATTCTAAACCCCTGGATAAACGGAATCCTGGGTAATCTTGCTTCACATTTCACACAGCTCATAATTTACCCAGGGCTATCAATTAATCCTGGGTATTCATAAGATGATGTTTCACATTGTACATTCCTAAACCCTGGGTTAACATTCTTATTTGCATATTTGCTTTGTCAGTGTCACTGATTGGATAAACGCAGCACGCGACCTGCTTACATAGCTCTAGCATTGCGCATCCTGTATTACCGACTATAAATGTAAGGACTATGAAACCGTCTCTTCTTCACTCAAACTGTTGTGTTTTCTGGCAGCATTTGACATTTTTCCTCTCAAACTCTGAATTTACTGTTTATATACAATGCGCAGTGTTTCTGTGACTGTCCAAAGCAGGCAAATACGAGTATGTGATTGGTTATCTGTTGCCAAGCATCTGGCTGTAACATTCGAACACCGCATTGTTTCACACTGTGCAAGTTTGGCACTTCAATGCGGGGTAAACACAGCAGAAGTGTCAACCCTGCTCCGGAGCAGTGTGTCATAACCCCGGGTAAAATGCGGTGCTAACTCCGCTTCTAAATTACAAGTGTGAAACGTTCCTTTACTCTGGGTTAAATGCAGTGTTTAGAACGATAATAGCCCGGGGTTAAGCACAGTGTGGACTATGTCTTTAAGACTGATACATTAGGCTGACGTTTGGATCCTTTTATAAAAGAGAACAGAGGAGATAGACATCTTCTGTGTGATGGAATAGTACATATGATGATAAAAAGAAGCAGAGAGATTTTAACAGGAATGACAGGGAAGGTCAGGTAATAAAAGAGTGTAAAACAGAGGCGTCTGGGCAGGACCAGCACCAAGAGTCGGCCATGCTAATTCAACACAGGCTCAGACATTTCGATCCAATTCCATTACGGTGCAAGAAAAAAATGGCTGATCTCCAGGTGTTAATGACTCCTACGACATAGAAAAGGTCGGGGGAGGGGACGCTATGGGGAAACAGAGAGAGATGCATGTAGGATGCATGCTCTACCATGGATCTGATAAATGAACACATCACGCTCTTTGAAAACAAGAAACAAAAACTCTTGTGAAATCATCTTATACTGACATTCTTCTCCATTCTGAAGCAAACACGCGAGGGTCTGACACATAAGGTGGGGGATGAAACATCAAAGCTGTTTGAGAAAGCAAAGACTGGCACAGAAGAGGAAGAGAAGCTGAGAGTCTTTTCTGTGAGGTTTTGATGTTGTATTCCAAAAAGAATTATTTAAAAAATTACCTTATGAGTCAACTATCAAAATTGGAGGACATAAGTAATTCAATCAAAGCTTGGGCAATACAAACAGAGCTAAAAAACACATAGAATTTCAATTTTGTTGCACAACAACAAAAAAAATAAAAATACTATTTTAAAAGCAAATCTACTGGCAATCAAATAGGAACAATCAGATAAAATAGCTTAGATATAATAGAACTTCTAGACAATATGCAGTTAACAGTGGGTGCAAAAAATAAGCAAAACAATCATTAAAAATAATAAGAAAAAACAAAATAAGACAAATAAATAATGCAGAGCATTGTATTAGAGCTCTTTGGCTGGAATTCATTCACCTTCAGCCACTGACACCCTCTGTGCCGCTCCAAGCTAATGGAAGCACACTGGCAGAACGAATGGCAGCAGAAATCAAGTCATTTACGCAAAGCATCCGTATGGCGTACTTGGACACACACGCTCTCTCTGCGCCATAGGAGAGCTCATTCTCCCTCCCCAAATAATCCATTTCCCCACCACAATGAATATTTGATACGGTTCACATAACGTGCTTTGGCGTGTTAAGCGAATGTGGGAGCAGATGCATGGTGGGGCACCAATGGGTGACAGGAAACAACATAAGAACACCAGGGAATTCAGGGCATTGGCTTTTCTTTTTTTGCAAAATAAACCAGAAATAAGTTCTCTTATGGCAACTGTTTCATGTACAAAGCTTCAGTGCAAGACATTCTGTGTTGCACAACAAAGACTTTGCACATTGTTTCAAAGGATATAACTCATATCAAAATAACTTTTTTTTTTTTTTGGTCCACTGTGGCATGCTACCTAGATCTATAGGAAGCAATATAACCATGCAACTTTCAAGGGAACTATAAAATCATAAGCTGACCCATTTCTTTTGATGTATAAGGGATGCTTCGGGCACGGTTTATGTTTTCAATGAGAAAAGAAAACCAAATCGCTCAATCTAAGCCCTTTCCGTTTTCCCGGCACCATAAAGCCGTCTGATTGGCTGGTCCGGGGCGAGCTGTTTATCTGTCTTGATGCAGTGACATCAAAGCACTGACAGTCACTAGCACTTCGGGATTGGTACTGGGGAATTTCACGCTGTCAAAGTATATGAGCGCGAGATGAGGGAGAAAATCTGACACGGCTCAGAAAGATGGGACACCATCACAGGGTGGATGCCCTTATTAAGCATCAACACTGGCGATATCCAGCGACCAGCGCACAGTGATGTGGTGTAAATGTCACATTTTGGAGAGGAATTGATGAATTATTTATATAAGACAACCCATCGCAAATCCATCTTCATCGGCTCATTACTAATACAGCCAGAACTGAGAGAATGAGATATAGTGGAATGTAACTCTAAACAAGCATTTGTTTTTAATTGTTCATACATCTGTAAATGCATGAAAGATGAAAGTGAGACTGCATCTTTATAGACCATGAAATGAAAATTGTGTTCTGTGGCTTTTAGTACTTTGAAGCCATCTACAGTATATGCTAGTGTACTCTTAAAATATGATAAAAGTGTAACTTTAAGAAGATATTCACATTTAAAATGAAAAAGTCTTTCTCTTCTGGGAAAATCAACCAAAAATATTGATGACTCATCTTGCACTACACAGATTTTTGTGCAATCGAACGCTCTCTAGAATGAGGATGTTTCTCCACTAATACCACCTGAACCATCAAACAAGGAGCAAATCATGCTTATGGCTGCAATCTCTTCAATAAATATATTCTTTTGCAAAAAATAAATGACATTTCATGGAGAATTTAATACTGTTTACACCAGGAATTATCATCCGTTTAGGGTGATCCAATTACGAGTTTCCAGACGATACAAATTACTATTTATTCCTAGTTTTTACATGCACCTCAAATGTATGACTACTTGTGTTTTTGAATGGAGGGTCTCTGATTTCATGACAAATGATATCACGAACAAATCCCTTACGGTTTCAGTATGGTACTGCATGTTGATGAAGTGCAGCAATGTTTGCACACCATATTCTCAAACTTGAATTTAATTATTGTCGCAAACAACATTTTGAGCAAAATGCAGTTATTTTTGAGCACATGCATTTTTGACCACCTCTGAATGTGGTTTGAGTGATCATAACAAAACGTTTTGGACTCTCTTTACATGTATTGGATCTTCTGAAAAGAATGTTAATAGCAGGTCTAAATGGGGTCTAAAACAGAGAGGACATATTGGCTCACCTGTATTCTGCACTGCATTCAGGTAGCTGTCTTCACCATTCACCTGCAGGGAGGAAAAAATGAAACTGAGTTCAAATGCAGAAAGCTGACAGAATTATGAATTGATTTGTTCGGAACACTAAAGTGTCTGTTTGTCTGGAAAAGTGAAGTTTTATCTTCTTAGACGTGACACACATTTGAACAGCGGTACATTCTGTTTCTGCCTGGCTCAGAGGATGCTGTGAGAGTCACTCCTGACAGGGAACGAAGATAATATCGGTTAATATTTTAACTGACATTTTATTTCTGCATTTTCTCTGCACTGTGACTGAAGAGCAATTAGGAGATGAGTTATCATCTTAATATTTAAAGTTAACTGCTGTCTTACAATGGAAGAGAGGACTGTGGTGTGAAAAAAAATGGGTAAATGGGAAAAATGGCCTTTCCACACTATATTTAAGTGGCTTTAATACAAAGTCTGTAAAAATCTTCTTAAAAATAATCAACCCATGTTTTTCAATTAACACGAAACTGCTATTTAATTATGTTAATTTATATTTTTTTATCCATATAACACAGCGATAAACAGAAAAATGTACATTTAATTTGAATTATTTTAACATTTGAAAAATAATGCCACCATTTTTTTTTATTGATTCACAAAAAATGAACAGTTTGACAGGATTCAAGGAAATTAATCGAACATACTGACTCAAGCTATTTTTACAAATCAGAAATGCAAAAAAAAACAAAAAAAACAACATCTTAACGCTCTTAATTAATCTCATATTCATAGTTACGAGACCAAGAAGAATCATGAAACTAGTCTGATGATACACTCTTTAGGAAACCTAATAGTCAAATAAAATGCACATTAAAATCTTAGTGAATACTCAATTGCCTATACTAACAGTTCCACAAAGACTTTGGATGACTCTGCAAACAATGCTACAACATTACGCTTTAAAGGGTTTACCCAAAAATGAAAATTCTGTCATTACTTACTCACCCTCATGTCGTTACAAACCCGTAAGACTTTCGTTCATCTTCGAAACACAAATGAAGAAAATTTTAATAAAATCTGAGCGATTTCTGTCCCTCCATACAGCTACGCAACTACCACTTTAACGCTTCAAAAAGTTCATAAAGAGATCGTAAAACTAATCATATGTGTGTATCCAAGTGGTTAAGTCCAATTTTTCTTAAGAGACACGATTGCTTTATATGCTGAACAGATTGAATTTAGGCTTTTATTCACATAGGCCTATAAACATTCATGAACATACACATCAGATATGGTGAACGGAAGCTCAAGCATGCTTGCTTGATGCATGAGAACCAATGAGGTTTATTCTCGTGTGTTACGCAGCACGTTTGAGCTTCCACAAGAACCAATGAGTTCAGAAAAATTGGATTAAACCGCTCAATTCATATGGATTTTTTTTACAATCTCTTTATGAACGTTTTGAAGCGTCAAAGTGGTAGTTGCGTAGCTGTCAATGGAGGGACAGAAATCGCTCCGATTTTATTAAAAATATCTTTATTTGTGTTCCGAATATGAACAGAAGTCTTACAGGTTTGGAACAACATGAGGGTGAGTAATTAATGATAGAACTTTCATTTTTGGGTGAACTATCCCTTTAATTGTCCTGATATATATTAACTTCTCAATATTCAGTTGAAAATCAAGCTACTAATATGGTGATGAAATCTGGCACTGGGTTTTCAAACCATTCAGCTCAAATTTGGGCACCTGTCAAGGTTGAGTACACCCTAGAAATCTGAGGGTTACTGATAGAGTGTCATTGTGGCAGCAAGAAAGAACTAAAGCTGCTTCTGTGACTTGAAATGCAATGAGAGATTTCAGTGAAGCAGGAAAACAGCTATAAAGGGTTGAGTTTTCCAGAACCAATTGGACTCTGTTCTCCCAACTGATTTCTCGCAGAGCATTAGAAACCATGCAGCTTGTAATCCCACATTTGACCTAGCATTCATCACTGACCCTTAAGAATATTTAAACTTCTTTTAAGTTTACCAGGTCTTCAAAAATATATAATAGAATAGTTCATCTATAAATAACAATTCTGTCATCATTTACCCACCCTCATGTCTTTCAAAACTAGTATGATTTTCTTTTATCTGTGGAACACAAAAAGGAGTTATTTATAGCATAAAGCCCAAGGTGCTTTTTTCCCATATGAATGTTGATGGTTTTCAAGCAATACTTTCAATGCAAAATTTTCAGTCACTTAAATTCCAAACACAAAGCTAACAAATCGCTTCAGAAAATGAGTCATATGGACCACTTTTATGATGCTTTTTGGAGCTTGACAGCCCTTTCATTGCATGGAAAAGAGCAGATCAGTCATTCGTTAAACTTCTTTTGTGTTCCATACAGGTATAGAAAGACATGAGGGTGAGTAAATAATAACAATATTTTCAATTTTGAAAGAAACTACTCCTTTGAAACCCTTTTGCTTCTATGCTGCACTGCACAGTCATTTTATCAAACACATCTGTAGATGAAAACACGGTATTGATTTACTTCATTAATTTACGACCAATAAACTGATCTGGGGGTTTAGCACCACCAGCAGGGATAATTGCATTATAGATAACAAGCTCCAGTTATGCACCCTGATATTTATGCTCATATCAACACACTCCGGTCAGTTACGGCCATAATTGCATCTGTCATTCTCATTCCACAGCAGCAACTGAGGCCAGACTTACCCTGTCCTTGATTATGTTCCTTTCCCTGAAATAGCAAAATACACATCAAAAAGCCCTTGATTTAAAGCAGCATCTTTATTTTTTACATCCTATTGGCTTTGCATCTCAAATGACACCTATACAAGGAACAGACTGTGGTAGTGGAGTATAGCACAGATGAATGAGCATATGACCAGGTGTGTCTTACTGACAGCTGCAAACAATCTTGATGTCTAGCCTATAGCACATATCCGGTGCTGCTGCTCTGTGTCTCAGGAGTCTAATTGCAATTGCACATTTTAAAATGCATGCAGATATATAAAATCAATCCGGTGTTACTACACGATCTCAGGAGCAAAGCCTTTCAACAGATTTGTTGGTGGTGTAAAATTTTCATAATCAAGAGGTGCATAAAGTCTCTAATGGAGCACGGCAGTCATATTACTCATTAATTCCTTCCCATAGTGCTGTTGTTTCACCACCCAAACAGATGTTAAGATACTCCAGCTCTGTAGCGAATGTGAAATGAGATCAGTTAGCTAGCTATTGAATAACGCCGATGCCCATTTCTTTATGTTATGCTAAAAAACAAGCCATTTAGGAATGGATTAGGAGATATTAGTACAAAAAAAAAAAGAGACTTAAATCTTGTTCAAAGCGTTTCTGTCCAATCTTTCACAAGTGGATGTTTCTTTGTCTTCTGTGCTGAGTTTTGAGACACCTATATGTAGATATCCTCTCTAGCATACCCAAAAATCAACCATTCTTTTCAAAAATGTTGATAATGAATTCTTCTCCACATCCCCTGAAATACCATTATGTGTGTGGGTCAATAATTTTGTTCTAGCACACTCATCAAACTCATTAGTCTTACAGCAGAATATGGGTCAATGTGTTGTATTTTTGCCATGGAATCATTGTGGTTTGCAAGCACTGGTTTTTATGCATTTAAATAGGATAAAGAAGACAAAAAATATATATAAAGATCTCAAATGAAAATTGAATTAAGTCTCCATGTGTTTATCGTTTAAGCGACATTTCCTCTCTACAGCATGACAGATCCTCTATTAGAGGGAGGTGGCTTTGCTTGAATCCATTAAACAGCATGTGAGTGTTATATTGCACAATGACAGATATTAGATGCTGAGCTAGATTTGACCAAAAAAGGTGCACTTTGAAATCATGCTGCATTAATGTTACCGGCTCAAAGCAATGCAAATAAGGTAAAAGCACACATGGTCGTAGCAAATGTAATAAAGCCATTTAGTTGTATTTGAATAGCCCTAAAGGCGCGTCTTACCTCCAGCAAGACTGCAAACACACCGAGCAGGGCGAGCATCCTCCACACTCTTGGATCCATCCCTATCTGCGGCTATGGGTCAGTTTCATTGTCCGGTATTAGAAGCCACCTCCGGAGCAGGGTGTATTCGCGAATGAGCGCTGTTCAAACGGTTTGACTGGCACAACTGCGAGGATGCCGTTTAATAGCGTTGGTTTCCAGGGTGAGTGATGCGATGCTCCGTGACCCGCCGTAGGTTGATATGTGATGTCTAATCGGTGTTGTGGAGTATAGTGTCACGCGCGCACACACCCCTCGTAGCGACCCACGCGCAGCGCTACGTCTCCAAGCGCTCACGCACCCCGCAGCCAACAAACTGGGCGTCACTGCTGCCTTAGTGCAAACCTGGCAACACAGAAATAATAATTATAATTAATAAATAACAAGTTAAAGCAATTTGTGACATATGTGCCGAAATGAACAATTAAAATAGCGCTCTATAATTCTAATAATAAAATAATAATAATAATGTGTGAAATAAAACTATAAATAAATACATTTCAATTTTTCCACAAAATATAGACCAATAGTATAGTAGAAGTTCACAATGTGTAAAACTCAGTGGTTATTATATCCACACAACAGTGTTGTTGTGAGGAACAGAAAATAAGTAATTATTCACTCATTTTTATAGTGTTGAGTGAGTTGAACTTTAGAACCGATTGTGTTTGTGAATCGGATTAACCGATTCATTGAAAAGGTCCGATCGATTTGAATCGATTCAAACGAATTGTTACGAATTCGAACTACAAGATCTCTAATGAATGCCATGTTCCATTGAGACCAAGGCTGGATATTAAACTTTGTAGAGAAAATAACAACTTGAATTTAAAACTTAGAAAAGGCCTATAGCACGTATGTCATTTTGATGGAAAAAATACTGTTTTGCTGTTCACAGAGTCTAAGAATGTGTGATTTCTCAGAACATGTAGGTCCTATCAGGTACTAGGGACATTTTATGTGTTAAAAATAACACTTACAGTGTCTTTAAAGGGGTGGTTGATTATGATTTCACTTTTTTAACTTTAGTTAGTGTGTAATGTTGCTGTTTGAGCATAAACAACATCTGAAAAGTTACGATGCTCAAAGTTCAATGCAAAGGGAGATTTTTTTCTTTTCAAGAATTCTCTGTTTAAGGATTACAACAAACGGCTGGTAGGTACTAAAACAAGCTTTTTCCCGGGTTAGTGACATCACTTATAGTGACATCACTAACCCTAAAATGTACATAAACCAGGTGGCGAGGTCATTTTGGGCTGCTTTAGAGGAAGAGTTGTTGTAGTAGAGTGTTGTTGCCATGTCGTCATTTTACGCCGGACTGCTTCACAAACGAGGGTCAATTCAACACTGGATTTGCACAAAAGTTTAACATGAAACATGCTAGTCGATGAGTTGAATCAACTCCACAGCAACTACATAAATGTATCCACTAACCGTTCAGAAACGTCCAGTTGGATTCTAAATGTTGTAACTTCTTCCTGAGTCTCTCCATCAGTGTCCGACTCCGGTTTGAACAATGTAAGGCTGAACACTGTTACTGACAATCCTCATTTTGGCTGCGTGAGATTCTCCAGCTTTGTTGTTGTTGAGCAAATGAAGCGCAAGCTGTTAAAGCTCCGCCCTCTTCTGGAAAGCAGGCCAGGAGCAGCAGCTCATTTGCATTTAAAGGCACACACACATAAACGGCGTGTTTTTGCTCACACTCATATAGGGCCAAATTTGACATGCTATAATAAATGATCTGTGGGGTATTTTGAGCTGAAACTTCACAGACACATTCTGGGGACACCAGAGACTTATATTACATCTTGTAAAAGGGGTATAATAGGTCCCCTTTAAATAACTAGCCCTTCAGGGTAGTTAAGGATGACTGACTATTTAATCCACCATGCTGACCAAAAAAGTCTCTCTCTCTCTCTCCATTTTAGATAGGGTTTTTATGCATGGAGTTTGTGTTTGCTTATACAATGGGGTTTTTAGTCCTAAAACTCATCTAACTACTTTGAGACAATCTCTCTTGTTAAAAGTGCTATAAAAATAAAGTTAAACTGAATACAATTATAGTTTAATTAATAACCCCTCCAGCCAATTTGCTTTATCAAGGGATTATTTTTTGCAGCCTTTTTTGCATTGTTGTACGTTTACCCTCTAAATGTGCATAAACAAAGTGATCTCTCTCAACAAATGTTTGTTTTGCATGCAACAGTAGAGAGGTGAATATGAGGTCTGAATCTTCAAAAAAGAAAAAGACCTGGAGGGATTTTGAATAAAACCAGCAGAGGGAACATTATAAGTGCAGCAATGATTAAGAGGGGAGAAAAATAAGAAAATTAATAATTTGTGTGGGTTTTGGGTGGGAAGAACAGAATATTTCCCTCACAAATAATCGTGATTAATGCACCCACTAGTCAAAAAAAGTTTATGGATATTTCCATAAAACCTAACGATTTAGAAAGTTACATCTAAGCATTATTTCACACGGAAACCAAGAAAAACTATACCATGGAAACCATAAAAGTCCAAGAATATTTATGAAATGCATTGATGCAATCCATTAGATGAAACAGCCATCCACTTTATAGCATTTATGGGATGGCATGAGTTCAATTACTTTCAATAAAAACTAATAGAGCAGAGCGTAATAGATTTAGTTGCTTCATGTTTGCTCAAAACAATAAAGCTGTACAGCTGGGAAGCCCAGCATGAGTGACCTTCTCCTAGTGGCATGCAAAGTCACCCACGGAGTCTTCGCACCCACACAAGCACGCATACATTACCCTCTCAATCCTCCCTTTCTCCTGCTACACTCATGACCTGATCATTGGCACTGACATGTTTTACAGTCGTTTTATATCTCTTTGCCGCAGAGACACCTGCTACACGATGATCTGTGGTTGTAATGGGGAAAACAAGAATTTTACTGGTGCACCACTTTGATGGATGCGGTGTTGTCATGGCAACACAATGGTTAAACTGCCAGCAGTACCTCCAACACTCACAGCATATTTAAGGATTTTTAAGAGACATTTG
>RJVU01067793.1:8624034-8643457 GCA_003731715.1 Anabarilius grahami | reverse complement strand
GGGGTAATAACCTGAAAGTGGCATTGTCTAGAAATTACATCAAAAAGGACTATTTTAAAAGAGATAACATAGAAAGTACACTCCTGGGCAAAATAAAAATGGCTAAACACTAAGCTTTTAACTGTCTTAACCACAAATTATTGGTCAGGAAATATAGGTCAAATGCACTACTTAAAAAGCCATTGCTGCCTCAGAAAAACATTGCAAAGACAAGTGACTTGAGAACAAGTCCATTAGGCTCATGTTTTGGGCTGATCAGAGTCCAGTTTTGAACCCTATATATTTGGTCTCACATTAAACTCAAACGAACTGGGAGACATTTTTCAACTACTCATGAATTGTTTGAAGCCATTAACATTGAGTGGAACAACACCGACTCTTCTTTCTGTAAAAAGCTGTCTGCAAGTTTTACCCACACTGCTTAACCATTAGGGGAAGGCTATTTCACGCTAAGATACTTTATCTACAGTATTTGTGCAATTCTTGCTAATTTCCTGACCAGTGATTTGTGATTAAAATGGTTAAGACCATTAAAAGACCACTAAATATTTAGCCATTTTTTGCCAAGGCCCATTTTTTTGCCCAGGAGTGTGTGTTTTATCTTGGCAACAAATACACCAGTGAGTCATAATGCTTTGCAAAGTCTTTCTTTTTTTACATAGCCACACAAAAATCCACATCTCCACACAGATTTGAGGGTTCTGTCTGTCTATCATAACTTGTCTTTACCCAGAGGCATCATCTCTCAGTTCCATTAACCCCCTCTACAGCAGCCAATCCCCATTCAGTTGGTATGGAAACAGATAAGAAAGAAGAACGGAATAAGCCTCTCTTTTTTTCTTCTGCATATACTAAATATACTATCATATACAGATATTAAAGTACTAGTTCTCACAAATATGAACATTTGTTGACCCTTATGTTGTGTGTTAATTCTTCCATGGAAGACAAATGGAGAAATTTGTGACCAACGGCTGTCATGGTCCAAAAAAAAAAACTTTTGATGCTTGACAGCCTATGGTCACCATCCACTTTCATTAACATGAACACATTTCCTTTCATGTTCCACAGAAGAATATGGGTTTGGAGCAACATAAGGTTAAGTGGAAACACTTTACAATAAGCTTCCATTTGTTAATGTTACATTAGTTAACATGAACTAACAATGACAAAATATTTCTAAAGCCCCTAAATTAGCATGATCAAAACTTTGCTGAAAAAATTGTACATAATCTTTTACATGCCTTATTTTGGAAAGTCTTTCAGTATAATTGTAAAAATCCACCTTTAGGTTGTGGCTCATGTGTCTTTTTGCGCTGAATCTTTACTATTTTTTATAAAGTAAATGTAAAAATACATGTTATATTGTTAGTAATACTACAAGATGACGATTTACTGGACTGAAAAACTTAGGTTTTAAATGATAATTCACATAATTTAAAGGAAAAATCATGTCAAAATGTGAGTATCAAACTCGATACATCAGGATACAGAGGAACCTTTAGTACATGTCTTAATCATCATTGTATAGAATTGCATTGTTTTGTTCCCCACAATAAAAAATTACAGAGGTTTGATAAAAATAAAAAAAAACTGAGCATTTAAATATCATCTTGCTAAGACATTATGGGAAATGAAGAGTGACAACCATTCTGATATACTGCTATAAAGATCTCGTTGATTTACATTACAAGCTATCAGAATTTCATCGTAATTTTCAGCCATGTAAATATCAGCAATGGCAACAAATTGCATTGCTTATATTGGGATTCCTCGATTATGAACTCCATATTCTCCTCTCATATTATATGAGGCATAAAAGCCTGATGTATCAAATATGACACTTAACAAACAACATATTGCAACTTGACTTTGATTTTGTCTAAAGGTTTAAAAAACAGCACAATTTCAAAAAAGTATGTCAGGCTATACAGGGTCAACTAACGATAACAAAGATTAATAAATAATGTAACAAATGTGTTGCTCATTGTTAGTTAAAGTGATACCGATTGAGTAAATGACAACATAATTTTCATTTCTGATGAACTATTCTTTTAAAGACTAGCAGTCATTACAGACAAAGGGTCCCAGGGACAAATGGCACATGAGCATGATGGTGAGATATTAGATATTTGTATCAACAATTTAGCTTATTCAGACAGGTCTGAACTAATACAGTATGTACAGTGGGTACGGAAAGTATTCAGACCCCCTTAAATTTTTCACTCTTTGTTATATTGCAGCCATTTGCTAAAATCATTTAAGTTCATTTTTTTTCCTCATTAATGTACACACAGCACCCCATATTGACAGAAAAACACAGAATTGTTGACATTTTTGCAGATTTATTAAAAAAGAGAAACTGAAATATCACATGGTCCTAAGTATTCAGACCCTTTGCTGTGACACTCATATATTTAACTCAGGTGCTGTCCATTTCTTCTGATCATCCTTGAGATGGTTCTACACCTTCATTTGAGTCCAGCTGTGTTTGATTATACTGATTGGACTTGATTGGGAAAGCCACACACCTGTCTATATAAGACCTTACAGCTCACAGTGCATGTCAGAGCAAATGAGAATCATGAGGTCAAAGGAACTGCCTGAATAGCTCAGAGACAGAATTGTGGCAAGGCACAGATCTGGCCAAGGTTACAGAAAAAATTCTGCTGCACTTAAGGTTCCTAAGCGCACAGTGGTCTCCATAATTCTTAAATGGAAGACGTTTGGGAGGACCAGAACCCTTCCTAGAGCTGGCCGTCCGGCCAAACTGAGCTATCGGGGGAGAAGAGCCTTGGTGAGAGAGGTAAAGAAGAACCCAAAGATCACTGTGGCTCAGCTCCAGAGATGCAGTCGGGAGATGGGAGAAAGTTGTAGAAAGTCAACAATCACTGCAGCCCTCCACCAGTCGGGGCTTTATGGCAGAGTGGCCCGACGGAAGCCTCTCCTCAGTGCAAGACACTGCAAGTGGCTTCACAACAACTCCGTGACTGTTCTTGAATGGCCCAGCCAGAGCCCTGACTTAAACCCAATGGAGCATCTCTGGAGAGACCTAAAAATGGCTGTCCACCAACGTTTACCATCCAACCTGACAGAACTGGAGAGGATCTGCAAGGAGGAATGGCAGAGGATCCCTGAATCCAGGTGTGAAAAACTTGTTGCATCTTTCCCAAAAAGACTCATGGCTGTATTAGATCAAAAGGGTGCTTCTACTAAATACTGAGCAAAGGGTCTGAATACTTAGGACCATGTGATATTTCAGTTTTTCTTTTATAATAAATCTGCAAAAATGTCAACAATTCTGTGTTTTTCTGTCAATATGGGGTGCTGTGTGTACATTAATGAGGGAAAAAAAAATTAACTTAAATGATTTTAGCAAATGGCTGCAATATAACAAAGAGTGAAAAATTTAAAGGGGTCTGAATACTTTCCGTACCCACTGTATGCGCCAGTCCTCTAGCATCATGTTTTGGAGTTTTTTTTGTTGTTGTTTTTTTAAAATCATAACCTGTCTGTTATGTTTATCATCACATTTAGCATGTTAATTTAACTGCCATATACACACACAAAAAGAGAATGCAAACCTTGTGTATTCTCCATTTATGAATTTCATTTCAAATTTCCAACATGATATAGACTTCCTTATTCAGTTAAATATTTATAGTTGAATACCAAAATACTCAGACTTCCTTGCTCCCTCTATCTGTATCCTTCCCTAGAGTTTGGCAGCGGGACAACAGCAGAACGTTTAGCGCTGGCTGCCGCAGGCACTCTGGATGCTGTTGTAAGATAGCGTTTGAAGTGGCGCATGCTGTCGAAGATGCGAGCAGCCTCATCGAGGGTTGTTCTTCTGTTAATGGAGGATCTTAACTACTTTACTACTGTACCAAACATCAATCTTGTTTTACAATAAATGAGTTTAGAATGAGAATGAAACTGATTTGCTCCATTAAGGCTTTGAAATTACCAGTTAAATATGGTGATAGATAGATAGATAGATAGATAGATAGATAGATAGATAGATAGATAGATAGATAGAGATAGATAGATAGATAGATAGATAGATAGATAGATAGATAGATAGATAGATAGATAGATAGATAGATAGATAGATAGATAGATAGATAGATAGGCTACAAAACATTGCAAATGCCTTTTTAGTTGCATTCATTTTTGCAGCTTATTCAAAATCTTTTTGCATCCACTCACAAGAGCACCACAGAGGGCTTTTGTCTGCTGATCAAACTGCTGATCAAAGAAAGACAATAAACCCCTCCTCTAAAATAAGCTAAAACATCAGCTTCAAAAATGCATACTAAGTCTTTAATTTGAAGCATGTAAAACATGGCAGATTTATAGCCTGGGCATATAAAAAGACCAAAAGTAATGAGTCCTGGCAGACCTTTGATTTATATGTCAATCTGACCTGACACGCCTGATGCAGAGGTTGCTGAAGAAGGAGATATTTGTGCTTTTCCAGCACATATTACATCCGTCTCTCCATCTCTGGTCCCCTTGCGCCTCCAGTGCTGACACTTCATTTGTGACCAATAGATAATGGGCAGAATATGAATTCTCTGTGTCAGGAGGCAACAAAAAATGGAGAGACATCACCTCTCTTCCCATGGAAGCATCTCTAGACAAATACTCTCATTAATAGCTCCCCGGTCTCCTAAACCACTCTTCCACTAGCAAGATTATCAAGATAATGGGTTTGGCTTTAATAATTAGCATTTAAGACTAATTGTCCAACTAGCTGAAAAAGCAAATAAACATTGCAGCTTTGGGATAGGCAGCATCTAATGAGATTAGAGGTGGTGAAACATAAAACATTTAAGTAGAAATACTGCCATCTAGTGCACAAAAGAAGTAGTGAACTCAAAAATAACATATCCAGTGTCCAAGAATGTTTCTTTTGTAAAGTTCCTATAACTATTAAGAAAGCCTAGCTGTGATCGATATACTTTAGCGCAAATAAGCAACCTATTATTTAAACAATGAAACTAATTTTTAATGTCAAATTTGATAAAGGAAAGAACATTATAAATCCACAGTGTGCTTGGACTTGATCATATTGAATCACTTATGCATAATAAACCTAAACCAATTCAAATTAGCTGCTTGTTTTTGTCAAAAACATTATGTGACAAACAGGCAGACACCTGGGAGCTTTGTTCACGTCCTACCATTTTAAGCTCCGGATATTCCGCCTCTTTTCTATGACGTAACATGACTCACACAGGCCTCCCCGAATAAGCGCTTCCAGAGAACATGATTGACACGGACATTGGCCAATGAGCGTACGAGCTTTGGCAGCTATGGCGTCTGTGCCCCGTCTGCTGATTTGCAACCCGCCGAAATAGGATCGGTGAAGAAGGGGACCTTCGAGCGGTTCGCCATGGACTGTTCTAGGATCAGTAAGGTTTAAATACGACTCTAACTATAGAGCGGTAAGTAAGAATACTGTCAGTAACTTGTGTCTGATTCAAGGTTAGCGTTCGTAACCAGAACAGTTCGAATAAAACGGTGGTTTGGACGCTTTTTAGCACATGAATACGGTGGAATATCAAGTTTCAAACATGATGGTGGCTTTGGCCTGTTCTACAGTTGATCAAAACAAGTAGATTATCATTCCTCTCAAAGTCAACACTGAGTTATGCAGGCTTTATGTGTATAAGATTTCTCGTTATGTGAAATTGACGCAACATTTTATTACATACTCATACTTTATCAGATGCAAGTGTTACAGCCCAGTTTTATTTACTGGGTGGTTTTAATGCTCAGAGTGTAAAGAAACATACCGTCGCGCGCTGACATGCACGCGCTCCAAAGTTCAGCCGTCTCGCGCAGAGGTGACGCTGTCAAAAAATGTCATGTGGGCTCACTTTCTCACCTGTATATTTGACAAAATATATGATAATGTTTATGTTTTAAAACGTCATTGTAACCATAAGGTAACGAGGTTGTTCTGTTTTTTGTTTTTTATGTAATATCTATTGAGGCAAAGCATGGGAAAAGCAAATTTTGTATCAAATTGTTGTTAACAAAATGAAACATCTTGTTCTTGTGGCATTGAATTAAAAAAAAAAATAACAAAAAACATTACAAAATATAGAAATGTATAAATATACTGCCTAAAAGGCTATGAAATTGGCAAAGTTAAATGAAAATAGTCTATTATTTAGTTTACTTTCCTAAAACATGTTCCTAAATTGTTAGCGTTCATAAACTTTCATCAAAAATTTGAAACTTGGCTCCACCTCTGAAAAACTTTCTTTTTCAGCTCTTATTTGTCAACAGCTGCCCTCTCGCCACCTTTCATATACTTTTCTCAATCCAATTTAGTCTTCTTAAATATCCATCTTATTTAATATTTCTCTCTGAATGCTTCACATTACGTGTTTCATGTTGACCTGTTTGTATATATATATAGTAAAGTATACATTTATTTAACTACACATTTTTAATATTTCTTCTTTGTTAGATACAAAGTTGCATTAAAAAGCTGATGATCATTGTGCTGGTGAGAGGGAAAAGATGGATCCGTCTGCAGGAATGCACATGTCCGCTGTTCCCCAGAACAGTGATGTCGTCCACGTCTCTGTCGGTAACCCCATTATAACCATGTATCAGCCGCAACAACAACCTCCAAACATCGCACAAATCATCACACAGCACGTGGTACCTCAAGAAGTCTCCTGTCAGGCTATACCGCACACAGTCCCATCGCACATCCACATGCCAACTCACATCCAGACTCAGTCACACATCCAGACTCAGTCACACATCCAGACTCAGTCACACATCCAGCCTGCTCCACATCTGCAGAACCCACCGCATGGCCATGTGGAAGTACAGGCTCATATTCCAAATCAAGGCCACGTATCAACACAAGGTCTGTCAGAAGGCCAGAGTGCCGCATCGTCTCAAGATGGTGCAGCAAACTCACTGCAGGTCCCTTTTGCAGAGGTAGCCTCCCTGCTGGACCCTAACATGAAGAGCTCAAAGGCTCGCAAGTACCATATTCATTATGATGAGGTGAAGAGGAGATTGGAACCGCCTGAGAAGATGTCTCTCCGCTCTCTGGCTGCCTACACGAGAGTGAGTCGAGGTCCAGCTAGTAAGAAAACACTCTTAGAGTCCCTAAATGTCTTTGGACTGTCACCAAGCACCAACACAGCAGTGTCCAGTTCCTTTTCCAAGCTAACTGAAGGTAAGTCTGGATCATATACTTAAAAAAAAAAAAAATGAAAAATTCTTATTGAGAATTCATGTTGTTCCAACCTGTATGACTTTCTTTCTTCTGTGGAACATAAAAGAAGGTATTTTAATTGTTTTAATGTTTTTTTGCACATACAATGAAATTCATCAGTGTTGTTTCAGACTCCACTGACTTTCATCGTATGGGCAAACTATCAAAACTATCAAAATTCCATCTTTCATGTTCCGCAGGGTACAACGGGGCTGAATGCACACCTTAAGAAAAAATGTGCTTTTCACTACACCCATAAGGTATGATTGCAGAAAAAAAAAAAGATGTTTGTATTGACAGTGTTGGACGTAACACATTACAAGTAGCTTGAGTTACGTAATTAGATTACTTTTTCAAGTAACTAGTAAAGTAACGCATTACTTTTTCAATTTGCAACAAAATATCTAAGTTACTTTTTTTCCCAAATAATGAAACGTTTATTTTTCTCACTGAAAGCTCTCCTGTCCCCTTGTTGAGAGAAATAAAGTGCAGATGTGTTGTGTTAAATATACTTAATGTATTTAATCTCACTTTATTGACCAATGTCTTTGCTGCTGACCTTTAATGATCTAATTCAACCATACTAATAAGCAAAAAATACTTTCGATTATATTTATAAATCGGAGTGTTGAACTTCCTTCTCCTGTATCCTATTCTTCTTTAATCCAGAATGGCAGCACAGCTGAAATTTTTGAGCTGCGCCCTCTACTGTATAGGCGTAAATATGCATTTCCTTCAGCCTGAGGCTTATTTAATTTTTGGTGTGAAAGGGCCTTAACATTTGCTAAAAATAGAAAAATGTTGTTGTTATTAAAAAACAAACAAGCAAGCCTAGCCCAGAGAAAAAGTAATGCAAAAGTAATGTAATGCAATACTTTTCATAAAAAGTAACTAAGTACCGCATTAGTTACTTTTTTAGGGAGTAATATTGTAATGCATTACTTTTAAAAGTAACTTTCCCCGACACTGTGTATTGAACATTTATGGAGCAACAGATTTAGTGTGAAAATAAATCATAAAAGTTGTTTATTTTGTTTAAAAATCTAATAAATGTATGAGTTGGCGAGGGGGGCCTTTTACCCCACACACGGGGTAAAATACTTTACATATACAAATACTTTAGCTAAAATAGTATGTTTTTAATAATGTCTAAGTTAATACTTTCTAAACATTCACTTTAGCTAAGTTTGTTCTATTTTCTGTTTATTTTGATAAAATAATTAATTTTTGTTCAATAAATGTACTGTCATTAAAATGTTCATATTAAAATATATTTTAAAAATACAGAAACAAAATTATTTTAAAAAGTAAAGATTCTGAAAGCATTGAAAGAGATCCCATAATAATAAAGATTTACAGTTGTAACAATAAAATATTTTCTATTATATGATATGATTAATATCATATTTTTAAATATGATGGTTTCATTATATCTCTAAGGTGGACACCTAACTTAATATATGATATTTACTATCTAAATCTAACCATGTCATGTCAACAAATGAAAAATTCATCCAGATATTTATTATCAATTTAATTATTGTGTTTTAACCCCAACAGCAGGGGTCCTTTTTACCCCAAACACCATACTTTTACATATTCTTTTGTCATTGAAAAACTGTTGATTTAATTACTTTGAACAAAACTGAAAATCGATAACAAGACCTTTGTCTCAAAATATATTCAATAATTGTAGCGATTCTCATTTGCTACTTAAATCTACAACATTTTAAAAAACATCAAATATTAGATCAAATTAGCACAGAATCAAATTTGTGCTGTTGTCCATGTTCTCGTCAAGGATCAGCCACATTTCCATGTTTCAAAGTTTTTGTGCCATCTAGTGATTTTGAGGAAAATAAAATCAAAGGTGCCTTTTACCCCTGTGCGCATTGGCCCATTTTACCCTAGATCAGACAAGTTTGGAACAATATGAGGGTGATTAAATGACTGAATTTGCATTCCTTTTTACCACAACATGAATATAGACACTAGATTGAAGTAAAATAATTCTACATAACTACATGGATTTTCATTATTTTCAGGTGACACAGCGGCCCTTTGCAAAGACATGAAGGATTTTGCACTGCAGTATGTCGATTATGAGAATATGGCTAAACAGTTGCTACCTGAAACAAACCAGGTGCAGCATTGGTCAAAAATCATTGAAACAAGGTAAAGTACTAGTATTCCCGCAGAAAGAACGATAAATGGTTCTGCTTTGATTCTGAAGGTAATTTTGGTTGTTTTTTACTGTCAAACAGGAACTATCTAGAGGAGATGCGGAAGATTTTTAACGACCCTGTGAACACGCGTCTGTTCTCCAATGTTACGCATGGTCTTGGTAACGGCATGATGGACGTGGCTCTCGATATCATAGATACCGTCATCGACCGACAAATCCGAATCCTCTCGGGGAATACGGACCCCAAACCCGAACCTCCGGTGAGAAGGATTCGGAAACGCAACCGCAAGCCCAAAGCCGCAACAGAAGACGGCAAACCTAAAGAAAAGGGCAAAAGGGGACGGAAGAAAGGAAAACAGATGCGACTGGATTCTGTTGTTCCTGAGGTTCAACAGTCCACAGAGATGGAGAGCAGTGTGTTAACGCTAGTTTCTGTAGGATACGAAACCATATCCAGTGGACTCAACCCCACCAATGCAGGTCTTGCGTAACGTCACGTGCCTGAGAGGCACACAGAGACACTGTGAATTCTGAGTGCAAAAATTTTTCATAGAAAATGTTAGTTTTATAAACATTAGACTTCCCTTTTCTGAAGACTGATTGTTTTCCTTTTTTCTCACTATAGTCAATCAAGAAAATATTAAGGGTCTGAGAGGGTGTTCGGCAGAGATGTTTTGATTTAAACCTTAATCACGTGTCTCTCTCGACCTTTTGTTTTGTTGTTTGAGGTAAAAAACAAATGTACACAGACAATGTATGCTATTAAAGTAGCATGCAAGCAAATTTTTTTCGAGCACTATGTTGTATTCTCATGACATTGATCACAATATCAGTTTCTGTTATTCTCATTTTAGAATTTTATCTCTGAAATGTTCTTTATTTCTGTTGTACTTAATCTTACAATCTCTAAGCAATTTAGTTTGACTAAGAACATATCTTCTCTTGGACATTGTTTGATTTTTCAGACTATTTATTTCCTTCTGTTTGTGTCTGATGTAGTGTATGTGAACGACTATAGCCTGTACTCTGTAAGTTTTGCAGATTGCTCATATGCTTGTATTAAAAGCATTACCTTTTTTTAAGCAATTTGTATATTTCTTACTTTTTATTGCTTCTCAGAGCAAAGAAGCATCCATTCTAATACAGATGGCTGAAATGTATCAAATAAAATAATTGCTATTTCTATTGCTCATAATTAGGGTTAGGGATTTGAAGAAACCCTTAACCCTAAGTATTACAATTTGGAGCGTTACTTATCCCGCACCCTTTGTGCTACGGACTGGAATCATACCTGACCATATGCTCGGTTACTTCCTGGCTTTTTAATGCTGTATTTCTATTTTAATGCAGTTATCACACTTGCCTAATTTACCACAAAAAACAAAAACAGTTTTATGGAATTGCACTAAAGACGAAGCTAATGGGAATGTTTGAAAAGGAAACGCACACACAAAATTTTTCCAGCACTCAAATGTTATTTTTAATGTGATGACCAAAAACTTTATTTGTTCATCCTTCTGAGATTGTGCCCATTTGTAAAACTGAACGTTTCAAGATATGGGAAATCCAACATTTGATAGAAAACACTAATTTAAAAATAAAAAAAGACATAATTACCACTATAACCACAAGATGGCGGCAGAGAGTACCACTTGCATATATTAGCCATTTCCTGTAATAGTTTTTCACTCAGCTTCGCTTTTGAATAAATATTAAACATTATAGAATCACTTGGTTACATTTTGTCAAGGTGAAGTATGAACTACTCATAAAATCTCGTGAAAAACAATAACTTTTCTTCTGAATGAATTACACAGAAAGCAAGCACCTTGCTCTCCCTTTATAATTAGGTACAGAAGCTGTCAGTCAGTGCAGCGCAAGCTCAATGATGTGAAAACTCACATTTTATTTAATGAATCTAACTAAAGTGCACAATAAATAAAGTGTTGACGCTTTTTTTTCAAAGTCACAGGAAAGTGGCTTACGACTTTCATTGAGTGATAAAACATGGAAGAAGGGACACAATACAGATGCAGCAACATAGCATGTTATCATGTATCTGTTTATACATCCTTTTAACTATTAATAATAGCTAATTGTATTGTTTTCAATTATGTTCAGTTCAACTGCTTTGTTATCTTTTGTATTTTCACAAAAGATTTCCCCCACAAAGCAGCTTTTCTGAATCCCTGGCAAGCTTGCAGAGAAAATCCTCACCGTGGAGTCAGTTTTGTAGCTGAGCCAATGACATTGTTTGTCTGTTTGTTGTTCCACTCTCTCTTCTGACCTCTAGAAGACATTTGATGTGGGCGTGCTGCAGTCCCCAGTGTCACCTACAGGAGGCCTGTCCACTGTGAGGCTCTCATTAGAATGAGGATTTGGAGTGCATTAGTGAAGGTTTGAATCAGAGCAGGCAGTGGAGAGACAGGGATTGAGAGGAAGAAAATAAACTAGTGAGTGAGGGAGGCAGGAGTTTGTGTCACAAACATACATGTATATACAGACCGGACAAGAGTGGAAAGAAACAAAGCAGGAGGGGGACACAAAAAAGGATAAAATTCCAAGACTCCAAGAGATGGAGTTGTGTGAGTTTTTTGAACAGAAATGCAGTCTAGACTGTCGTGGTAATCTGGGACACGAGCAGTGCTGAGAACTAAACAAGTCATCACAACCTCACATAGACATATGGACAAGATGGGAGCAAGTCGTCCACTGCCCAGCGCGCCCAAGGGTAAGTAACAGCAGACACATATAATAGAAAGACTGCCTGAAGGATGAACATTTTGATATACATTTTCTTTTCTCTCAGATTCATTAAGTGCTGCAATAGAGGCCATCAGTGTGAGCACAGAACTTGTCGAGGAGGAACTAAAACCTTATTTGGACACAGTGCTGAATGTTGCCATTGAAAGAAGTGAGTATTTCAGATTTTGATATATATTTTAAGATTTATTTTGGTGTCAAATGTTTGGTACCTGAGGAGCTTGATCAATGTACCTGTAGTTGTATTGGTGCACATGTGTAACTAAACACTTAAGTTATGTCTAACTAAATGTCTAAATAAACTTGAAAAGAACTGAATCCCTGTGGACATGTATAGTACTAGTTGAGGACTTGTTTACCAATTATACAGGATGTTCTAATATTTTGTGACATATATTTATACATTATGCCTTTATAAAGCAGTTCATTTAAAAAAGAACAAACAAGTAAAATGAAACTGTTTTCAGTTAGTATGAGCTTGTTTGAACTAGTTAGATGCAGAATGTGCCAGCACTTTGTGTGAGGTCTGAAAGCTGCTTAGTGAGTATTGCAATAACACTTTGGCTTTAGACACGATTGAAGCTACTACCAAGTTATTATGCGTCTTTTTTTGCAATACTCTATTCTGATTGGTCAATCGTAACACTCTATGGTCGAAAATATTGCATAAGGACCTCCAGAATGTATAATTGACGTTGTCCTAAGCAAATTGTTTCTTTTATAGCTATGCTAGGTTCATGTTTTTTGTACCACTCTGCATTCTTTTCTTCTCACATATTCAAATAATTTAAACTTAAATCAATGTTTGATGTGTTAAATGCAGGATATGATTATGTACTGAAATGATACAAGATCCTGTCAGGTTTATTTTAAGATTAATGACCCGCTGACTGTGCATTATCCCTTGCATATCACAAATCATTTGGGCACAGGTGACAAACCATAATTAATATGCCAATGAGAGTGGCTATGAGAAGCATACGCAACTCCTGTGGATTGGAAAACAGAGACGCTCTAATCCGCATTTATCTCTGTTAGAGCCATTGAGTGACAGGAATGATTAACTAGACTGCTTTTGTACACAAGCATCCAGATGACCAGCTGTGAGCAACCTCTGTAGTTTGTGGAAACATAATTTGTTAATTTGTGTGTTTGTTTGTGCATATATGTTCACTCGGGACAACTGGATAATGGTCTAGCTTGTTGGAAACTGTTGATCTAATTTGTTGGTCTTCCAGAAGGATTTTAATATATACAATACCATACAAATGTTCGTGACAGTACAATTTTTAAAAAACTATTTTGGTTACACTTTATTTTAAGGTGTCCTTGTAACAGTGTAATTATACATTAAATACTGAGAAACATTATTAAACAGCATGTACTTACTATAGGTTTATGGTTAAGATCAGAGTTTGGTTTAGGGTTAGTTGGATTTAATATGCTTAATTTACTGTTGTTAATTTAGTAAGCATATGTAACATGTAACAAGAGCACTATAAAATATAGTGTTACCGAAATTAAATGAATTACACTATAAAAAATTAAAAAAACTGTGAAAATATAATTTTACAAAAGATTGTTCAAATAAATACTGTTCTTTTTAACTTTCTATTTATCCAAAAAAAAAAAAATCCTGAAAAAAAGGTCAAGTTTTCAACAAAAATATTAAGCAGCACAACTGTTTTTTAGCATTGATGATAATAAGAACGGCTTCTTGAGTGTCAAATCATATTAATCATATTAGAATAATTTCTGAAGGATCATGTGACACTAAAGACTGGAGTAATGATGCTGAAAATTCAGCTTTTCCATCACATTGCATAAATTGCATTTTAAAATATATGAAAAAAAATATATATATATTTTACATTGTAATAATATTTTAAAAATTTCCGATCAAATAAATGCAGCTTTGTTGAGCATTTAATCATATTAAATTAGAAAACAGTTGTAATAATATTTCACGATATTACTGTTTAACTGTATGCAGCCTTTTTTGAGCATTTCTTTTAAAACAATAATACATTTTACTGACCCCAAACTTTTGAACAGTAGTGTATCTTAAATGTTTAGAATAACCATGTGTTCCCTAGAGAAAGGCATATCTGAGCAGGTGGTGGAAAGTGGGATTCTCCCTGTTTTGGCTCAGATTTTAAGAAGGAAAAGCACGCTCACTACTCACACAGCCAGACTAGTGGCTGAACTGGCCAGAGACGGTAAGAACAATTTTTTTTTATGTACCATAATGTATGTTTGGTTGTGTAGCCTTGTTAGCTGGTATTGTAACCGAAAGGTTAAACTCAATAGGTGATCCATGAACGAGACCTTGGCTACACCTTAACCTCAGGTTGCTGGTGGGATTGTCTCTTTAATAAGTCTTTAAACTTTAAATTGCTGTGGATAAACTGCAAATCTTAAAAATAATGGCAGTGCCTTGACATCTAACTGAATACATACTGTACAGTTGATGAGCACTAACTCTATTGATTATTCTAAAATTTATTTTTTAGCTCCTGTGAGAGAGCAATGCTTTGAGACAGGCATTGTGTCTGCCCTTATGACCTTACTGCTAAGCCAAGACCAGGACCTTCTCCTTCACGTTAGCCAGGCCATCGCCAGGATCTCCTATGACAGCAGTGAGTGGACCTGAACTTTTTGCGATAACATACTGTAGGTATTGACCCCCCAGTTGATTCAAGGCGATTTTAGGATTTTAGGACCTGAATCTGAGATGATGTGGCTCAGAAGAGTTGTTTCAGAAAATAGTTAACATTTTCAAATAGTTTCACTTTTAAAAGTGTTTAAAATGCATGTTTTTCATTGGTAGTGGTGGTGTATTTGGCTGCCTTTTTAATAATGATTATGCTCGAACATATGGTGTTCACGTAAGAGATAGAGAAGTGTAGCTTTCAAGAGCTGTGTGTGAACATTGCAGGATAATATTTAATGTCACAAACTGTAAAATACTTACTGGCAGGATTCAGAGTAAAATAACCTCAGTATTTAGCTGTTTTCAGAGAATGTGAAGAGAGATCACATCAGATTTTTAAAGGGATACTGAAATTAAAGCCTTGTTTCCACTTGGTATTAAGATGCTTTTTGGCTGATCGGATCACAAGTAGACGAGGGAGACACATTCCCATTTACACCTGATGTTTTAATCAGTCTCTTTTGTCCATTTTTAACCACTTCTGTCCTGATTTCTGTGAGGGGAGGGTCTATGGGCAGGTAAATGTATGGGCTTTTTCAGATCTTTCGATCTAATGGAAAAAATAAGCTCACACAATTTACATATGAACGTGACCAGAGATGATGGAAAAACATACGGTGAGCAGCAGCTTTCATTTCTGCTCTGAATGCCGCAATACCATGTCGAACTCTGTGAGTGCGTGTTAGAAATCAGGAATGGTGAGAGAACATTGTGCTTGGTACATTTTTTGTCTTCAACCCAACTTGGCTCTCCAGCCAGCAAAGTTTAAATTCTGTCTGGCTAGCACACTTCCCATAATGTTTACGCATTAGATCCGTAGGCAGGCTTTTGTGGCTGTGTGAACACATTCGATCCCATGAGAGTTTACACTACGAAAGCAATCCGGTTGAATGCGTTTTCTACTACCTCTGGAAGTATTTAAAAGTGGACAACCTCAAAACGTTTTAGACCCCATTTACATCTGTATTCAGCGTCGTCCACTTGTGATCCAATTGACCAAAACACATCTTAATACCAGGTGTAAACAGGGCCTAAAACATTCTTTTGTCATTGACTTTCTTTCTTCTATGAAGCACAAAAGAAGATATTTTGAGAAATATCTCAGTGTTTTGTATTTTTTTGTCCATCCAGTGGAAGTCAAAGGGGTTCCCAATGTGTGATTGGTTCCCAATGTTCTTCAAATACATTCTTTTGTGTTCTGCAGAAGAATAAAATGCATACAGGTTTGGAACCATATGAGGGATGATGACAGAGTTTTAATTTTTTTGATGGAGTATCCCTTTAAGAGGCTGACAACTTCATTGCAGATTTTTAAAGGGGCTGAGATAAAAAATAGGGAGCTGAGGCACCCCTAAGTAGAGCCTAGCACCATATATTTTGATGCTGACATTGGAGTTTTTGATGTAAGTGTGATTACTTGCAGACTTGCAGCAAGAGCGATTCCTGAGGCTTGGAGCTGTCCCACGGCTGGTGTCGGTTCTTCTCCAGCACAGTAAAAATGAGGCACTGCTGAGCTCTTGCCTTCTGGCCCTTTGTAACCTGGCTGACATGGGCGAGGAGGACGGCTCCCTGCTTTCCTGGGAGGAAGGGGCATATTTCGGCGAAGGTGAACGTGTGTTCCGTGGAACCTCCCGTTACTGTTTCGGCTTCTCTACGGCTGTGACGTTGGTCAGGCTGAAACAGTGGACTAATGGCCAGTACTCTGTGGCAGTAGAAGTGCTTCAAAGGTGCTCCACGATGCTGTGGGGCGCAAAAAACGGCCACCAGACTGGACACCACTTACCAAACTTTGCCCACCTGGGCAGCTGCCCCAAATTGTATAAAGTTATCAAATGCTCAGTGAAGAACATACCGAGAAACAGGAATCTGAGGGCAGCAGTGCTTCATACCCTCTTGTGAGGCTTCATCATAGTGCTTTTGGACTTCTTAATGAACGACTGAGGTGGCCTAAACAAGTGATCTGGTGTAAACCACATCCTGACATTTAAGGAGCTCATTTCAGCCATTTGTATTAGAGAATGGATCTGAAAGCAACAAAAAACAGAATATTACAACTCTTGGTTTCCTATTGCTAAGGGTACCAATCGAGAGCCAGAATCACAAGCCAGGTCACAAGATTTGTTGTGTCGAGGCAGTTTAATTCTTAGATGCTGGCTGTATAGAACATGAGAACAGGTGGATGCCGAGCTGCAATCTGCTAGCCTTTCTGAACTCTGTGATTAGTCCATAAGAGGCCTTACAGTAGATTATCCAGACCCGGTGTTCAGGGTCAGAGCAGCTACACTCACCCAGGTCACAATATGCAACCATGTTGCAAAATGCACCAAGGGAAATAGATTTACAGATGAAAATTGTGACTTACGTTTACAGTCTTAGGGTCCAGGTGAAAGCAGACGTACCAAATTTGATCAGTGTTACACATAATTGGGTTTTAAATTTCATTCAGGTTTGAGAACAATAATAACCATGTAAAAAAAAACTAAGCTAAAATGGCTTATACCCATATTACATGCTTATAGGCCTAGCGGGGGTGGGGGATTTCACACTGTGGTTCCCACAAACATGGAAAATGTTGAAATATTAAGGGATTTTGCTTTTTACACTACTGTCAAAAGTTTGGGGTCGGTAAGATTTTTAAACGTTTTTCAAAGAAGTCTCATATGCTCATCAAGTCTGCATATATTTAATTAAAAGTTCAGTAAATATTATGAAATAATATTTTTATTTGAATATATTTATTAATGTAATTTATTCCTGTGATGGCAAAGCTTAATTTTTAGAATCATTACTCCAGTCTTCAGTGTCACATGATTCTTCAGAAATCATTCTAATATGCTGATTTGCTGCTTAAGGAACATTTCTTATTATTATCAATGTTTAAAATGGTGGAAACTCAGATAATTTTTTTTTAGGATTTTTTGATTAATAGAAAGTTCAAAAGAACAACATTTATTTGAAATAGAAATCTTTTGTAACATTATAAATTGAATGCATCACTCTTGGCTAAAAGTATTAATTCCTACAAAATAAATAAATAAATACAAAACTTACTGACCCCAGTCTTTTGAATGGTAGTCTATGTCCAGTTTGTAAGTGAATCATTCTTTTGAATTGGCTCTTTTTAATGAATCAATCAAACCAAATTGGTCTGAGTGATTCAATAGCAATCCCTGTGACCCTACAAGAGGTTTGGAGAATGGATGGCTGAATGCAAATCAGTCTGAATCCAAATGATATTTTAAACAAAATCCTTATCCATTAATCACAAACAAATGGAAAGGTAATGGAAATTCATGGGTCAAAAGTGTGAAAGTGTGGGAACCCTGTGGTACAACTGGACTGTATTTTACCTCCTGCATTAAGTTACACAATTGTTTTGATGTGACTTATTATTTTTAAATGACGTAATTTCAAGAAAACCTCATTGACAAATGTATTCTATCAATAAACCTTTTCTTTTAACTTTGTTTAATTCCATTTGATTTTTTGACATCAGCCTTGTTCTGAAAAAACTATTCCACCTTAAATACATGAAAAAGTCAAGCATTCTTTTCAAAGAGATGGAGGTTACATTGAGTTTGTTGCATGTTGTTCAGTGAGGGCCCTGTACTGTGTCAGCGGATCCCAGTGGGTGCCATTGCCTGACCAGCTCCTGTGGTTTGCTGACCATGTCGTTCCAGTGTTCCAGCTCTCTGCCCCTCGCATACATGAACGGCCCAATGACCACAATCCCTAACGACACTGCCATTAAAGACAAAATACAGTGACTGAGTAAAGATACACAGGTGACAGAAATTTTTAATGCTGCCTGAAAAATAGCTGTAATGTCTTTCATTTTTAATCACATATGTGACCCTGGACCACAAAACCAGTCATAAATTGCACGGGAATATTTGTAGCAATAGCCAACAATACATGGGTCAAAATTATCGATTTTTAATTTATGCCAAAAATCACTATAGGATATTAAGTAAAGATCATGTTTCATGAAGATATTTTGTAAATATATCAAAAATGTGTTTTTTTTAAGTATTATGCATTGCTAAGGACTTCATTTGGACAAGTTTAAAGGCGATTTTTTAAATATTTAGATTTTTTTGCACCCTCAGATTCCAGATTGTCCTATCCTAACAAACCACACATCAATGGAAAGCTTATTTATTCAGCTTTCATGATGTATAAATCTCAATTTCAAAAAATTGACCCTTATGACTGGTTTTGTGGTCTAAGGTCACATATCATATTATCAGTATAACAATCTGAGTGATGAATATTATTAGCGCAAATATGTTTAATTAGTGACCAAAAAATAGTGTCGAATTTTAAATGTTATTTATTTTACATCACAACATTTATTTGTTTTAAATATTTCTGAAATGTACGTTGTTCTTTGTTGTAACCAATATTGTTTGATATCAATATTGTTATTTTAGTATTATTTATATAATATTATTGTTTTTTATTAATAATTTCATATTTCATATTTTCAGTTTTTGTTAAAATTTTAGTT
>RJVU01067793.1:8580202-8618607 GCA_003731715.1 Anabarilius grahami | reverse complement strand
TAATGTTAAGCTTATTTGCTTGCTTTTAAATGTAATCAGTGATACAAATCCTTATTTAAATGTATGCACAGCAAGTCTTAAAGAGACAGTTCACCCAAAATGAAAATTCTGTCATCATTTACTCACCCTCATGTCATTCCAAATCTGTATGACTTTCTTCTGTGGAACATATAAGAAGATATTTTGAAAAATGTCTCACTAGTTTTTTGTCCATACAATGAAAGTCAGTAAGTGGGGTCTGATGTTGTTTTGGACCCTATTGACTTTCAGTGTAGGACAAATCAATTCTTTAAAACATCTTTTTTGTGCGTGTGTTCAAATGATGACAGCATTTTCATTTTTGAGTGAACTATCCGTTTAAGTAGGAATGAACTTATATACTAATTTATGTGTGTTTAGCAGTGTACTGTAATAATTGCACATTCTAAGGGCACTTCGCCTCACTGGTCAAAAACTGTTCAATTGCACATGCAGATTATTGGTGTACAGGGGGTCAACCATATGTTCAGCAGTGTCCAATGGCATATCACATTATCACGAACAGAAATACATGTCACTATGACAGCACTAGACCCTCATGTCTGGTAAAGAAAGCTTCGATGCAACTAACACACATAGTACATAAAGTGTCTGGCACAACTTATTTTAAGTCACATTAGCTGACTGAGCACTGATCAAATATTTGCAGCCTGGTAAAACAAACAATGTCTGTTTGTCTTAAAGATCCACTATCACATAATGTTATATCTGTGTAAAATAGGTCTTAAGTATACGGTTTGTACAACTGCTTCCAATAATCCTCTACTCACCAGCCATGGATGGCCACAGTCTGAATAAAGTGTCTTGCTCTCTCCAGTTCAGTCAGTGTGAATCACCAATCAGTGGTTTCCCATTTTGCCCAGAGGCCATCTCATTGGCACTCTTCCTGATGTCCCATTGAGATTAAGCTGTGGCTTCTGACAGCCTGGTCACCCTACAGCTGGGTACTACAGTCCCCCTGAGGCTTCCCAGGTTAGTTAATCAACACCGTGCACTGGCTCAAGCAGGTGGCTGATATGTGCTCTGCCAGTTGCAGTATTTATTTCCAAACAAACACAAAACCTTGTTGCAGTGCAGTGAGCATACACATTGTGACTATTTATGGGAAAATAGCAAGCTAAATGGACTTCCAACAACAAGAGCTATTGTTGAAAGCTAGTCCTAAAATTTTTAATTTAACGTATGGATGTTGCTTCGTACTACTACTACTTTATGGAGCCACCACAGGGCTCAGAGACTGTGGTTTAATAACTACAGATTGAATGTTATGGTCCGCAACACCTAGTTTGCATTCACTAAGCGTTAATGAATAACTCATGGACAACAGGGGAAGTTTATCAAGGCTGTGATCAGGCAACACATCTGCTGTTCCCACAATACATCTAAATGTGGTTAACTTACATGGAGTTTCAAGACATTTGATTGAAATAAAAACACCTGTTACTTGCTGTAAACTCGTCTCAGATATCATACATAGCAGAAAACTAATTTAATTGAGTAAATTCCAATAAAATCTGATGTGTTCAAGTGAATATATAATGTTTGATCTTGGCTGTTAACTACTTGCTAGCATTAGTGCATGTTAGCACTACTCAGTGACAAAAGATGTATGTTGGAATTCACAGTGTTTATAAAAGAGTAGGGAAAAAGTACCTAGATGACCTACTACTTCTGGTGAGATTCCTAAGTGTGAATACATTTTACAGTCCTATGAGGCCACGGGAGAGGATTTGTGAATGGCAGTGGAGTGATGCAACTGATGCTGGTAGGTCACATGACAATGGCAGCATGTAGTATGTCCAGATCACATTCATACTAAAGTACGTACTTTTATTAGCATGCGCAAATTAAGTTATTCAAAATAAGTACCTACTCAAGAGAGTATGCGATTTCAGACGAAGCCATAGATACATGTTATCTAGTCCCATGCAAAGCATGCTGGGAACCCAGACCAGTTTCAGTTTATGTCAACAAAAATTTGTTATGTAGTCCCAACAAATGGATCAAGTAAAATAACATTTTGCAAACAAATTAACCGGACTTAAAGGGTTAGTTCACCCAAAAATGAAAATTCTGTCATTAATTACTCACCCTCGTGTCATTCCACTCTCGTAAGACCTTCGTTCATCTTCGGAACACAAATTAAGGTATTTTTTGATAAAATCCGATGGCTTAGTGAGGCCTCCATTGACAGCAAGATAATAAACACTTTCAAATGCCCAGAAAGCTACTAAAGAAACATTTAAAACAGTTCATGTGACTACAGTGGTTAAACCTTAATGTTATGAAGCGACGCAAATACTTTTTGTGCGCCAAAAAAACCCAAAATAACGACTTTATTCAACAATATCTAGTGATGGGAGATTTCAAAACACTGCTTCAGGAAGCATCGAAGCTTTACGAATCTTTTGTTTAGAATCAGTGGTTCGAGCATGTATCAAACGGCCAAAGTCACGTGAACCAATTCAATTTCGAAACATTTCGAAACACTTATGACGTAACAAAGCCTCGTTTACTGAAATCAAGTAACTTTGGCAGTTTGATACATGCTCCGAACCACTGATTCGAAACAAAAGATTCGTAAAGCTTTGATGCTTCATGAAGCAGTGTTTTGAAATCACTCATCAGTAATTAATGACAGAACAATGAGGAATGAAGTTAAGATAAAATGTTAAATATATACTATGCATACTATATACTGTATCATATCTTAAAGTTATTTCTGTAGGAAATAACTATACTGAATGATTTAAAGGGATAGTTCACAGAAAAATTCTATATTTTGACATAATTTACCTTTGTGTCATTTAAGACCTGTATGACTTTCCTTCTTCTGTGGAGCACACACACACACACACACACACAGACACACACACACACACACACACACAGACAAAAATATATTTTGAAAGATATGTCAGAAATATTTGTCAGTCAGAGGGATCCAGAATTGTTTGGACTACAGCGATCTTGCTTTGTGTCATAAAGGGTTTATATTGCCAGTGGAAATACACCTGACAAAACTGATTCAAAGTAACAACAAATAGACAGCATCTGTGTTATTATGCCAACAAAATGTCGTTACTGCAACAGGTTTCAAGTGTCTCCATAAAGAGAGGGAAAAAAACATTCAGATTTGTTGAAGGGTGATTTAAAATGTGACCAATGTAACCTCAGCATGTTTATACAAAAAACAGCATGTCAGGATTTTGCTTTTGCTTTACCTCAGAATTATTATGGAATAGGTGATCTGTGAGATTGCAATGACAAGTATATGGACAGGTGAATCAGAAAGATGAGTCACAGACATATATCATAATGGTTTCCCAGCATCACAAGCCCTTCTTTCAAAGAGACTGTTTTCATTGTTCCCATGACAACTTAAAAAAAAAAAGGCATGATGAAAATTCATCAGGCTCCTATTGAGCATGGCTGTTTCTATAGCAACAGGAAGAGAGAGACAGGATGAGTAAGAAGCAGGAGCTACGAATGTGTAAGAATGAACATGTTATGTGTAAGAAAGAGTATTTATTGTATTGATTCAGAAGGATATCTGAATTCCTTTTCTAACAACTACAATAGAATCTACCTGTTCCTCCTCTAAACCCAATCCCTCACCTCATACACACACTTTCACACAATTGTGCCTCCCTCCATTGGGCATACAGCGCTCCTTGGCTTCCCACCATTTCAGTCTGTGTGTCTTTGCACCTCCTCCCCCCTCCAGCATGGATTTCCTCTCAGAGAGGGAGCGTGTGGTGTGTAATCAGCTGACAACAACTGATAATCCAGCAATACACCCACTCTGTCCTGTTCACTTAGAGCGGAGCGAGTGGAGGAGAGGAAAGAAGTGAAAGAGGCGGGAGCTGTCTGGACAGAGGGGAAGGAGACGAGAGGAGGAAGTGGGAGGTATGTACTTGTGCATGTGTGTGTGTGTATGCGTGTGTATGTGTGGAGGGAGGGAGGTTGTTGACTTACCTGTGGCCATGAGGGAAACCGCAGCTGTCTTTTTATAAAGCAAGTGCTGCTTAGTGTGAAAGAAATGGTAAAATGAGGCTTTAAAAAAGGGGGAGTGAAGATGACAAGGAAGGAAAGACAAAGGATGACACAAGGCCTTGATTGGACCATGTATGTTTGCTAGCAAAACCAAAAGGTGAGATCTTTCTTGTTTGATTTTCTTGATGAGAGGTTCATTCAGTGGTTATATTTTCATGTGTGTCCCACTCTGAAGCTAGTACGGATGTATGTTTGTCTGGATTGGTGGAGGTTAGCCTGTGTGTTGAGGTGGAAGAGGAGGGTTAACAGTGAACACCTTGTCTGTTATTTTTAGATGCAGTGGGAAGATAAGTATTTTGTTTTCCCATGATAACTGAGGAGAGATAACATCCATCATTATGCTAGAGTCTCGGTCATTTTGTAGAGGTTATTTTCAAGATTTTTTGCTGGTCTGCTTTATTATTATTAATATTATTGAAACACTTGCCTATTAAATATGTTTGAAGTATAGAAAACTTGTTGCACGACAGTGCCACCCTGCAGATACAAAAAAAAGTGTAGGCCTACTTTTTTATTATTATTATTTTATGAGTTATCTATTAATATTTGTGGATTTGCTGCAGCTTATGTGCTGGATGATGAACACTGGCTTTGGCACACATTGGCTTTAGATCTTCTGTTCCCATAGAATCAAACACCTTTTCATGAGAACATGTTATCTGAATTTTAGACAGTGCAAAATTCTACTACACACTTACTGGTAGATGAAAGTATCGTCAAATTCACCACAACGTTTAAAAAACAAACAAGGGATCAGATATTTGTTGAACTTTGTGAATGTTGCGTGTTCCAGCTTTCTTCAGAGTTTTGCATTGGCAGATTCTGTGTGGGCATCCTTGGAAGTTAGATTTATATGGTATGATTCAACTAGTTGTCCCAGATGGCCTAATCATTAAGTATCCAGGAAGATAGCACAAAGGTTGCAAGTTTATTTCTGAGTTTACTCCTGAAAGTTCTGAAATGCCAGTGTCTTTGAGGCACTTAACCTTTGGTTGCTTCAAAGAAAATATCCCTACACTTAGACTACTGCAAGTTGCTTTAAAACAGTGGCACCTCAATAGCAAGTAACATCTATATTCTGAAGTTGCATACAGTATTAACATGTGCCTTGAATAACCTTCACAGATTAGAGTGTGAGTGTGTTGTGGTTTGGATTCAGCAGTATGTGTGTGCTGACAGTAGGGAGTGACAGACCCAAAACTGTTTCCCAAAAAATCTGTTGGAGTGGCTAAAGTGTGATGTAAACATGAACAGGCCTGACACACATTCACTCTGTGCTCTCGAGAGTTCCTAGAAATCCAAGGACCTCAAAATAATTTGATATATCCAATATACCATAAAGTATTTGACAGTTTGCAACATTCAACCTCCTATCCTTGTTGGACCTTGTGTAGTGGAATTGTGCTGGAGCCCCATGTGGATTAATGTCCTTCTGAGAGAAGCTAGCTCACTCATGTTAGCTAAAGATCTTAAGACTTAGGGCTTATCCATCTGTAATCTGGTCAATCACTCAAGAGAGAGATACCTAGACATCACTCTGTCTTATTCACTTTAATCTATGTGCAGTAAGGACAAAAGAAACCTTATCTACCGTAAAAGTAAAGGTTTAAGGGTCATGCCGATTCATCGGAAATTCAATGGATTGTCTTGTAGACAACTAAAGAGAGGAAGAATTGGTGTGCCTATACCATCTAAAGAAACGTATAATTGTTTAAAATATATTGTGTAAATTAATACGTTTTAAAACATTGCTATTAATTCTACTTTTCATACTTAGTTTATCATTGTCTTTCTTTACCAGTAGATATTTCACTATGGAGGAAGGACAACGACCTACATCTGAGATCTATCTCCCAAGCATCAGCCTTGGATCTGTTGATGCCGAAACAGTGGAGGACCATGAGCTGCCAACCATTTCTTTATCCAAAAGCTCGATAGAAATGGTGAGTGGACCTCCTCAACGAACAGAGCTGGCATGGTATCGTCAGAATTTGCGCAAGAGTGTCAGCAGTGCACCATGCACTCAAAGGCCTATCAGTCTGGGTGGACCAGCGGCTGGAGTCCCTGTGAATGTTTGTGACTATGAACAGGGAAGCATGCGCAGTGGTAACAGCACTCCTGAGACTGTAATCTGGCATGGAGGAACTGCAAGATCCTGGAGCGTCATGGAGGACTCGCCCAGAAGGACTCCAGTGCAGGATCTACTCCTGGGGCAAAATCAGGTCCATAGTGGTGTGAAGTGTGTTCCACACTCGCCATCCACAAACAGAGATTTAAGGATGAAGGGACTTGTTTGCAGGGAGGGATGTTGTCGATGTTGTGGACCTGCGGAGAACCTGACAGGATGCAGCTGTTGCAGAGTGGCTTGCAGAATTAATTCTTCAGGTCTGAGCAACAGCTTCACACTACAGGGAGCGAATACAGAAGACCATGCTCAGAGCAACTGTGAAAGCCATCATTTAACGTCATGTCATAGATCTACCTGTTCTGGTCACATGATGAACACTGCCTGTTTGAGAAATGTTTGCAGTGTTGTTCCATGCCCTGGACATTTGATATCTCGGCCACCTTGTGCAGGAAGCCCCTGTGCAGGACAAAGATCACTGCTTCATTCAGGCTTGCTCGGTTTTCCACCACTTGTGTCATCTGTCAGCGAGACTAGACTTGACAGCCGGAGTACAGGCCATTACTGTGGATCCGAGTTAAGGGGGCAGAACTCCTCTTGCCTTAGACTAGACCGGACAGGTCAGACTAGTCTTAACAGGATAGTCAAAGATGCCACTACCATGACATCTGACCATGAGCTCAGAGATGTTGGTGTTCAGACCATGTCTGATTCCCTTGTTTCCCCGCTTTCTCACGTGTTTCCTGAAATTAATTTGAGAGCAGATCCTACCTCGGACACACCTTTGACAATGGAGCACATGTGTCATAGGACCCCTGTGAAGGAGGTGGAATGGGATGCTGAGGGTATGACCTGGGAGGTTTATGGTGCAGCTGTAGACCCTGAAGAGCTTGGCCTGGCAATCCAAAGGCATCTGGAACTTCAAATCAAAGAGACTGCAGCTGCTGCAGCTGCAGCTGCTCAAACGGAAGACTCCACGGACAATGCCAGCAGCCTGGAACTGCAGCCCAGTCGACGGAAGAAGAGTGAAGGCATTATAAAAACACTGCGCAGTTCTGCATGTTGCTCTAACCCCAATACTGTGGGAGACTAAAGCGGCCGCCTTATCGGTATGTGGGTGCCTTGATTAGGTGTAAGGTAAACAAATGGTACAACTTTTGTTGCAAGGTGGAAGTGGATGGAAAATGGCTCATGGTATATTCATCTAGCTAAAGCTAATTGTCCTTCAAATAATATATCTAAATATTCCAAAGCCTTGTCTGCTTAGTTGAAGCTATCAAAGCCCCACTACTGGATCAGTAGAGTGGTGATGTTCACAGAAACATTGGAAGATAATGTCGCATAGAGCTACTATTTAAAGTTTACAGACAATGGTGTGTTTCCACCTATCTTCACACATGGCCTTGTCCCTGTCTTGACCTTCAATGTATCATTTGGATGTCCTTTTTTTGGCCAAAAATACCAAAATGATGATTTTGGCGAGCACTGAGTATTAGCATTTTTGAAAACTCTTATTATAGGCTAAATGTGTCTGTTGTACTTGTTGGATTTTAACAAGCAAATAGCAGGTTAATGAACATTAGCTAAGGGTACATTAAAGTTCACGGAGCTCTCTGACACCTTGAAGGGCACTCTGGAGCAAGATCTGAAGGCACTATGAGCTGAAACTAAGCCCCAGTCCTAGTTCTATGCTCAGGGACAATCTCAATAAATTAAAACATGTACTCTTGGAATTTGGTGCCAAAATCTGACCTGAAAAACTTCTTTCCACTATTTTCATGTCACAATTTAATAATAAAGAATATTTTGTGGTTGTGTCCTATTTAGAATCCGTGCAAGGACTAAGATAATTATGGCCATTTTCACATCATTTTACATGTTCATAAATCATACTTTTTTGTTATATAATATCATGAAATGGTTTATTTATTATAATGTTAGAATATTCAAGTTTAATTGGTTTATTTCACATTTAAGTGTAAGAGTTTAACTTTTTTAATGTATATCATGATCACGTGCTATATCACAACAATAACATACAGAATCAGTCATGATTTTGTGAAAGTTAGGGATTGTAATTAGAGCAATCTCTGTCAACAATGTTTAGATTGTGTTCATTTAAATAGCATGGCACTTATTGTAAGTAAATGTGTATCCAGAATCTCTGACCAAATTAACAGTATGTGCTGCACAAACTGCTTTTGTTTTTCTTTGCCAAAGCAATCTGATTTTTTTTTTTTTTTTTTTTTGACCAGAGCATTGTGATTTAACATAACATAGATATAACTGGATCAACACCTTACAGTATGATGAAAACAAGCTTTATATAGGCTTTCTACAGCAAAAACTACACTACTGTGTTTTAAAATTGAGAATAGTGAATGTCTTGAAAAGTATGAGCAACAATAAAACGTTTGGCAAACAATATTCTGTGTCTTTTATTTTGATTCATTTGCCCTATAAGGGGATTTCTCATTGGCTTGCTGGAAAAAAAATGTTGTTTGTGAAGAACGTGGCAAAGAGAGAGACATGGGAACATGTCAGAAGGTCCTGCTAAACTTGGTGAACTGCGTTCCAGTAGATTGCCCTGGACATTTCCATGGCTCTTTCATTGTAACTTTGACCAATTGGATGAGCAGGCACATTCCCTGGTATTGACTATCCTGTCCCTGAGCAGGTGCTCCCTTATGTTTTTGTTTTCCTTGCTGTACCACATTTCACAGATTGGAATAAATACAACAGGTGAGCAGGGACACATCATAAACAAGCATAATAAAGCTCAATTCAGCCTGAATATAGTTTCATGCATATAGTAATTAACATCTCAGCATCTCCTGTCTTAAAATATGCTCCACCAGAACAAACAACTTTGAAATTCAGTAGGTTTCACAGGCCCCATTGTATCCCTCCATTCTGGTTCTTATGCCCTCTGCTGGTAACATGAGAAACATGTTCACACAATCAATTCATGCAAACTATACTGTATAAATCTTTAAGTATCTTAAACTCATGGAAGTTTAGCTAAAGCTATAAGACTAATTGTAAAATTTATTATGAACATGAAGTGGTGTAGTGGTTTAAGGTTCAGCTGTGGTGTAGTGGTTTAAGGTCCAGCTGAAAAGTTATGTCTATCCGCAAGGTTCAGGCTATAAACAATCACCACTGTGCCCTTAAGCAAGGCTTTTAACACCAGGTTTCTCCAAGGGGATTGTTTCTGTAATGAGCTGACTGTTAGTCACTTTGGATAAATAAGTGCCAGCTAAGAGCAGGTTCTGCTAATCTTTAATGAAATGAATATATAAGTGACGCATGGATCAGTCATGATCTTGTTAATTATTTGTCAGGGTTTTACCAAGGTAAAACTTGCAAGGATTTGGAAGGCAGCAGAAAGTCACGTGAAGGCCAGCACCTCTGCTCATCCAAACAGCTATTAGCATGGCGTGACTGCAAGGAGGCTACTGGCAATCTATTCTGGGCGAGTTGTTTTGCACAGCGGCAAGGGATGGGCTGTAACTGAAAGTGCTGATGGGACTCCCATGATCCCCTGGGGCCAGCTTGTTCTGAAAACCCCTGGCTACCCCACCAGAACAATCCAGGATTGGGAGGGGTATTGTCAAAGTGCTTTGTCCCAATGACAGGGGTGGGGAGTGGACAAAGGATGGCCTCTACAGTAGGCATGGTATAAATGGGTAATCACCAGAGCGCAACACACAGTTTACTGTAGATCATGGCAGTAAGGAGCCCATTTTTTCCACTGTTGCTAATGCTTCTGGGTCTGGCGCTGGACAGAGCCTCCACCCATGCGTTCAACCCCAGTCGCCTTCAACAGCACAAAGTCCTCCACCTTGGTGAGAAATGAGATGAACGCTGACCACTGACATCTTTCAAGTGCATTTCAAGTGGTGCTATCTTGAGAAAAAAAAAACTGAATTTACACTTATTTCCATGTCTTTCTCAAAGATCCAAATATGGATTTCCTTTCCTTCTTTCCTCTCCTGGTACAACACCTTTCATTTGCTTCCACATAAATCCTGTGTACTTTGTGTTTGCTTGTCTACATGGTACTTTAACTGACATTGACTTAAGTGTTGTTCTGTCCTTAGACTGGCCGAAGGACTGTGGCCTGGCTCATTTCAAACCAAACACAGTGGAGCGTATCGTGTCGGGCAATGAAGCGAGACCCCACTCCTGGCCGTGGCAGGTCTCACTGCAGGTAAATTACACTTGAAATGACACAGCATTAGTCATGGTGTAGCAAAAGAGGAAGTCCCTGATGCTTGTATCTATTTCAATAGGTTCGTCCCAGAGGCAGTAAACATTATGTTCATGTGTGTGGAGGGACGCTGATCCATAAGAACTGGATTCTTACTGCTGCCCACTGCTTCCAGAAGTAAGGCAAAGCATAAGTTTATCACCTGTAGGGCAGAACTTCGGGCGTTGCTTGAATTTTGTGCAGGGCAACTTTCCTGGTTGATTTCCCCTGACGGTGCCCCTGCCTAAGGGTCATTAGATGCTCATTAGGTGTCATAATCAACCGATTTCAGTTTTGTATCCCTCTCGTTGCCCAGGGGAAAAGCAGAGGATGCTAGTAGCTGGCGTATTGTTTTGGGTAAGCATCAACTGAAAAGATCAGAGAACGCTGAGCGTATTTTCCCGGTGAAGAGGATCTACAGGCATGAGCACTTCCGTTATCCAGCCCACAGTGAGCTAGACTATGACATCGCATTGGTTAAAGCTGGCACGGACATCCCGACCAGTAACTTCATCCGCTATGCCTGCCTGCCGCGCAAGCAGATCAACCTTAAACCGGGGCACTACTGCTGGGTGACCGGCTGGGGGGACACACGAGGTAAAATCTTAAAATCTTAAATACCTTAATGTATTAAAATTAGTACCTTTTGTGCTAACAAAGTTGGGTCTTGAAAGATGATAGCTGGTGTACCTATGAAATCATTGGCTTATAGATAAAGTGTAAGGAGTGTACAGTAACACCCTTACTCACTGCAGTTTCTACCATAGAAACTGATTTTATTTTATGCCCCTGAGGCAAAAACAAACAGCACTTTAATGTTTTGTTGATATTGAGTTTGCAAAGGGAGGTGGTCCACTTATCCAGAACATGGGTTTGGCATCTCTTCTTAGGCGGGAAAGAAAACGTGTCACTTGCTGAGGCACTGAATCAAGCTCGGCTCCCAATCATTGACTACAAGACCTGCCGGCAGAAGAAGTTCTGGGGTGACCGCGTGCGAGACTCCATGATTTGCGCTGGGTTCCGAGATACAGAGGGGACCCCAGCCGCATGCCAGGTGAGAAAACTATTTAATGGGGAAATTTATCATGGTGTCCCATCTTCAACTTCAAGTATTCATACCTTCTATGTTGCTCTTCTTCCTACAGGGTGACTCTGGCGGCCCTCTGCTGTGCCAGGTGGGACGTGACCGCTGGGAGGTCCACGGGATTGTGAGCTTTGGTCCTATTGGATGCACGGTGGAGAACAAGCCCAGCGTCTTCACTCGCACCGCAGCCTACATCCCATGGATAGAGGCTACTCGCATCAGGGACTTCTTCTTGCACTGAATTCCCACCTCTAAGAATACCTTGCCCACATTTGAAGGCACAGGAAGAGTCGTGATAGCAACCGATTTAGTGCCATGTCCCGGTCTGGGTCTGGTCCATGGACCTGCTTATCCATTTGTGGTCCGTGCACTGAGAGCTGTTGTACATCATCACAAACACCAGCCACCAAGTTAGGGTAGTTTGCACTGGTTTGTGGGTCGTTTCACCGCTATGCATGTGAGATTCTCCTGGGCTTCGCTGTAGTACATGAACTGCAAGGTTTTGACTGCTTTCAGCTAAATCACATTGATCTTCACATTGTGTTCATCAAGCCAAGCAACATTTTCTGTAAAACAAGTCCTGGCTATTCTACATTACTCTCATCAGTTCAGTTGGCCTTGTTTTTTTCTGTAAGGAATGGCATGTACATTTGCCCTCTCTTGGACAAGCGGGTATTCAATCCGTAAGGTGCTTTGACGGTCAAAGTCAAGTAGTGATAGAACATTTCACCTGTTGGAGGAGACAGTCTCCCTTTGATACAGTCTACTCCAGTGCTTTTCACTGAACAGGCTAGGTAATTTCCACACAGGATGGGTATTTACTTTACACTTTAAGCCGCTACAAGGAATTTATCCAGATAATTTACATAAATTTCTTTATAATTGTTATTTTGAGAGCGAGCTTTAATTATTATGTCATTGAATCTACGCGTATATCACTCATTATAAACAGGGAGAGTGAGTTAGTGGTACAATACTGCTAGGATAGGATGATTTCTCAACCAGAATTATTATTCTGGTTGAGAAATAATACTGAAAGAAATGCTTTCACTCATAAAAATATGTGTGAATACTGTAACATATAAGGTCATAATGAGGGACATTCATTCTGGAATATTATCATTTCTCTGTATTCTACACATTGACTGTATAAATAAAGGCTGACCTGCTTACAAATAAACCATTTGTAAAACAAGACGCCTATCGATTCATTTCTTTGCAGTCAATACAGTTAAAACATTTTTGTACATTACAAAGAACATATGCCTTGGAATCTGAAAGTGGTTAAATTATTTTATATTTTAGTTTTCTTTATTTAGAGCTAAGTGAATACAGGATGGTTTAGTACTCCCAGTATGAAAGACTGACCATTCATGCACAGCAAACACAAAATACAACTCTATTTTAACACTCCTAAAATACAAATAAAGAGCCTCAAACAGTGGAAACTATCATTTTATTTTAGATGGTTGCAGAGAGGAAGCAGACAGTTAAGTCACCACTGATAAAATGCATCAATCCACAATGAGAACAGATAAAACCACGTCATTAAAGGATACAGATTTCCTCCGACTGCAACTTACACCAAAAAAGACATGTGCTTGAAGAACTGTACATAATCATAGTCAAGCTACATAGTCCACACAGCTGGAGGCAGTCTGGCCCATCCATTTAAATATTACACCTAATGTAACTCTGAAGAAGTCTGTGCACATGTGGTGGTCCATGGGTTTCTTTAAAAAAAAAGAAATTCGATGCATCTCCAAAAGGGGGTGATAAAGAGTAAGAATAGGCTCAGAGTCAAAATAAGTCCATGGTTTGAGCTCTCAGTCATCCTCAGTAATGTGAAGGCGATCTCCCCTTCAGGTGATCCCAGTTGTTATAAAGAGCATACAGCCCTGACATGGCTAAACCAACGAGACCTCCTCTGGCAGCTCCTTTGAGTCCACCTGAACACAGTAAATATATGTAATGAATTAATATAACAAATATTATGTTCATTATATTAAATCTGTGATTGCCACAATATTTAACACTTAAGTCAATGTGACTTTTCCTCACCTGTAGATTTAAAAAGCATCCCTGTTAACGTTCCAGCTGCCACTGTGTTGAGGTCATCCTCTGCACCTCTGGCCTTCTCAATGGCCACACCAAACACGCTATACAAAAGAGCTGTTGAGAAATAAAAACCAACATTTTTTAGGCATGTTCATAGGTCTTTGGGCATGTTTACACCTAGTTACTTCATGCTTTTTACTGATCGGATAGCTATCTGATTTGTAGAAATGTTTCCATTTACACTTGGCCAGATAAATGTGTCTCCGCAAAATGAATATAAATCCCATCTTCAATTTCTGCACTATATGCAAATTTAACAGAGTTCATGTCAATGAAAGCAACATACGTGAGCTGCTTTTTATTTATCATTAGCTAATTTCAAGATCAAAGACCGGAGTAGGAGAGAGAGCCCCATCAGCACTGGTAAGATAATTTAGTCTCACTACTTTTAAAGAAGATGATTGTGTTTTGAGCTTACTTTCAGTTTCATTTGCGGCAGTTTGAGCGTTGGCTTGCTGTAGAGATACTCTGCGACGATTCGTGTTGCAGTAGTGCCATCATATCTGGCTATATCAGGCTCTCACACTCTTAATTTTTTAACATTTTGGAAGGAGTGAAAGATGCATTTATTTTTGGAATACATCTCAGACCACCTCCGGATTTGGTTTGAGTGACTGGATTTAAATCCGTTTTGAAAGCGTTTCAAAGGGCATTTATACCTGGTCTTTTCGCGATCTGATAGCTATCCAATCAGAGAAAACACATGAAGTGACCAGGTGTAAACAGGCCTTTTAACAAATGGCAAAACAGGTTGTGATACTCTTTTACACAAGGTGTTTAAATTCCAGTGAATTTCTTACCCACAGATCCTAGTGTGTTGGCCCACGATGCCCCTTGTCGTGTGACCATGTTCAAAATCCTAAAAAAAAATTTTTTTTTTTTTAAATTACACAAGTCAGTGTTACAGAAACACCAAAACTGAAATTAAAGTTATTGAACAAAAAAAAAAAAAAAATTGGTCATTCAATTTGGGTAATTGAACTTGATATGGTGTCATGTTCACAGGTGATAACTTTACTATGACTGGTTTTTCGGCAATGACCTGCATCTCAATATTTCAGCAGAACAATTTAGTAATTTAAATAAAACAATAGGATCTTTTTGGTGATGGTGAAATTGCAGCTTATCCACATGTGTGGAAAAAGTAGACTGACAGAGTCAAAACGGAAACTAATAAAAAGCACTCAGTCAATGATTTCTGCCCTTCAAAATTATTTTGGCCTAACTCCAATGTATTTATTTTTTGCTGTTTGGGCCAAATATTTGTTGCCCAAATTTCGGTGCAACACTAAAAATACATATTCACTGCATTGCAGCAAATTTGTAAAAGTCCTATTTGTCATAATTACTCTGCATCATATCAGCATTATATCGCCATTACCCACTCTGCTCCGTGGATATTCAAAATTATCTAAATTGAATTTTCTATACAGTAACTAAAATAATTTTCAATCAAAGTATGTACAAAGGAACAGACACTTACTGTACGTTTCTGGGTTTGGACCATGACATGTCTCTAGTTTCCATTAGGCCCATACGGAGACCATTAAGTGTCCCAAAAGCAGCGCCTTTAAAGTAATAAGCAACAGTTAAAAATGGCAAAGATAAAAGACATAAGATTGGTCAAAGACTGCAAAGAGACAGGCCTCACCTGTTATACAGCATCCCCCAATGGTGAAGAAGGCCAGCTCAAAGCGACCACGGGTTTTATTTGCCCCAGTTGGCAAGATGAACTCATCTGTGTCCTAAGCGAGCAAGACAAGCACCATAAAAGCATCTTATTTGTAAGATTTTGTGCATTATTATAATTCCAATATCATATTTTTTTGTAATCTCTTATATAAACAAGTGAACACAATACAACCACACTAGTATACATTACAGCATGTGTCAACTAATGAAGGCAGATTTTAATAAAAGGTTAAAACTACATTCTAAGGAAATCAAGTCAGGTCTTACAATAATTATTTGTCACAATTACTGTTGGCCAAAACTATGTTCTGATCGTTTTGTATGCTACAATTGTTCATTGCTGTTTAATTAATTGTTTGGGGCTTAATAATTGACTTATTTTAGCCAACAATAAGTTTGCATTTTGACCTCTTAAAGGATTAGTTCACTTTGAAATAAACTTTTCCTGATAATTTACTCACCCCCATGTCATCCAAGATGTTCATGTCTTTCTTTCTTCAGTCGAAAAGAAATTAAGGTTTTTGATGAAAACATTCCAGGATTTTTCTCCATATAGTAGACTTGAATGGGCACCAAACAGTTGAAGGTCAAAATTAGTTTCACTGCAGCTTCAAATTGTTCAACACGATCCCAGATGAGAAATAAGGGTCTTATCTAGTGAAACCATTGCTCATTTTCTGAAAAAATTGTAAAATTATAAGTTTTAGCCATAAATGCTCATCTTGAACTAGCTCTCCTCTTCTTCTCTATTTGAATTCCAGCAGTGTAGACACTGCTAAGTGTATTACTGCCCTCCACAGGTCAAAGTTTGAACTAATTGTTATATACTATTGAACTAGCATATTGCATATAAAAATTAGTTCAATCTTTGGCCTGTGGAGGGCAATATTACGCTTAGCAGCGTCTACACTGCTGGAATTCAAATAGAGGAGAAGAAGAAGAGAGCTAGTTCAAGATTAGCATTTATGGCTAAAACTTATATAATTTTCATTTTTTTTCAGAAAATGAGCGATGGTTTCACTAAATAAGACCCTTATTTCTCATCTGGGATCGTGTAGAACAATTTGAAGCTGCAGTGAAACTAATTTTGACCTTCAACTGTTTGGTGCCCATTGAAGTCTACTATAAGGAGAATAATCCTGGAATGTTTTCATCAAAAACCTTAATTTCTTTTCGACTGAAGAAAGAAAGACATGGACATCTTGGATGACATGGGGGTGAGTAAATTATCAGGAAAAGTTTATTTAAAAGTGGACTAATCCTTTAATTCAGACTCTAACATGAGCTAGATTTCGTAAATTCATAACACATGATCATTTCTACCACACAAACCTTCAAATAGACCTGAAACGTAGCTGTGGTCTTAGAGAAACTCACCTGTACAAGGTAACGAGGGTCAACATTGAGGTACGGTGAGAGAGGGCTCATACCAGTCACTGAGAATGACAGATAACACTCATTATACATTATAATAAATATATAGATTCTCATAGCAACTCATTTGACCTTAAATTTAATCGGACTGTTAAAATGAGTAAAGCTCAGACACTTATCACGTACATGGTACTCCTGCGAGCTCAGTATTTGAATACTCAGGGTTTCCTCCGCCGAAAAGGCTCCCGAGTCCCCCTTTGAATCCTCCTGATGCCGGCGAGTTGTTATCCATGTCTTTAGAGATGATCCAGAGAAACCCGTCTCGATGATCAGACTTCTTCCTTACCGAACCGGTAAATCTGATGAACGCTAGCGACACCAAACGATTTTCTTTACCGACAGTATTGTGTTGTATATCATGTGTTGAAAATCCCACATAGATGTCACTGTGCTAAATTGTTGTCAAGAGTTAATATTAGATCATTCGAGAGTTTTCAGTCTCTGACAGTGAGTTTCTGCATCTCTGACCTCCACATGCTGCCCTGCCGTAAAGTGAAAGGAAACTGCTGACGTAACACTGCCGTAAAATTATTCGTATGATTCCTCCAGACTGTACAAAAGCTCGAAGATTTCAACAAAACAGTAATATATGTAAATATAACATTAAAATTAAACAGATTTTAGCCAATGCAATATCAACATGAAACGTATGCGATACAGACATGAGGCTATTTGTGTTGAAGTGACCTACCTTGCACGACATTTTACGACCACCCGTATTTTGTTGTGCAAGAGTGTTTTTTATTATTATTAATATTTCAGAACAAGCAAGATGATATAAAAACAGAAGTAACATTCATGACAATGCCACCAAAAATAAATTTAAAAAATAATTAAATGAAAAATAGTTAGGAAATAAAGTAAGACATGTAGCTCTCAGATATACCGTTGGGTTTAAATGTTTAATTTAAAAAAATTAAACCAACGGTTGGGTTTGTATTCGTCCATATTTGACCCAAACATGGGTTGAAAGAAACAACCCAGCATTTTTTTATAATATACACTACCGTTCAAAAGTTTGGGATCGGTGCGATTTTTTATGTTTTTAAAAGAAGTTTTGTCTGCTCACCAAAACTGCATTTATTTAATTAAAAATACAGTAAAAACAGTAATATTGTGAAATATTATTACAATTTAAAATAACTGTTTTCTATTTTAATATATTTTACAAAGTAATTTATTCCTGTGATGCAAAGCTGAATTTTCAGCATCATTACTCCAGTCTTCAGTGTCACATGATCCTTCAGAAATCATTCTAATATGCTGATTTGCTGCTCAATAAACATTTATGATTATTTTCAATGTTGAAAACAGTTGTGTACTTTTTTTTTCGGGATTCCTTGATGAATAGAAAGTTCAAAAGAACAGCATTTATTTGAAATATAATCTTTTGTAACATTATAAATGTCTTTACTGCCACTTTTGAATGATTTAATGCATCCCTGTTGAATTAAAGCATTCATTTCTTTAATTTCTTTTCAAAAAAATAAAAATAAAAGTTCTTACTGTCCCCAAACGTTTGAACGGTAGTGTATAATGTTACAAAAGCTTTGTATTTCAGATAAATGCTGTTTTTTTGAACTTATTATTAATCAAGGAATCCTGAAAGAAAAAGTACACAACTGTTTTCAACATTGATAATAATCATAAATGTTTCTTGAGCAGCAGATCAGCATATTAGAATGATTTCTGAAGGATCATGTGACACTGAAGACTGGAGTAATGATGCTGAAAATTCAGCTTTGCCATCACAGGAATAAATTACTTTGTCAAATATATTTAAATAGAAAACAGTTATTTTAAATTGTAATAATATTTCAAAATATTCCTGTTTTTACTGTATTTTTAATTAAATAAATGCAGTCTTGGTTAGCAGACGAAACTTCTTTTAAAAACATTAAAAATCGTACCGATCCCAAACTTTTAAACGGTAGTGTATATCTGTATTTGCTCTATCAGACATTAATGTTAATGTTATTATTATTATTTGTCTTGAAAACAACAAAAGAACAACTTGAAACTTGAAAGTGTAATTACATTAAATTCTACCATGGCATTACATTACATTATATGGCTGTTTTAATAACTTATAGGCCTAATAATAAATTAATAATAGGCCTAACAATAATACATTTTTATCCAATATTTAAAATGCATTATAGTTGAGTGCTATGACATCCAGTTCATTATTTACAGCTACTTTTGTATTTGATGCTGATTTATGGGTAACAGCCACATTTGTTCGGATTGATAGTTTGTTTCATATACACATGTTTTGGATACGGTTGAAGAAGAATCTCTGACACCAATGATGATGCTTTCCCACTAGATGGCAGACAAGGACAAATTTCAAAATGTGTCTGATGGCATTTCATGAACTATTTCTTTCTTCAACAGTTGGATAGTTTTTTTCTTCTTCCTTTCAGTTTATTTGTTAGTTTGTGTGGGGTAAAAGATCTACCTCACACCAAATCATGTGCCACAATAAAGCATGTCCCGCAATGCATGCTTGAAAGCGCAAATGGTTGTTTAGCACCATAAAGGTTGTCTTCAGATCCTCCTAGCTCGCATGAGATTTAAGAGGAATTCGCAGTGTGGGAGGATGCTGAAGCAGAATTCTATCACCATTGCTAATTTTTTTTCGTTCTCTTTCTTTTCCACCCCTTGAGGTGGAGCAATAACGTTTGCCATTGTTGTCATTCTGTGAGCTCAGACTTCCTGGCATCCACACTAAATTACCCAGGGCTTTCTGTGGGAGCAGAAATGGCTCACTGTTCCCCAACAAAAAGACCATTCACAGTCAGTGGAAGGCCTCCTATAGACAGCCCACAGTGCTGAAGAGAGCCAGAGGCAGTCGAATAGAGACAGGCACCCCGAGGAACATGGCCGCGCTGGGAAATGACTGTGATGTCATAATGAATGCATCTCACAGAATATCTTTTTATCACGCTTGTGCTTTATCATCACACTTTGTTGTCAGCCTCTTATAACTTTTTGTGCCAAAACTCAAACACAACAACGTTGAGTACACACAAAAAAAGGACCCCAAAGGGGGTGTTACCATGGAGATATAAAAGCTGTGCAGAGCCTCTGTTCCTTAAACTAGTTTTGAGGAGATGAGAGGGGAGGACAAGAGGGGGTGGGGGTTCAAAGGGGTCCTCTGAAACCTTTCAGATGAAGACTTAAAAGCCATCACACTTTTTTTTTTTTACTCATAAAAAATAAGACACATGCTGTTGCTGTCTGAGATTCATACAACAGATTGTTATTTTTGAATTTCCATCATCATTACTCCAGTCTTCAGTGTCACATGACCCTTCAGAAATCATTCTAATATGCTGATTTGTTCAATTATTATTGGTGCTCAGTTGTTAATAATGATTCTTATTTTTAATAATTTTTTTTAAAATATTAAGAAGCAAAAACTGTTTTCAAGATTGATAATAATACGCAATGTTTCTTGAGCTCCATGTTAGAATGATTTCTGAAGGATCATGTGACACTGAAGACTGGAGTAATGATGTTGAAAACTCAGCTTTGAAGTAACCTGGAATAAATTACATTTTAATATGTATTCGAATAGAATAATTATTTTTAATTGTAATTATATTTTACAATATTACTGTTTTACTGTATTTTTGATCAAATAATTGCAGACTTCTTTTAAAAACATTAAAAATCTTCATTATCCCAAACTTATTCCAAAAATAAACATATTAAAGGGTTAGTTCACCCAAAATAAAAATTCTGTCATTAATTATTCACCCTTATGTCATTCCAAACGTATTTAAAATGTTCATCTTCAGAACACAAATTAAGATCTTTTTATTGAAATCTGAGAGCTTTCTGTCCCTCCATAAACAGCTACATAACTACCACTTTGACGCTTCAAAAAGTTCATAAAGAGATCGCAAAACTAATCCATATGAATTGAGCGGTTTAATCCAAATTTTCTGAAAAGACTTGATTGCTTTATATGATGAACAGATTTAATGTAGGCTTTTATTCATTTATTCATTTAATTCGAGATCTTAATTTGTGTTCCGAAGATGAACGAAAGTCTTACGGGTTTGGAACGACATGAGGGTGGGTAATTAATGACATTTTTGGGTGAACTAACCCTTTAAATACAACATATATTAACAGAAACTGGGAGCAGGAGTGTCACTGGGGTTTCTGGGTCCCCTGGGTAACTTTTCCAGGGCCCTTAGAATCGTCATTAAGAGTCAAGAGTCAACACCGCACATACTGTTGCAGTTTGAGAGTCATACAACCAGTGTTGGGGAAAGTTACTTATGAAAAGTAATGCGTTACATTACTTTTGCATTACTTTTTCTCACATAGGCTAGGCTTGCTTGTTTGTTTTTTAATAACAACAAAAAAAGTTTTATTTTTGACAAATGTTAAGGCCCTTTCACACCAAAAGTGAAATGAATAAGCCTCAGGCTGAAGGAAATGCATATTTACGCCTGTACAGTAGAGGGCGCAGCTCAAACAAACCTTTCAGCTGTGCTGCCATTCTGGATTAAAGAAGAATAGGATACAGGAAACGAAAGTTCAACACTCTTTTTCTAAAACTAATCGAAAATAATTTTTGCTTATTAGTATGGTTGAATTAGATAATTGAAGGTAAGCAGCAAAGACATTGGTCAATAAAGTGAGATTAAATACATAAAGTATATTTGTATAAATTAATATATTAATTATTACAGGTTTGCGTAAAATTCTGAGTTTTTATTCATTTTGAGGAATACAGAGCACACAACACCTCTGCACTTTATTTCTCTCTGGGGACAGGAGAGCTGTCAGTCAATAAATGTGAAAAAGTAACTTGCGTTACTTATTTAAAAAAGTAACTTGGATATTTTGTTGTAAATTGAAAAAGTAATGCGATACTTTACTAGTTACTTGAAAAGTAATCTGATTACGTAACTCAAGTTACTTGTAATGCGTTACCCCCAACATATGTAAAAAATAAAATCACCTATTATTGTACATTAGTGGTTTATGACATATATGGCATTTTAACCCTATAAGGCACAAACAACACTAGTGAGTTTAAATGTTCTACTTTGATATGCTTTCATGTTACAGTGAAACGAAACTTGACAGACTCCTGGAAAACTTCTTCATATACGAAACAACTCAAGTTAAACAGAATCACCTGTTTTAAAGTCTCTGGAAACTTGGAATCCACCCAAACTCAACAGTTCCCCCTTAATGTGGATTTGTTTCGTTAAAGCCCAGCTGACACTTGCAATAGATTTACGTAAGTCTTATAATATCCCAGATACAAAGTAAGATCCAAGAGCCATAGTTGTCCCTTGGCTTAGCTCTTGTCATTTCAAGCTCCCCGTTATTCTCTGGCAGTGCTTTAGGACTTTGGCTTGGCTGCAAATGTTCTCCACTGTGGCCTGCCAAGTTCTGCTGTCCTCTCCCACCAGTCTGGACAGCGTCCAGCCTTGTGGAGCCAGTGTGGGGGGCCAGGACCAAGCCAGACCCCAAGCCCCATCCCATGAGAGCAGACAGGAAGGGCGGGGGGACCCCACAGAACGAGAGGAAGAGGAATGGGGACACCAACATTAGACGGAGAAGCATCCTACAAGTTCAAACACACCATGTGTGTGTCTGATGTACAAGTAAACTCAGTTCCTGTACATCTTTACTTGGAAAACCCATTGGATGTAACCGAAGCGTATCAGCGCCCTACTGTGCGACTCCACTGTGGCGTAACATCTGTTGTGTCATCCTGTTTAATTTGCTGCGTCCTTTATATCACCACCTCTGATATTTCTCAGATCTTTAGCTATGAATAGAAACAATTACACAAGCTAGATAAACAGCGATGACTTCCTCTCTTACATAAACACAGATGGAAGTATCTGTGGAAACGGATCTTTAATAGAGCAGAAGGAAGTGTTCCTTGAGATTTGTTCTGTCCGAGCCCGTTGGGAGGACATTCCCCACCCTCTCCATATCCTCATGCTGGACATGTCTTTGTGGTCGTCATTGTTTAAGATCAAGTGCGGTTTGTTTCCTAGAAGACCCACACATATGCTGACACCCCCCTTGGTTCAACAAAACTGAGGGAAGCTGATGAAATCCTGATTTTTCAAGCGAACAATCATTCAGAGCTAAATGGGAGGGATGTGAGTCGAATGCTGATAAACAGAGAAGAACAATCATTATTTAGAAGTTCATTTTTGAGTGGTGTGAGACTAAATTAATCTGTGTAATACAATATTCATAGGTCACCTAACTACAATATATATTACGACTAAACTATTAAAACTGAGTGTCAACATGTGTAACGCGTGTGTAACGCGTGTATCCAGAAGTTAAAAGAACTTTGTTTTATAATGAAAACAATAGGTATTTTTTACATCTTGTTTATATCTTGACTGTATGTTTTTTTTAGCATTTTAATTAATTTAGGTTGCTTTAATATATTAATAATAATTGTGGCAAGCAGGGTGGGGCCGAGAGCCATGGGAACGGAGCGAGGCTGGTGGCGTGGGTGCTAATGAGCGTCACCTGTGCTCCACACCTGTCTCGAGGTCCCACGGAGGAGCTCCGGAAGGATAAAAGGAGGAGTGACGACAGTGAAGGATGAGAGAGGACCAGGCCTGGGATATTTATGCTGTGTTTTGTTATGTTTATATGCAGCAGTCTTCTGTGAGGGGCTGACGCTTTACTTTCGTTTTGTCGTTTGTTTATTTTAGTCATTAAAATTATGTCGAACGTTGGGCGGTTCCTGCTTCCTCCTTCCCTGAGCCTTGAACATTGATACATTTGAGCCTAAACTCGGGAGGAAAGAGGGACATGCTGTCAGAGAGCCCTCGCTGCTGAGGGGATCACGGTGGTGCTGGAGTGATTGTTCAACAAGTGGGACGGAGAGCTCGCTGCTGTGCTCTTGGGTTGAACAGGGGTGGCTGCCATTCGTGAGGGGATAGAGGAGTGTCCGCCATTCGCCGAAGGCCAGACCTGCTGCCGTCCACCATGATAGGGAGGAGCAGGCAGAGTGAGGGAATGGGGAGCTCGCTGCCGAGTGACCGTAGTTGGAGGAGCCATTGTCCGTCCACCAAGGATCATCCAGCACCATCGCATGGCACCGCGAGGGAAGGCCTCTCGGCTGGTTGAGGACCGAGCGGCATTGTGTCCGGGAACCGGACTAATATTTTTTTCCTCTTTCCCTGGCCTGTCTCATCTCGGTCTCTCCTCATTCTTCCATCTACTTTTCTCTCGCCTTGTCTGTCTTTACCCACTGTGACGCTCCCCCCAGTAGAGCGCAGTCTCGTGGATGACCCCTGGCCTGCGAAGGGCAATGGGGGTATGTGGCAAGCAGGGCGAGCCCGAGAGCCGCGGGAACGGAGCGAGGCTAGTGGTCATTTAACACACCTGATTCAACTCATCAGCTCATTAGTAGAGATCAAGACTTGAATTGGGTGTGTCTGATGAGGGAGACATGCAAAATGTGCAATGGTGAGGGGTCCCCAGGACTGGTTTGAGAAGCACTGGTCGAGACCAGGGATAGGCAACGTCGGTCCTGGAGAGCCGCTGTCCTGCAGAGCTCCAACCCTAAATAAACCTCACCTGCCTATCGCTTTAGTAATCCTGAAGACATTGATTAGCTTGTTCAGGTGTGTTTGATTAGGGCTGGAGCTAAACTCTGCAGGACAGCGGCTATAAAAGGTTTGTTTGAAAGGTTGTAACATAAAATTTTTCAAATGCTGGTACACCGCATGAATCTTACTCTGTTGTATTGCCAAATAGCATTTAAAATATTTTAATATTTAATGTTACGCCTTTTCATATACCTGCAGTTTTAAGAGCGGACATCTTGACAATGCTCCCTGCTGCCTAATTTTGTTTCAATAATATTACATTTGCTAATAAATTTGCAACCATACCAGATTCTTTAGCTGAAATCAGATTAAAACTGCATATTTCATGTTGGTCTAGCTAATGTGCAACTGCGGTAGTTTTTTTTAAACAAATAAAATGTAGTCCAGTATCTGCCAGATATTACTAAAATACATTTTGGGGAATTCTTAAACCAGGAAGGGAAGTGGACTGTTTTAGATAGGGTGTGTGGTTGAAGCTAGCAAAATGGAAATTATACCGCCTTCTACTGAAACCCTTTCTTTCCTACAGCCGCCATATTGCGTTCATTTATCTACAAGGAGTCTGTCGCCTCTTCCTTAAACTTTGGGTTTGGCTTGCCATTGGCATCCAATAAGATCAGTAGATTGACAAGGAAGGAAGGAAGGAAGGAGGGAAGTAAAGGGTTCTATTTTCGTTTGGTAAGTTGGGACAGAGAGTTCCGAGTTTGTTTGCGGGCATAAAGGTTGTAAAGGTCATCGCAGCCTCTGAGGGGGAAGTCAGAGTGTGAGTCAACAGAGGATACTGTGTCTCCCTCTCTCTCTAGGCTCTATACAGAAACTTACCCAGTTCATCTTTCCTCTTTGGCCCTTAGCTAAAACCGTTATCCATTCCACTCATTAAACTTTCTGCTGCATTACGGTAGTGCCTATGTGTGTTTTGATAAGGTAAGCAGCGCTGTGAAGTTAAGGAGGTAGGAGGGGGCATCAGACAATGAACAAGACAGGAAATTGAGGTTTTAATTGCAGGTTAGAGATGGAGAGAGGATGAGGGAGAAAAAAAAAAGGAAAGAGGGAATGATTACCTAACATAGCAGCTAGTAATTTGGGACAGGCAGGAACCATTTAACACAAAAAGCGTGGTGTTTAATGAACAGTTTGCCTTCTGTGGGAGCAAATTAATCGCACTCTCTCCTTTTCCATCCATTTCACTTTCTGCCTCTCAGTGCATGCCCATTTTTTGTGCTATAAAAGGAACAGTAAAGAGCTAAAATAAAAATCCCTTCTTTATGCTTATTTACTCACCTTCATGTCATCACAAATATGCTGCTTTTTACAAAACTTTTATTTTTTCATACAACATCTCAGAGTGGCCACATTTTGACAAAAACACTATTAGTCTATGACTCATGCTCGAAAGTCTTCTGAAGTCATATAATCACATGGTTGACGAACAGACCAACATTTAGGCTATTGTTCTTTTTTCTTTTTTTCAGGGTCACATTTACTGTTTTTCGGCAAATTTTCGCAGGCGAAATCTAGTCATGTTAATCCACACGATCAGGATTTCACGCGAAGGCCAGAGTTATAAGGGGCTGTTTACACAACACCATTTTCAACAAAAAAACTGAAAACTTTTTATGCATTTTAGACGTTTATTTTGACAACAGTGCTTTGGGGGTCTGAAAACGCACACTTTTTAAAACATTTAAAAATGTTTAAAAAGTTTTTGAAAACGATACCATTATCATCTCCGAGTAAACAACAAAAACGATCTCTGAAAAAGTGTTCTGCGTATCTGCGCGTTGTCTTTTCCATTTTTTTTGTTTTGTTTTTTACATCGCTGTCGTGTAAACGTACCCTATAGTTGGTTACTCCAGATCGCCGCTATGAACAACAGAAAGCTTCGGTCTGTTTCTCACAAAAATATGCGTTAGAAAACATTGAATATAGTCCACCAGTTGTAAGAAATTATTTTATGAGTGATGTTTTTGGCCAGAGTTTAATAGCTTGATATGAACTGTGGTCGGGTAGAAAATAGAGGCATTAAGATTCTTTACAAATTATTTTCCAAGGAAAATTTAGAGCACATGAGTTTTGAATAAAATGAGGGCGAATAATTATTATTATAGTTTTTTTTACAGTAAAGTACTTTTTTAAAACACAATCTTTGTTGTCACAGACTGTGACAGTCACAGATTCAGCTCTGTTGCTGTTGTTTTGGACATGACCAGATTTGTTTAATGTAGGCTATGGTTGGCGACTTTGCTATAAACTGAAAAGGGAACAAAAGCTAGTAACTAAAGACTCTTGGGTGCAGTGATGAGGTCTTGTGGGAACTAAAAGAGTCTGATTAGCTTTATCAGCTAAACACAGACCATTACACACAACAGCAGCTCATTAAAACAATGTGTGAACATTTAGAAAAATGAAAAACAGTTTTTAGAAGGTTATTCAGAGTTATCTTTTTCCTTCGTGACTCCAGTTCCTCTCAACACGGAACCATTGGCGTATAGAAAGAGTTATGACCTCTGTGATTTCTCTGAGGATATTCACTGTTCAAATGAGGAAGTGATTTGAACCTTACATTTTATAAGCCTGATGTTTGTTACTATAGTTAGGCAGTGCTGATGAGCATAGCTGAAAAATATTCCAGTTAGTGGGTGTTATTGGACTGACCTCCAGTTATTTTACAAAAGACAATGTTTGCTTCTTTTGTTTTCGTACTTTTTAGGGAATCTAGAAAGTTTTGCTCGCATTGTATGGTTTCAATGGATTCCTTTGAAAGACAATTACTGGTGTAATCGATCCGTGGATACTCTTTTCTTGGTGACTGTTATGACATTCCAAAACCGCTTAACAGTACAAAATACACTGTTACAATACAATACAAAAACAAGAACACATAATGGAGAGTGTTGAGAAAGAGAGAATAATAAAACTGTGAAATAGAGGTGGGTGTTCTTCCAACTCAAACAACCGTACCATTTATATAGATTTTACTTATTCTCCTGCTTTCTTTTTTCGGCCCCATAATCATCTTGTCACTTTCATGTTAAGTGCAGCTTTATTCATGATCAATTAAACAGAACAGAGAAGTCTGGACCCAGATCTTCTCCATTATCTACAGCAGACCTGAATCAGATTAGTAGGCAAAGTGTTCTGGCACATGTAAAAAGCACAAGAGAAAGAGCGACCAAGTTAGTTTAATTTTTAAAACTATGATTTTAATATTCCGCTATTGCTTCTCATTACAGAGTTTAGTCCAGCATATATCAGTCAGTAAAACACTCTTTTGCTTAATTTCACACAAATCCTGCTCTAACGATTCAAAGCAGACAAAAGAAATTATTGACAGGGTTAATGTAAAGAAATCATCAAATGTTAGAACAATCGGCAAGAAAAGATTAATCAAATTATATGACTAGAAATGGTTAATAGCTTACAATTTACATAAGAAGGCACAGAGGCAAAGCAACAATGACAAACCAAACACCCCAGCAAATAATAACCACGTTAAAACTTGCTGAGAGTGAGGCTGAAACCAAATAATATTGTTCATAAAATGGGGTTTTCCATTTTCCATCACCTATGGAATATCATCATCATGGAAAAAATATGTCTCTCATATCAATTTTTGTAATAAGGCATACTGTTCATATCTGGAAATGTGATTTAATGTTATTTCTCACATACAAAATATGATAGAAAAATACATTATAAAATGTTACAATGGTTATAAATAGGACTGTATATTTTTTCAATGCAGGGAGCTGCTTGGGTTTGCAAAAAAAAAAGGAAAATGACAATAATAAGCAGCTTGAATGGCAAGTTGCAGTTCATTGGCATATACAATACACAAACACTCACTCACACAATCATCAGTAAACACACATGCTCTCACACACCGACATAGTCTATAGTAATACTGCATGGAAAGCAAACACTAAACCAAAAAACACAAATTAACAAACTCCTCCAGTTCCTGGTCAACCTGACAGGGTGAGAGATCCTCATAAAAACATATTTGCAGGATTTTTCCTTTAGCAATTTCCAGGTTAATAATAAAAAATTAAAATAAAAATGACATGCAACTGGATCACAACCTCAAACGTCTAAAAAGTATTGCATTTGCTCTGCATAAATACAACCGATATTATAAAAAAAAAAAAAAAAGATGTATCTTCTCAAAATCCAGTTATGATAACCAAATAACAAAATGTAATCATAATTTGTTAATAGGCTTTTAGTTTCATTGTTCTTAAGCACTGAAATGGTACTGGAAGACCAACTGAAGGAAATGTATTCAGTCATTTTAATAAAACTGAAACTCATTTGCATAGAAAGGTATGGAGAAATGTGACATGTCTGCATACAAACATGCTCCTCTAGTACACTTCAATTCTTCAAAAGGAATAAAATGAGTTCTGTACTAATTAACCCCAAACCTTTAGAAATTTCAACCTGCTGAATTGAATAAATGCTCCTTGAGATATAAGCCGAGTGAAAAATATGGAATCTAAGTAATAGTTTCACACTGATGTGCTTCGTTGCTGTATAACAGATGTAGTGACGGCTCTATAAACATACACATACATTTTCAAAAACAAACAGATTGCGAGCGTAAAGGGCTCAAGAAGTACCTAATGTAGTGTGACAGGGTAAAACTCATAAAATGCACATAAAAACATTAGTTTTTGAGTGTAACGCCTGTAACATTGTTCTGTACACCTCTTGTTTTCATGATCATCGATAAAGAGGAATTGAACAGAAGTACCTGATATGTTGGCATAAAACACATTGATGGACATTCATACTTGTTCGTAATTGATGATAGTGTGTAAAATAAGGCACTTGCTTGTTTTTTTTTTTTATTTAAAAAAGACACCGTTTTGGTCTCTAAATATTTGTCATAAGGAAATAAACGTTGTTTGCTCATCACATTTTGACAATACTGCTTTTTTAATACAAAAAAAGGATCACCTGTGAAAAATATATCATCATTTCCTGTGCAGCACCCTCGTATCAAAAAGATATTAATTGATGTTCAGTGTTTGTACACTTCCTCGTGTGTCTGAATGCTTTTCGACAGCTCTCCGAAGAAGGCAAGCATGGCTTTTACATCCCTTTTTTGGACCTATAAGTCAGTTTTAAAGTAAACTGCTGGGTTTTTTTTGTTTTAAACTCTTCGGGATGTTATGAGAACTGCAGTGCACAAACTTAAGAGTTTTAAACATTATGGTCAATTATTCATTTTTAGAAACAAATAAAGATTTGTGTTTATTTAGTGTGTGCATGTGAAGGGCTAACATTAGGATTTTAGGTGTCACCCAGACAGCGTTATTGCTTTATGACACTTCAGTGCAGGCTGGGAAGCCCAGGTCACCTGACCAAGGAGGTCCTCAGTTTGAGAAGGGGAGTGATTCGGTTCTGCGGGTGGTGGCGTGGGGCCATCACGGCTTCTCGGCTGTGTTAAGCGAATTAAAGCTGCTTCTGGGCTCACCAGCAGGCTGCCAAAACATAGAAGCGAAGGACGAGAGCCAGAGAACTGGTCAGCAGGCAGGCAATGGTCAGGTCATCATTGGGTGAAGAGTTCAGAGGGTCATTGGTTAGTTGCCGGTGGCGGCTGGGTTGTTAGAGAAAAAAAAAAAAAAAATGGACAGACAGAGGGGAAACGAAAAAAAATAAAAGGACATAAAAAGGACACAAAAGAAAAAAGATAGAGAAGGAGATTAGTTTCAGCTAGTGACGGTTGGATGACAATATGACATTACTAATTACAGCTACTGTAAGAGAAAACTGCTCAACGTCTACATTAACACAGCAAAATCATGAAAGCCTCATGATTTAACTCCAGAACCCATCTCCCAGGTGAAAATGGTTAAAGAAGCAAAAAGGCAAATCAATTATAGAGTCATTACGAATTAAACTAACAGCACTTAATAGTTAGTAGCAGTCAACAGAGTTTGGGTGTTTGGAAAAACTGACAGCAAGATGTAAAAGGGCATCAATCCTGGATTAAGAGATGCAAACATTTAGAGGAAGGATCCTCTGACTGCTATTAAGCATTAGAGTGCTGCTTCAATACAAAGCCACAAAGCTGCTAGTGATAATGATATGGATTCATGAGTAGTTACAGAGATGTGACGAGAGAAGTAAAATCAGAGAGTGACAGGCTAATCAAAAGATTTCTAGACAGTACAAAAAGTTTGGTGGGTTTTTTAACTCAAATTTTATTGCCTTTAAAATCGGACTATTTACAAAAAAAATAAAATAATACAGAATGATACTAAAGCACATTGGCTGAAATGTAGGGCTAAAACAACACTACAAACACAAGAAAACAATTATAAAGACAAGTCTATTTGTTTCGCAAGCTGATAAACTCTTAGCCTATAACTTATAAGACAGTGAATCAAGACTGTCACAGGTACGACATCCTAAAAAACAAAATGTACCCCTTGTGGAAAAATAACATGGCATTGTTCTCTAAGCTTACATGCTCATAAATTCCCTATTAATTTACAAATACAATAGAATTTCATAAATGTTCTTGCTTTATAGTTAAACATATTGCTTTCATAAACTCATCTTTAAAAGATCACACACGATAACTGGTTTTTTTTTCCATACATTTGACAAAATTCAAAAAGAAGCTTACTGCAAAACAACAAACAAGAAACAAACAAACCAAAAATGGAATATTTCGTCAGTTCATCTGTTGTTCTTGTGCTAACAGGCAGGCACAGTGTGCGACCGTCCCGCTTTGATAAACAACCTAACATCTCATGAGGTTTTTTGCGTTTTGTTTTTTTCTTATTTCACTTTGCTCTGTCTGAGTAGCGCAGACTAGGAGCTGGTGATTTAATATCTTCAGTGCAAAATACTTGTGCCATATTTTTATGATGAGAAATTTCTTGAATGGCGAGTTTAAGGGATCATACGCACTCCCAAACACCTTTACAATGCTCCGATATGAAAAAATGGGCAGTGCATATGATGACTTACACTCTCAAACAAGTCCTAACCTTCATAACGGTCTAGCCTATCTCATGTGACACTGTCCAAGCCAGGTTCTAGGAATATTTCATTTAATGCCTTTCATTCAAGGGCTTTTTCCCTGCTCAGGAATCATTTACAAATTCTCAGATCTTTCTATGGCGTTGGGCAGTAAGCCAGACAAGATAGATTTGACTTTTTGTGCAATTTCACAATTGTTATGCATTAAACTGGTCAGTTGTATTGGTCTATTAAATTATGACATGTTAAAGTCTTATGGGAGTGAAATTCACTTATATTGATCAGTAGATTCTCACGTTTACAGTTTTTTCCAGGAGTCATAGTTATTATATGTACAGTTTTGGCACAACCACATGTTTGTAATATGAGTTTAATTCAGTTTCATTACAGCGATCTTTAAAAGCTGGTGCTGTAATTCCCTTAGATCCAGTTTATTCCATTTAAGGCATTTGAAAAACTTTTATTATGAATATGCTCAGTGACCCGGGCCAGAAATTATTACTTTTAACCTAAACGACAATTATCAACTGATCTATACATTAGAACTGCAGTAAAAGGTATAAATAAAATATGTAAAACGAGAACGCATTATGAAAGAATGCATTACAAATCAGAATATGCAGAAATCAAAGTATCTTTACAGAAGAAATTCTGTAATGAGATACAGCTTATAACAAGCATGGAATAATATGCAGTATTGAATTTTCGCAATTAATATGATTAAGTATACATCTGTATCATAAATTGGAGAAAACTGGCATTATATTTTAATTGCACCCATCTTCTAAACATTATTTTGCTTGTCTGGCCAGGTTGAACTATGACAAATAAGATTGTTTCATTATTTCGTTCAATCATAAATCTTCATCCAAAAACTACATCTTGTAAAGTTGTTCCATTATTCAGAAAAAAAAAAAAAACTCTTTGAAAGCTGCCAGAAACTGTTTCAATGGATCAGGATTGGAAAGTAGATTTAAATGGGACACTAATGTACTTAAGCGGCATAAAATTATCTGCAAATACACTAAAACTAAGAAAGGATATCAAAGGAATGACAAATGAAGAATAAACAGAAGCAAACAAACAGGTGAGCTCCATTACCCTTCATTGACTGTGAGCCTGAAGGCCATCACAATGTCATCAGTGTAAGGAGTGCAGTGGACAGTCAGTTTTGCTCCATGAAGGTTCTGTGAACCCAAAGTGGTTCTAACGCACTAGCCGTTTTTCATCTACATGCGTCCACCACTAAGCTTCAGGTCATGTTTGTCTTAATATACAATGCATGCAAGTGCTGAAGTTATCAGATCATACTAATAATCTGTTCCAAAACCTGGTGAGCTGCTTACAGAGGCAGTATTTAAAAGACACACTCCCAATGTGAAGGGTAACGTTAGCCTGTTTTACCTCATTTTAGCCTAAGGCAGAATAGTATGAATCCTTCATGGAAAAGGCAATCCCAGAATGCATTGTTACGTGTAGTTCAGTATACTTTATCCAGTATTTGTGTTCTATGTATCTTTATCCTCATCAAGGTATCACACTGTTAGCTTAGCAACATGCTAACTGCAAACTTTACTGAAAGCTAAGTAGAGTGTTCCAAATTGTACATTAACGATGTTCCATGGTGGTTGGGATGCTTTCTCGGAAAGTAGCTCACTAGATTCTGGAACAAAGCTTAAATCTCAGAGTTTGGAATGTTGTCATAAGCCATAAGCCCTGGGTATACTTATTTTTTTTTAATGAATACGCTAACGTACGTGCACAGTCGAACGCACAGCCTTGCAGAGTATAGAGGGTATGCATTGACGTCACTTTCCCACTGGAACACGCTCCCTCAGCTGGACTGAGTGGTAAAAGAACCTGCAGCATGACTGGATTTAATAGGGGAAACGGCAAAAACGCGAGTAAAACAAACGATTACACTAAAAGTTGGGTTTGAAAGTGTTGCTTATAACATGTCAAAGAAACCTAATCCATGGATATTGCAATGCAGCCAAGAATCGTGTTTCCTGACATTTATATGTGCCTGATTTCGACGCCGGGGAAATACATAAAGCAAATCTGCGTGGTAATGCTTTATATAACTACAATATAGGTAGGTCTATATTGGAGGGATCACTTATATCAATTTTATATATATCGTCATATCGTTCAGCCCTAAAACTTGTATAGTTTTTGTCAGTGTTTATTTAAAAACACCCAATTATGCAGAATATAAGATAGTAAATATTTAATTGATCAGTTGTCAACACAATATATAACAATACAATATATACGGTATGATTTTACCCCAAAATCCATCGTTTAGACACAAAATGATAACTGCAAATCCACGTTTCTCTGCCTGGAGTCCAGTTGTTTCTGTGAATTGCAGCGAACCATTTGCTTCTTTTTTTTTTAGCTTTCGGCAGTCTGTAAAAATATACCTCAGATTTTGTGTCAAAGCTATTTGTACAGTCAATCGCAAAGCTCTTTCCCGTTTTGGATGTGTTTTGTGTTTTTCTCGGCATTCACGCTGAAAACCAATGCTGCCACTCAGTCTTTTTGCCACTCAGTGGGCGTAAACGCGATCATAACGGTCGACAGTGACGTCACGTGCATACCCTCTATACTTCACTTGACTCGTACGCGTACACAGGCGTTCGACGCATACGCAGTTTTGAGCAATCGCTCGCCACGAGTTACAACCCATGTAAATGTATTTGTATCCTTTCATGCTAGAGTTGTACAATTGAGGGTACTTTCTAACCTTTTCACACAATCTGTCATCTATGTAGGCCTCCATTGTTGCTGTAGCTTGCATGAGTTCCGGTCTGTTCTGTTTATGCCGTTTTTCTTTGACTACCTTGTGAATCGACGCCCCCAGGTCATGGTTGCCACCTTGTGGATAAACTAATTACTGCAAAAAAACTAAATGCGCATGTGCGACCTGTGCGTCCTGTGTGTACAAGGCATGATGACAAAATTCGCGTCACGTGCACTGTACGCTGACCATCACGTACGCCTAAAAAAAAAAAAAAAAGAAGAATACTTTGGGCTATAGGCTAAGGATGTTTTGACCTATTGTAAAATTTAAATTTTTTTGTTACAGTATTCTATTTTTTAACCTTTGCTTCAGTGACCCCAAGAACATGCTCAAAATATAATAAAAGTAAGATGATAACACCTTCAGTTTCAATGCATTTCTAGGCTGGCAGGTTTATTGAGTAAACAAACCCTGCACGGTATGACTGACACGTACTATACCTGATAACAGCAACACTGAAATTTCAAATGATGCTTTATGTTTGGCAGGTTAGAAGTTGCTAAAAACAGTTCATCTCTTTGTATTGAGTGAGATGCAATGAAAAAGACAGTGTAATCAGCTTACTGAAGAAGAGAAAGTACACACACACACACACACACACACACACACACACACACAGAGCACAGTTTGAACACTGGAGCTAAACTAACCTCGTTCTGCGGTCACTACCCTTTGGTAAGGATGGACGCGCATATCCTGCCTTCGTACTTTAGTAGTCACTGCACCTGCTCAGAGCGCAACATTGCCAACAAAACAAGAATTAACAGATTAATCATCAAAATACATTAAAACGACATTTCACACAAAATTGTTTCACAAACAAGCTTGTAAATCCAAATTACAAGGCACAAGTGACCTTTTCTCCATTGTGAAATCACATCATATGTTGTTGCCCTTTCTCAATTTCCCAGTAAATCTGACGTATTTCCATTAAAACACAAATGGTTCTTTTTTTGAACGCTCTGACTAATTTATACAATGACTATAGAGCCCTTGTATTCCTCTCAACACACAAGATGCTTCAGATAATATGAATTCACTACAGGCTATTTCATGGAGAAAGTTTTTCACAAGCATGTTATATTAGCAATAATACTGATCACTCTCTAAATATCTAAGATACAGTTGCAGGAAAAATAAGTGATACAAATATTACAAGCTAAACAAATATAGATTATTTTCAAACAGAGGAATGTAATAAGGCTTAATTATCAGTATTTATCTGAAAATATCCATTTTTAATCTATGAATAAGTCAACAAAACAGTTAAGACCAGTGTAAACATGAGTAGTAATGATCTTTAGTCTTTTGTTTCTTATAAAAATCAGTTTCTTCGTTTGCTCTTTTGTTCCAAGGCAGCTGTAAAGCAAAGCATTTTTAACACTCGTATGGGCTGAAGACTGTAAAACGCCTGAGCATTACTAGCCTTTTGTCGGGAAAGCCATACCTACAAGGACAAGACAGAACGCTGGAATTAGTCTACTGGAACTCTGAGCAAATGTGGAAAAACTGTACTCCAAAAAGGTTTGGGCGGCATATATACATACAGAAAATAATGCGAAATAAAACAAAATATATAATAAATTAAATGTATCTTTTTAAAATATTATAAAATGTATAAAATAAAATATATATAAAATATTTATATTTTTAATAATTTTTTAATAAAATAAAGTGATATTATTTATATAAAATGCTGAATATAAACTGCTATAGACAGATGAACAGTATAGCAAAATCGCAACCTTTTGACAAATACTATACATTTTCGGTATATCATACCGCCCAGTCATAACTCCAAACCATGTTACAGGGTTAGTTCACCCAAAAATGAAAATTCTGTCATTAATTATCATGCCATCATCATGTCATTCCAAAACTGTAAGACCTTCGTTCATCTTCAGAACACAAATGAAGGTATTTTTGATAAAATCCGAGAGCTCTCTGACTTCTCCATAGACAGCAATTAAATTACCACTGTCAAGGCCCAGAAAGGTAGTAAAGTCATTGTTAAAATAGTCCACTTGACTACAGTGGTTCAACCTTAATTTTATGAAGCAATGAAAATACTTCTTGTGCGCAAAAACAAAACAAAAATAACAACTTTCTTCAACAATTTTTTCTCTTTATATGTAGTAAACACAGTGCAGTGCTTCCGGGTTCTTTCGGGGTTCTATGTCGGGGTTCTAACGCTGGCTCATTATTGGCTCCTGCATCAGCACCACACACATGCGTCACACACATATTCTTGTTGCTTCATAAAATTAAGGTTGAACCACTGTAGTCACATGGACTATTTTAACAATGTCTTTACTACCTTTCTGGGCCTTGAATGTGGTAATTAAAAGGTTGTCTATGAAGGAGCTCTTGGATTTCGTCAAAAATATCTTAATTTGTGTTCCGAAGATGAACAAATGTCCTATGGGTTTGGAACGACATTAGGGTGAGTAATTATTGACAGAATTTTCATTTTTGGGTGAACTAACCCTTTAATTACCTAATCTGTACAAAATACCTTTAAACACAAACAAATAATCAAATCTCTTACCTAAAACACCACTGGAGTCAATAGGATATTCAAGAATGGAGGTTGCAGGGGCTAGGGTGTAGGGGTAATCGTAGGGTGCATAGATGATGCCTGACTCGGGAGTCTGTGGTACGAGGGCGTGATGGGGCGTGCCTGTGGGCATGATGGCAGAGGTCTGGATCTGTCGGATGAGGGGCATGAGGGTGGGTGCGGTAGGTGCAGGGGTGCGCAGTGCCCCAGTGGGCATCACCGGGGAGGGGCCGGTGATAATGCGAGGAGCTTGTGCTGTGGCGGCCAGGGAGAAGGCTAAGGCTGCTAAACAGAACAAGATGCACAAGAGCAAATACACAAAGATGTGAGGGGAAAAGAAATTGAGGGGGTAATCAATCTACCTTGACTTCCATTTCAAGAAGTAAACCAGCTGTCTATGCAAATATTTCATATAAGACGTTTGGGTATTAATTCATCCATAGTGCTTGCATGGCAACATAAAAATTAGGGACGGGCAACTTTGGTCCGGGAGGGCCACTGTCCTGCAGAGTTTAGCTCCAACCCTGATTAAAAACTCACCTGCCTGATTTCTAAAGCCCGGGACACACCAAGCCGACATCAAAGAACTAGCGTCGACGAAAGCCGACTGTGTTGTTGCCTCTTGTTGGCTGCATCTCGGCCAAAAAGCTGCGCTTGAACACACCAAAAGGAAAAAAGGCGACTGTCAACTAGCATGTTGTTCAGGTGTGTTGGATTAGGGTTGGAGCTAAACTCTGCAGGACAGTCGCCCTCCAGGACCAGAGCTGCCCATCCCTGGTTTAGGTCATTATTATTCTAAGTCAATATTCAAACTTTCTTATTTAAAAAGTTCACAAAACCCCAAAATAGACAGCTTATCTAAAACTGAAATTATCTACAAAAAGACTGAGCGTAAGACGTATGATAAGTGGCTCGGGTTTAATTAATTGCTGAAAAGATTGGTTTATAACTAACCCCCTAACCAGAATGTTTGAGGAATATCAATATTGTGCTCCAATATCTTGCAAGCACTGTAAACATAAAGCTAAAGAGCCCAAAAAAGGCAAGTTGTAAATGTAAAGTAAAACTTTGAAAAGAAACGAATTGAATATTTGAGGGGAAGGGAATCTGGACAGATAAACACAAGTTGATGTTTGATGATGTCATTCTTACGTGACTTGACATTGGCGTCTCTGTATGTGCCGTTGAGTATGGCCAGCTCCATCAGCTGCATTTTTTTCAAGCTGTCTTCACCTTCAGCCTGCACACATGGGGAAAAAAAGTTGTTAGGAACAATTTAACAGTTTATCTTACTTAAAAAGATGGATCATACATGAATACATTTCTACTCTGCTAGAATGTTTGAGAAGTAAGCAGTGCAGTGGCTTGGGGAAGCTAACTTTCACACTTGCTAACAGCTAGCGGATGATTTACTCTGCCACTGTTAAAACAAGCCAGCCCCAAAGAGCAGGAGGTTAAAAAAAACAGATAGCATTACTCTCGCAGCGAATGCTGTGATCAACGCCTCTCTGCATTCCCGTTTTCCGTCGACTCATCCTACAAGCCGTTTCCCCTTCTCCACAGTTCACTTCCCCTGAAGTGGACACTTTTGTCAAATAATGAATGTACATTTTTCGGGTTA
>RJVU01067793.1:8553692-8580179 GCA_003731715.1 Anabarilius grahami | reverse complement strand
ATGAACACCTGGAAAAGTCATGAGGCCTTCGAATATTATGGACAACGGGAGGCCTTGGAGTCAAAAAGGTTGAGAAACACTAATCTACAACACATGTATTCCACATAATCATTTATCAGTGCATGTGACACATAAAACAGCCATAAATGCACTGATCTATCGACAGCAACAGTATAAAAATTCAAACCTAAATAAGAGAAAAGATCAGCAACTAAGTTTGGATTTTCGTCAAGCTCCCAGACAGTAAAGTCTCAGTTCAGAGCAGGTCAGGGAGGGGCATGGCAGACAGTCCACAGAATAATATGAACTATGTCAGCAAGCAGAGAAGCGAAAGAAAAGCGGGGCTTTTCAAAGTGGGATCAGTGTGAGTGTGTGTGTGTGTGTGTGTACAACCACTCTTCTCTCTGCTTGCTTTGCTGAGATCTGCCAGCCAAATGACCGAAGCTAGTGAATATCAGCCACTAGCCAGACTACATGTTAGTGAAAATACATTTATAATAATTAAATATTTTTCATGAAGGAAATGCTGAATTCAACAACAATTGCATAAAAATCTGAATTATTCTAGTGAAATTCACTTCTCTTTTCTATTTGATTTTAGTAGAAAATGGCGGAAGAGCACAAGTCAAGCTCAAATCTGTGGGTCTCAACTTATTTGGTCATGGGACCTACATTTTCCCATGGTCATGAAACCGTAAACTATATTTTTAGGAATTTGAACCAAGCTGATTTATTTCTGGTTACCTTCCCACTTTACTTAACAGAAATATAGTATAAATTGTAGAAATATCACTAACACAAGTTAAACTATTTATATCGTTATATAATACCCCATTATACCCCGTTCATAAAATAGTTTTTCATAATACAATAAAGTTAGTAAGTTGGTATGAGCCACAACAGTCATCAAAAAGATAGAAAATAGCACAAAGTCAAATAAAGTGGTATTTTGGGTTAGGTAACGGAAACTACAGTTACCATGGTAAATACATGATTCTAACATGAACTGTTAATAAAAATATATGGACACTGTTCCTGATTAATAGAATGAACACACAACATACCAGTTACGTAATTTATTGGTACTTTTTGGTAATTTCATGACTTTTACCAAAAAGAGTTGAGAAACATTTAGAGTTGAGAAACACTGCTATAAATGATGGTCTTTTCAGACACTGGCATTACAAGATGAATGGTTTAGATTAAAAAAAATACATTGCAAAAATATATACTGGATGCCAAAGCTTTCGTTTAGTCACCTTTCAATTCAGGAAAGAAATGAATGGGACGAATTTGCTTAGAGATTGATCTGATGCTATGGGGATTCTTTTATATCTTGTCTCCCAAGTGAAACAGAAAGACTACAGATTCTAGTCTCTGAGGGAAAATATGTCTTCCATATGTTTTGGGCCTTGAGCTGAAAAACAAACGCTACAAGAACTTTTTTTTTTTTTTTTTTTTACACTTGCAGTGAAACGTTCAACAAATTTTTTAAAATATGAAAATGGTGAAAAAAGTGTCATTGGCATAATGACTTGCCTAAAACAGATCAAACAGAATTCAAAATAAATATCAAAACATTACCTTTGGACATCATTTTATTACAAAAAGTAACTTCTACAAATTTCTCACAGCTTTGAATGAAAAAAGCTCAACACTCTTTCCCGGATGGTTTGATGAAGACAAACACAAACGCAGTGGGTTTACCTTTAAGACGGGAGCTTCCTGGAGTAAACAGTGCTAAACTTTATAAAGAGCTTATTCCCCATTCAGGATTCCTTTGCAGAGAAAGGGCACAACTGTCAATCAAGGATCAGTGCATCCCCAAGAGGGTTACCATGGTAGCACCACAGGGAGTCCAGAAGCCCTCTCTCTTTGACAGCAGAGAAAGGATTACACTCCACAATTACACAATATTCCTGAATTCCATTCTCAACTAATTCTATTCTGCTTTCTACATTAAATAGCTGCTGTTCACAACAAGAAATACTACAGACTCAAGGAATTTTTTTTCTGAATTTCACTTTAAGAAAAGTTAACAACGGCATTTGCAACAATATTATCTAAATACTATTACAGTATTTATTAATATTTTGAATTAGCTTTTTTGGTTTTCATTTTAATTTAAATTTTGGCAAATAAAGTAATTTTTTATTTCAGTTTTAGTCATTTTAGTTAAGGTAGTTGTCAAAGCAGCATTTCTGATTTTCATTTAAGTTTTGGGTTTGCATCTAATATTTATATTTCATTTAAGCTTTATTTAAATGAACAAAGTCATTTTTTAATAGTTTTATTTTTAACAATAACAACACACAACTAATAATTTTTGAGTGAAATGGAACAGCAAATGAGAAAAAAAAACTATGCAACCCATTTTGCAGATATTAAACAAAAATAATATTTTATCAGTAATTGACTGGATTATGTCTTGGATTGTTTGATGGATCATTAAACAAAGAAAAAAGTTAAAGATGCAGTCCGTAAGTTTTGCCTCTTTGTTGCCATCTCTGTTTGAAACCTGCAATTGCAGTTATATGCGGAAGTATCATCTTTTCGTGGGTTGTGCAACGGTACGGCTCCTCAGCGCAGATGAATCTAATGTTTGCTGTCAATCACCACATCGGTGTGGATACTGTACTTCAGAATCACAGATTCTACGTCTTGGAAGTATGACCAAAACAAGAATTTTCACTGGAAAATATCATCTGAACAAGTAAGTAACATGTCTGCCACTTTTGTTCTGACCAGCTGAGAAAAAAAGCATTAGCCTACAATAAATCGCGCTGTCAATGATGATTAAATCTAACGATCGCTTAGCTCGGATCACATCAAACCGTGCAGATTATTATTAGTGTTATACTTTGTTCTCAAATTGTTAATGTTAACAACATCAGCATTGTGTGACTATGTGTATTTAGTGTGTATTAGCGTTACCTGTAGATTTCAATTTCTGTAGCCACTCCACAGTCTGAAGTCTTTTGACTACGGGTGAATCTCCAGTTGTCATTGATGATTGACATTTGGACCTTTCTGGATTACAATCCACCATCAAAATGATAAATTTAATTACTGCATCTGCTGTGAGGCTATAAATGATCCGCCATCCTCACATGTGATTTAGCCTACTAGCTGGGACTCATTCTTTATGTAAACAGATGTGATGTAATGACTCAAAGAGGAACGGCTGCATACTCTAATTTTTTTCTGCGGAAACCCACCAGTACCATTCAGATTTTTAAAAAAACATTACTACAAGCTTACCATTGTGAATCGGGATAAGGTAAGGAGATAGTTTTGTACACTGCCTGGTTATGTACTTGCTCAAAAATTTATTTTGGAAAATTTACAAACTGCAGCTTTAACAAGGCATGGTGATGTTAGAATATATCCAATTTTGATTTCAATCCTCTTTTTTAACTTTAATATTAACTTTTAGTTTAAAATCCTAAAAACCTTTTAAAAAAGTAAAATTGTTCTTCTTGACATTTCAATTTACATTTACATTTACATTTATGCATTTGGCAGACGCTTTTATCCAAAGCGACTTACATTGCATTATACTATACATTTGTATCGGAGTATGTGCAATCCCTGGGATCGAACCCATGACCTTGGCATTGCTAGTGCCATGCTCTAACCACTGAGCTACAGGAAAGCTTTTTTTATCCAGCTTAGATTATATTACTGATGCAAGAATATTGCTATATTTCTATGTCTGACCTCAACGCTATATTATAAATGAAAAAAAGAAATGAAAAAAAAAGCTGCAAAAAAAACACTACAGAAAAAGAACATTTCTCTCAAATCTCACTTGGCTTCTAATGGCACTACCTTCGAACCTGCTGTCACTTCCTTTAGACCCAAAGGTTAATTGGCATTCAGCTCTGCGTCCCAGAGCAATGCTGAGACTTCCGCTGGTCCCCTGTGGGGATCTTTTGAGTCTTGACCCTTCGGTCCTGAGCTCCTCATTAATTTATAAGCAAAGGTAATTAAGCCTATTAAAAACTGCCCACGGTGCTCACCTTTGCACATCTGGAGTCATGTGTGCTCATTGGCTACAATCTTATTCTCAGGGAGGAAAGCAACTCCTCTGTTTTTGCTCCCTGCTCACATATACCTGTCTGAGGATGCAGACCAACTAGCAGGGAAACTGAAGACCTGCTGAGCGCAGCTCTTTCGATTAAGCGTGTTCTCCTTAGAGTAAATACATTTATCAGTGCCCAACCAGCATTTCCACGAGTCTTGTTTGTTGAGGCGAATCAATGTGATTTTGCCACTCTACACATTTTTTTAAACCTCTTCTCAATAAATACACACAAGGTCAGGAGATCAAAAGGGGCAAATCACTCACCGCAGGGACAAGCAGTTTCTTGACCTCCTCGACGGCTCTCTTGAGTTTGATCTCAGCACGGTTCTGAGAGTCTTCCACAGTGATGAGGACATGCAGGTCTTCGTTCAGATGTTCCCAGTTGGGCTTTCCTCTGTTTTGCTCTTCCTATTCAAAAGTAAACAGAAGAACTGTTTGAGAACCAGGGCTGTGTACACAATTCAAAATCAATTCCTGAATGGACAGGACAGACAGACGGACGTTTCAAACTCATGAACTGAGAGGGAGACAATTCCTCCAGACAGACAGATAGACAGACAGACGTTTCACACTCATGAATTGCAAGGGAGACAATTCTTTAAGACAGACAGACAGAGAGATAGATAGATCCTTGCAAGGGAGGATTTTAAAATAACAAAAAGGCTAAAAATAAAGACATGGACAGTCAGAGAAGAGACAGGAAATGACAGTCAGAAAGGGATGCGGTGGGATTGGCAAATGATTTGGGTCGCCCGCATAAGCGCCACTGGAAGACGTGTCGAAGCATGTGCACAACCGGCCAGGCCACATTTCCAACAAGACATTTTTCAAAAGTATTTTCCAGGGGCATTTTTAAGACTTTGGATCAATTGCCTATGAGCGTACAGACCGCTTCCTGAGACTACGCGGCACCCCAGTTTCCATGGAAACTTTTCCAGACTCTTATTTCAACTGTGCAGCTACACATGGACGTAACCTAAAACATCAACAGACAGTTAGCAACATTTAGCTTGGAGACAAGGGACTGTCGGTTTATCTCAGGGTTCAGACCGCCAACAGCAGTGACAATCCTGTTGCCATAGAAACGGGGCGTTCAGTCCCAAGCATTGAGCCTTATTGAATGCATTGTCTCCAGCTGGGTTTTTCATCACAGCAGGGTTTATGTTTACGACACAGAGCTCAGGCCTACAGAACAATCAATTACTGTGAACTCACTCGCCGCCTTCTGAGGTTCCCACTTCAAGGAATCACAGACATTGCCTTGGCCTCAAGGGTAAAGTTTGAATGAGAAAAACAAAGACATAGACGGCCCGGCCTCATCCTTGACCAGGGGACGACAGTCTAACATCACAGTTGGTGGCGTTGTATTTGCTAATAAGTGGCTGCCACCTTCTTAAAATATACAGTAATTAGATGATCAAAAATGTGCATCCGATAAAGCTGCAGTCTTACGCACAGCTAGTTATGTGCTAATAATAACTGTGATTTTGACTCTGAAAAAGTCTAAGCAGCAGCACAATGCATAGAGGTCTTCTTCTGGCCTACTTTTGGTGGGTAGGCAGTTTTGTGCACAACACAGCAAAGTGTGAAAAAGTTAATAACAGCTATAGATCAACAGTGAACGTAAAAGGCCAATCCAATACAAGCTATAAATTACAGAAAATTCACATCAAGATGGTTTTAGCAAGATTTCTTTGAAGGATGGTGCACCTAATGGTGTATTTGGTCTATTTTTGATTTCTTTTGAACACACACTTCCCACAATCTTAGAATCTTTATTTTCCTTTTGCATGATCCGAATGACAGTGTACAGCCTAAACAGGCTATTCTGTCATGTCATGTGATATTACAAACGTAACAGTTTGCTATCGGAATAACTGACACATAAAATAATTGTGTCATCATTTACTCACCCTCATGGGTTTCGAAATCAGTATGACTTCCTTTCTTCTGTGGAATATGAAAGGAGTTGTTAATTTGAGAATATCCAAGTTGCCCTTTTCCATAAAATGAAACCACAAGATGTTCCTCACAATGGCTTGAAACATAGCACTATTTAAAGGGCTAGTTTACCCCAAAATGCAAATTCCGTAATTTATTACTCACCCTCATGTCGTTCCAAACCCGTAAGACCTTCGTTTAACTTCGGGACACAAATTAAGATATTTTTGATGAAATCTGAGAGCTATCGGACTCCTCCATAGACAGCAATTCAATTACCACTATCAATGCCCAGAAAGGTACAAAAGACATCGTTAAAACACAGTGCAGCGCTTCCGTGTTCTACATCAGAATGGTGACTCATTATTGGCCGGCTCCTGCATCAGAATTACAAGCATGCGTCGTGCTTCTCACGTGTACAGCGTCGGCCAATACGGAGCCGGCGTTAGGACGTAAACACGGAAGTGCTGCACTGTGCTTACTGCGTCAACTGCGTAGGAGACTGACAGGGAAGAGAAGAGATTGTTGAATAAAGTCATTATTTTTGTTTTGTTTTTGCGCACAAAAAGTATTCTCGTCGCTTCATATCATTAAGGCTGAACCACTGTAGTCACATGGACTATTTTAACAATGTCTTTAGTACCTTTCTGTGCATTGATAGTGGTAATTAAATTGCTGTCTATGGAGAAGTCAGATAGCTCTTGGATTTCATCAAAAATATCTTAATTTGTGTCCCGAAGATGAACAAATGTCCTATGGTTTTGGAACGACATGAGGGTGAGTAATTAATGACAGAATTTTCATTTTTGGGTGAACTAACCCCTTAAGTTACATTATTGTGCTTTTTTGGTAATTTTGGAGCCTGACAGTGTCTGGTCCCCATCTACTTTCACTGAAGAAGATAAGAACAACTTGTACATTCTGCTAAGCTTATCCTTTTGTGTTCCACAGAAAAAAAGTCAGTCATACAGGTGTTGAAAGACATTAGGGTGAGTGTATAAAACAACAGAATTTGAATGTTTGGATAAATTCACGCATTAATTATGAACACCTTTCCCAGCCAAAAAAACCTAACCCTATTGTGAGTTTATTCCAGGAAATGTGACAGTAAATCTAATTTAGAGAAAGAGAACAGATGCAGATGGCATCTCCATTTGACGCCTGACTTGTTTGCCCCTGGCTGTAACTTTTCTTATTTTTCTCTCTTCCTTGATTGCCATAATTCTTCACAAGATTTATGCACAAGTTTCGCTCTGCTGTCAGAGTAGCTTCAGTGTTACAGAAAATAAGTTTGCAGAACACTACAGGGCTTGATGGTTTAACAATCTAGCATTCATTTTAACACAATATTCAAAAACCCTTTTCACAGATTTAATTTTGACATGCTATTATGACAGCAGCCTTTTGTACAACCCTAGTGGCTGCTGTCAGAAAACAATTATGTCAAACTTTAAGAAACAGCTGAGGTTTAAACTTTCAGTTTCAAATGTTTGTTCTGCACTTCCTAGATTTGCAACACCTAGTCTGGCTAAGAATGCTGAGCCACCAGTCTGTTTTTCTGTCTTGACCTAGAGTACAAATAAGTATAAGTATCTCTGGTGTGATAGACATAAATTGTGCAATACAGTGAGAGAATGGCACTTTGCCTAAGGCATCTCAGCACATTGTGTTCCATTGATTCCCCATCAGTCTGAATCTCATCAATGCCTCTAACCCAATATTTACAGTGTATGCTCTTAATGTTTTATGTGCATGTCTGTGTAGGCACAAGAAGTTGCGCTGTGAGGAATACACCCAGATGGTGTATCCACAAAAGTCTCAAACTGATAAAACAAGTGATTTCTATTATGTAAAAAGGAGACATTTGATGATCTGTCTGTGGATCACTACTACAGACTTGGTGTGTGGGAGTGGAAAACAGGCCTGAATGGTAGTTGCTAGTGTCTAAATACCACATTGAAATCAAACAGGATGACATCAAACACCTTTGAAAAGCACCATTGCTATTACAGCATAACAGCCTTTAGTAGTTATTTGTTCCGTTCTTGATTTTGCTGGTTTAAAGTACTGAATATCTGCAACATGCCCAAACTTACTGTTAGCTAAAAACGTGGACTAAATGGTGTAGGAGGAGACATTGCAAGGAAGTGAAACAGTATTCTTTGAGCTTGAAAAACAGAGCATTCTCCTTTCTCTAATAGCACTCATTTTCATTTTAATGCGAGTCATTTTTCCTCTGTGTCAGGCAGCCTTGGAGGCAGGCAGATAGTCTGCCTCAGTTCTACAGTTGGGAAGGCCATGCAGACTCCGTCAGGAATTCCATTAAAATGGAATTGCCTGGATTTTGTCTCCTTCCATTTGGCATCTATTAGTTATGCACTGTCGCAAAGATAGTATATGGTCTTCACTATAAAACATGCAGTAAAAACACAGCTCACAAGCTCTTCCATTATCATGAAAGAAAGAAAGAAAGAAAGAAAGAAAGAAAGAAAGAAAGAAAGAAAGAAAGAAAGAAAGAAAGAAAGAAAGAAAGAAAGAAAGAAAGAAAGAAAGAAAGAAAGAAAGAAAGAACTAGTAAAAAAAAAGAAAAAAAAGGGGAAGACATTTAAATAAAACATTAAGGAAATAAAGAGGTAAAAAAAAGAAACAAGAAGTAAAAAAAAAATTTAATACAGAAGAAAAAAGGAAATAAAAATATCTCACCTTCTTCTTGTCTCTCATGGATCCTTTGCCTCGCACCATGATCTTGCAGCCTGTCTCTGCCTCCAGTTGTTTGGCTGTCAGGCCCCGGGGCCCCAGGATTCTTCCCACAAAATTGAACTGTGAAGAGACATCAAAAGGTAGAGAAAACAAGAGAGTTCTTTCAGTGGAAAACATCTGCATTTTACACATCTGCTGAAAATCTGAAACGGATCTGAAATCATTTGTTTTGCAGTCTTGATGCGACTGAATGATGTGCGTTTCTATCACTGTGCATAGTTCAGATATTTTAATCATTACATAACTATTTAACTTAGTTAAAAAAGAAAATAAAAAAGCAAGCGTTGAGAGGCAGAGGCAGCCACAGTCACATCCTCAAGGTTACAAAACACAGACCATCATCCCCTCAGCTAATGGTTCTCCCATATGGAAGTTTTGGCAGAGCTTGACGTAAACTGCAGCATGGTAACATAATTGTATAATTCAATCAAAGGGACTCTGTAAACCCTGGCGGAATGTGCGGAATGTTTAATCCCCTTTTATTGAAAGGGGAACATCTAGAGACCAAATGCGGTTTTGGAATGTACCATTTGCCACAGGGAAGCCTTAACAGTGCTCCACCCTATTCCTGCACTGACACAAGTCATATGGAACAAATTTAACCTAACAAAAGAGGTCGAAGAGTCATATAAACACAAATACCTACCATATTTAGCAGCCAATATGATTTGGAATAGGTACAGTCCGCTTTGATGTATGTGCATTCCATGATTATTTCTCATATTACTTATTGTCTTACCACTTGGTCACAAGCAAGTATAACTACTTTGAAACCACTGGAGTCTTTGTGTAAACAATCACTAAAAACTCTTGATCAGAAATCAGTTCAGTTTCATCATTGTACAAATTGCTAAGTTGGGATAACTTGATTAAATATGTACATATTTGTCTACTGTTTAAGACTATACACAGCCTGACTTCACCACTAAAACAGTTTGTGAATATTAGAACAACTGCTCATCGATCGACAAGGGGAGGGGAAAGAGGGGACTGTATTATACCTCTCAAACGATGCAAATTCAGTCAGTCTGTATTTTCAGTCAGAGCTGCAAGGGAATGGAACTCCATCCCATCAACAATTAGAAAATTACATACTTTTGGTTCTTTTCAGTTTCATCTAAAAAAATGGTTACTGACAAATCAGCATTGTTAACATTAGTATTGTATTTTTGAATAAATAGACTTTCTTGTATAAATTGCTCTTGGCTATGTTGCCTTCTCCTGTTGCCATCTCTCTTATTCTCTCCCTTTCTTTCCTTTTTTCCCTCTCTATCTCTCCTTGTTTCTCTCTCTCTATTTCATTTTCTTTTCCTTCCCTTATATTTATATTTTGTCGAGATAATCTTACTTATATTTTGTATTTTTAATAGCGCTTTTTATTGTGCATTTGTTTTTTGTGTTGTTTTTTTTTTATGTGTATGTGTGTAACGATGCTCTGTCTTTGTTTTAGGGTGACTTTTTAACATTCTGTCAAGGGTCTACAGATGAAAAATAGGCCTTCGGGCTAATTCTGGCACATTTACAGTAATGTTTATTAATGTGCATTGCCCCTGCTAACAATAAATAAATTTAGGGTGAACTAACCTTTTAAATCCTTTTAGTTCAGATGTAACAATAATAAGATATCAAAGTGTTTACTTTGTAAAAATATCACCCATCAATCAAATACTGTAAACTTTATAAATTATGTTTTGTCGCGTCTTTTAGGGAAACCACCAGTCAAGCAAACGAAATGATTAGTGAAGCTGTGATTCGACCCATGGCGTGATTTATTGCGCTGCACCTTTAACAGTCGCGAGGCCAGAACACTGCGCTTTTTGGCATTTGTGGGCCAGTGGCAGCGCCGCTCTTTCAGCATTTAACCTTATCTGTCACAAGGGTTGAGTGATAAGCCAGGCAGCTGCATCTCTCTCAGGGTCACAATGCATTCTCTTCCTTTTAAAGCTCTTCTTGGGCCGTTCACAGCTGCTGGGGATGTTGGCTCTCTGTGTTGTATATTTAGAGATGAGCTCATCTAACTAGAGTGTAGATGGCACTGTCTATCTGTCTGTGTCCTTGTGTTACTGCAGTTTTGTGTTTTTAGGCAATGTTTGTGCAACTGTTGAATTACTGAACTTTTTTTGTCAGTCAAGATGTTTCTAGCTACCTTCATGTCATTCTGATTGGTAAGCCGTGTAACAGTGAGATCACGAGTCACCGCTGGTCTACGTAACTGCACAGATGAGATGACTGAAATGAATGCTACTGTATAATTTACTATTTGCTATTGCAATTTCTGCCAGTCACATATGAAATCACACAAATGATTTGAGTCTAACCTTTCCGGGGTAGATCGGACTGCAAGCAGATCAGACACAGTTTCTCATTTTTCTTAAAGGGACAGCAGCAACAAATAAATACATACATAAATGAAATAAAATTAAAATGAAATAATTTATAAGGGTCAAAGAGAGGATGGAAATACTTTTCTTGTGTTTTCAGCACAAAAATACTAACCTTATAAGTGGACATTAGGGAAAAAAATTAAGAAAAGAAAAATGTACAACTGTACAAAGGATTGGTTTTTTTTATGTTTTTGAAAGAAGGCTGTATTTGTTCAATCAAAAATACAGTAAAACAGTAATATTGTGAAATATCATAACTATTCAAAATAACTGATTTCGATTTTAGTATATTTTAAAATTGTATTTATTCCTGTGATAGCAAGGCTGAATTTTCAACATCATTATCAAATCTTACTTACTTGAAAGCATTTAAAAAGGATTGTTCAGTTGTTTTTTTTAAGATAAACAATAAGATTTAGACAAAAAAAAAAAACAACACCTATTATATGGACTCACAGATTTTTTTTTATTTCATTGGTGTTCATCTGAAGAAAGTCAAATACAGTCAAACCAAAATCTCTTCAGACACTTTGAACATTTCATTCATTATTACAGTTTATTCACTATAGTTTAATTAAAAAAATGGTAATAAAATATGACACGATCTCAGAGTTAAACTATGTCAGAAAAAATTAAATCTTTATTATGTCAGATAACACTTAAGCAAAACATGGTCAGGTCAAAGTGTCTGAATAATTTTTGGTTCCAAATATTTATCAATTTTACTGGTAGTCCACTGTGTGAAGAATTTTTGGGTATAATATGGTCACAGTTTATTTTGCTATCCTCACTTACATAAATGAACTATAGTGCCCTGCACCTACTAGTAAAAATATATCAAAAATATAAAAAATGTAGGAATAATTTTGGGTTTGACTGTATATCTGGGATGACATAAGTAACTGACGAAAGAAAATTCATTTTTGAGTGAACTATTCCTTTAAGAAAACAAAAAGTCACAAAATGCTAACAAAAGTAAACAGTCTTTTTTGAGATTTTAAACAACTTTATTAACTTCATCTAAAGTGTGAGGCTCTCAATGAACAATGAAGCACTGGAAAAACCTCATTACCAGTCGACAGCTAGAGTGAAAAGAGTGGGAAGAGGATGACAGACTGAGGCGACGGCCTCAGAATTACTCTGAACGGTCTTTACATAGAGACAGTGAGAGCATGCAGAATAGAAAACTAATCATCATTCCCCACCCCTTCCATTTCCTCATCAAAGTCCACATTTGTTTTCACACAGACTATTCAGGCAGGGATAATGTTCTAGATCATTCTCTCCAAAAGGCGACGGAGGACAGAGAGGCCAGTGACCTGCATGTCTCTCACCCGCACTTGGCACCGATTGTGGGATGGTGGTAACCCTGACAGGTTCCCGCGGGATTATCGGAATTCTGGTTCTATTACAGGGGAGCAAAGTCACTCTCAAAACAAGCCTGATGATTGATGGCTGCAAATAAGATAAGACTTGTTGTGCTCCCAACTGATCTTTAAAAGACAACGGCCAACAAAGTGTAAAGAGGAATAAAAGGTGGAGGCAAAGCAAAAAAGCGATAAAAACTAACAGGGAATAACAGTATCTTACATTTGCTAATCATGAACATTTGTTTCTTTTTAACCTTGCAAACTTAAACATTAGATTTTCTGTGAACACTGAAAATGTAATTGAATGTAGTAGATCAAACATAACTCTAGTTGGTTGAAAAAATTTGTTGAAATGGCATTATTTAGTTTTATTTCAGCAACATATTTTTGTAAATTTATTTAAAAATATTTTGCCAAAGAATAAAATTTACCTTATTTTGAAGTAGGGCCAGTGAAAATGTTGGCAAGGCAATTAAACATCTCAATAGGCCCAAAAAATCCCTATTGTTAAGCCTGAACAATCACAATAATTGGGCAATATTGCACATGAACAAGGCTTATTGGTGTTGGTGTAGTGCTGCTCCAAATGACTTTGTTGCTTTATGAATTTTGTGACCTCAATAAGTCACTCAACAATGGGAAATTCTGAGCAGGTTGTCAAAATGTATTACATTTTAATACACTAGACCCCAGACATCAAATTGGAAGTTCCTGTGTGTTTTCATCCATCAGGCTAATCTATTCAAAAGCTTTTCTTTCTTCAAAATGTGTTTACTTGATGCAAGAACAGCATCAGAATGAGATGTATTGCATTTTAGGAGTTTCAATTTCACGTATTTTTCAAACAAGTCAATTTCGCACACTTGTTCGAGTGCTGTCAGTAGTTGGTTGGGTTTTATCCTGATATAGAGGACAATGCACAGAGGTTAATTATAACTAAACGAGAGATAAGAGAGAAGTCCCAGTTACGCATCTCTCATTCAAACTCAATTAACCCTGACCCTACTATCACTCTTATCGGCTCTTTAAAATGGTAGAAATGTGAGAGCTGACAGCCAGAAACACTCCTCCGTCTACTTCAAGTCTCCTTAAAGTCAGTCTCAACCCAAAACCCAGTCAAGATCAAACGAGACAGATATTCGCCTACTGAAATTGTACATCCTAACACTTTGCTCAGTTCAAATGTTTCAGATTGGGCTCCTCATATAATCCACTTTCAGGCCTGATGACTGTTTCTGCATAAATTATGTTTTCCGAAAACAGTGTGAAAGCTTCCCTTGCATACAAGATTCGACAGTCTCAATGCATTCAAATAAGAAGCACAGGCTGTGAGTAAAACAATGCCTAGGCTTGCAGTATTAAGCAATATTTACCATGCTAATTATTATCTTTGGATTATTGCTGTCCTGGTAGAGACGAGTTAATTGGATCAATCTGCTGCAGGCTTCTCATGCTCCCCTGAGTCGACGTCTAAGGTAAGACAATCAAAGTGCAAAAGAAATCCCAGAGGATCCACCTGTGATAATAGACTTGATATAAATGTGTTTTCATGGACAATTTACCAATTTTATGTCATTTGAGTAATCTTCAAAAACATGTGTTTAACACTAATACATGTCTCTCTCTTTATTTACATGCACTGGTCACTGTCAAAGTGCATTTTAAGCCCTCATAAACATATTTCAGGAGGTACAAATTGCAGTTTCTGTACATTACTTTTCCAGTAATACTATGAAGTGGCAATGATCTTATCAAAATAATAATGTTCTGTAAAGCAGTTTTATTGACCTTAACGTTGTGGGCATACATGACTGAACACATTTTAATCTATAAATCATCTGCTTTGCCTGCATAAACATGCCCACACTGATGGAGATTCAACAGAAAACTGCTACCCGACAGTCTACACGTTCGAGGAAGTCAGCAAGGACTTTTGGCAGCATTTGGGACAGGGCCAAATTATTTTTGCAATTCTGGGAGCCATTAGTGTCACAGAAATGTCTTTCTACTTGTTACTTGCTGCCTTTATTACAAATCATTGGCATAAATGTGTTGATTCTGTAGAAAAAACCTTTAGGGGTACAACAGATTGTTACTGAGACAGATTTGTATCTTATCTATCCCTAAAGACTGCCTATTAGTATATTAGGTGTACATATATACACCTATTAGTATCTTATGCCAGGTTCAGACTACACAATATTTTTGTCTTTTACGATAGTCACTGAGTCAGATTATGCCATTTTGACCCCTAATGTCTTGTGTCATCGACAAGTAACACGTCAGACTACACGTTGCTTCCCAACCAATCAGCACTTGCATCTCTCTTTCGTTTTGCCATGTTTGAAAGCTGATGTGTGACATTTACAAATCACAATGACACTCTACCTCAAATGGATCGTGCCAAAATCGGGCTGATATCATGTAATCTGAACCCGGCATTAAAGGATTAGTTCACCCAAAAATGAAAATTCTGTCATCATTTACTTATGTTGTTCCAAACTTTCCAAGACTTTAATTCATTTTGGAACACAAATGAAGATCTTTTTGATGAAATCTGAGAGCTTTCTGTCCCTCCGTTGACAGCTATGCAACTACCACTTTGATGCTTCAAAAAGTTCATAAAGGGATTGTAAAACTAATCAATTTGAATTGAGTGGTTTAGTCCAAATTTTCTGAAGAGACTCGATCGCTTTATATGATGAACAGATTTAATTTAGGCTTTTATTCAAATATAAACATTCATCAACTCACATATCAGTTGTGGTAAACGGAAGCTCAAACATTCTTCGCTTGACGTGTGAGTTATGCAGCACGTTTGAGCTTCCTCAAGAACCAAAGGTTTGTTTTCACGCATCAAGTTTCGTTTTACGATCTCTTTATGAACTGTTTGAAGCAAAGTGGTAGATGCGTAGCTGTCAACGGAGGGACAGAAAGCTCTCAGATTTAATCAAAAAGACCTTCATTTGCATTCCGAAGATGAACTAAAGTCTTAAGGGTTTGGAACGACATGAGGGTAAATGATGACAAAAAAAATTTTTTGGGGTGAACTAACCCTTTAAGGTTCTAATATGCACTCTTTAGGGTAAGATGGCATACAAAAGGTGCACTTTTAAGAGTAGTGCCTCACTAACAAGCAAATTTTTAAACTTTTTTTCTGACAGTGTAGCTACTAACCAAACATTTCTAAAAACTTGATTTAAGTTACAATAGCAATGAAGTGATACTTACATCTGGGAATTCTTTGACAGGCACATAGAGTTTCTCTTGAAGTTGTGCAATGGGCCCCACAGCATCCGGGAGCTCGGAAGTCCTTTTATCTGTGCTGCCGTTCAGAGTGTCATTGTACATGTCTTTCCGTACCCGTCCAATTTCTGTCAAACAGACACATTAAAAACTCAATTATATAGAGGTTTAATCCATAAAAGTTGCCTCATCGATCTTTAAAAAAAACAAAGAAAAGTACTTTGTTAAAAAATGACTTGCAGAAGTCTTGATGAGTTCATGCAACTATTTAATATAAAAACAACTCCTAAAGGGCATGAGAGCCCAGCCAGCCATGGAGGAGCTAGAGCACCATGATGTGCATTCACAAAGAGTGAATCAGACACCAGGCTTTTGAATGCTCGCTGGTCCAAACTGAGGAATTCCAAAGAGACCAGCTTAAAAGACTGAAGCAATAATTATTATTTAACAAAAGCGCTTTGAAGGATATTGGGAATAAGCAGCAGTATATTAGAATGTATTTTCACCGATGTACAATATGGTTTAAAATGACAACATCAAAGCATGGCCCAGGCCTGCAGATTAAAATGACCTAAATATAACCCTGATCTGAGCTAGCTGTAGCTTGTTGGGCTCCCATAGGATCCTCCCAGAGAAAAGCAGAGAACCTCAACAAGATCTTATAAGCAATAACTCAACAGTACTCAGCAGGATGTGGAGGTGTTAAAATCCACCGACCGACACCACCACCCTGTCCCGAAGAACGAACAGGATTCTTTTCATATGCCTTACATTAGTGAACGCAAGCATGTAAGCACATTTACACTCAATTACATGCAACACATGCTCTTGGCACAGGTCCATCGAACCATGTGTTCGATTCCTACCATGAAACAACGTTTTCTGATTTACAATGTTTTAAATGAATCCAGACTGCGTGGTCACATTAGGACTGGTTTCATCTGTTCATATGCTATCATTCAGAATAAAGCTTATGAAATTAACCCTCTGAGTGAAACCAGCCATACGAGAATCCACAATGAAGCACAAATCCAAACATTGGCTCAAACTGCTCAAAGCCGATTAATTTACACATTCTGGGACTTACACATGAAATTGGTATAATTAGTCACTTTACATTGAGTGTTGAAAGGGGATTAAACAGTCAGTCAGAGGTTTATATTGGGTTTTGTGCGACTCTGTGGCTTAACATTCCAACAGTCTCGACATTTTGGACTAAATATGACTTATCCCATGAGTCACAAGGGCTGGGCGATAAATACAATATTCACAATGACTCTGCTGACAATAATAAAAAGCAACATTGTGGATATTGCAATTTGAATGTTTTTTATTTGCCCATTAAGTTAAAGGGATAGTTCACCCAAAAATGAAAAGTCTGCCATCATTTACTCTCCCTCACAAGACTTCCATTCATCGTTGGAACAAAAATGACGCATGCACAGTGCTCAATGTATAAGTGTTGATCAAAGTTTATATATGAATAAAAGCCTAAATTAAAGCGGTTTATCATATAAAGTGATCGTGTCTCTCCAGATGACTTGTATTAAAAAGCTCAATTCATATGGATATGGATGTACTTTTTGATGCATTAAAGGGGTCCTTGAGTATGATTTCACTTTTTTAACTTTAGTTAGTGTGTAATGTTGCTGTTTGAGCATTAACAACATCTGAAAAGTTACAATGCTCAAAGTTCAATGCAAAGGGAGATTTTTTTTTTTTTTACAGAAATCGCTTTTTAAGGACTACAACAAAAGGCTGGTAGGGACTACAACGAGCTTCTTCCTGGGTTGGTGATATCACAAACCTCAACATTTACATAGACTCTGCCCCCGGGAACACGCAACAATGGGGGTTAGGCCATGTCGGGCCGCTTTAGAGAAGAGGAAGAGTTGTTGTAGTAGAGTGTTGTTGCCACGCTGTCATTTTACGCCGGACTCCTCCACAAACGAGGGTAAATTCAACGCTGGATTTGGCTGCGTGAGATTCTCCAGCTTTGTTGTTGCTGAGCAACTGAAGCGTGAGCTGTTAAAGCTCCACCCTCTTCTGGAAAGGGGGCCGTGTTTTTGCTCACACCCAAATAGGGCCAAATTTGACAAACTATAATAAATGATCTGTGAGATATTTTGAGCTACATCTTGTAAAAGGTCTTATGTGTTTGAAACAACATGAGGAAGAGTAAATGATGAGAGAATTTTCATTTTAAGTGAGAACTATACCTTTAACACTGTGTCATTATGTGTTTTAAAATTCAGAAGCAAAAAAGTGCTTTACAGGGGCGAGCCTGATTCAATTCTGGGAATCAGTTCTGTCTGTTGTCCATTTCAAAGAATAGATTCAAAATTCAATTATTTGTTTGAGTCATCACACAAATTTTCACAGATTTCTTTGCATGCTATTTTCATATATTATTATTATTATTACTTAAATTAATCTTGAAAAATTACTTTTACATATTGGGTTATATATATTGGTGCAAATGAAAACGATCAATATTAAAATCAATCTTCCTAGTGTTCAATCAGTAAATATCAATGTGAAAACACTAAACATTTTGGAACATTTTGGAAACCACAATGGTAATTACTCATATTTAAAATAAAAATACAGAATACATAAATAGAAATGCAATAAAAAAAAAAAATCAAATGAATACTATCTGTTTTAACATATATATATATTTTTTCTCTCTCTCTCTCTCTCTCTCTGCAGAACAGCTGAGGTGACATAAGATATATAATTTTCCACCCCCAGTTTGACTGTTATTAGCACAAGCTTCAAGTGCACTAAAAACAAACATTATAGGCGACTGGTCAACACTGCAAAACACTACATACACAGACAGTGAGATAGTCCTTCCTACTGCTGCTGCAGACCATCATTTACATGTGTGTGTGACAGAGAGAGAGAGAGAGAGAGAGCGCAAGACGATCTGATTACAGTTTGTGTTTGTTTACCGTCATCTGATTCTAGCTGTCCAATACTACAGTATGATACACTTGGTCTGGTATGGCTGCGAGCGAGCAGCCACTACATCACTGAGACATAAATATCACCTCTATAATGCCAGCAGATCCTGCACTCTAAACACAGCGCTACAGATAACCTATTCAGTTGCTGTTATTTACTAATGACACACTGTCATGCGTCTGGTTTAAATTACTTCTTCTGACACCTTTAGTATTTTTCACGCTTTCAGTGTCAGCCATGGAAAGTTTGCACCTATATCAATTTCAAACAGGCAAATTTGGATGCAGTTTTTAGACTTTCTGAAACTTTTGACTTTTTAAAACAAAGAATTGGAAATCAGAGATATGTGCTGGCAGGAAAACAAGTGTGATTTAATGTGAGATGTCAGACACATTCCTTGGTCGTTTAGTGAACAAAAGTGTTGTTGCCTGTGAGAGCTGGCGGTCTCCAGACCATGCTGGACGCTGAATAAAGACAAAGCGGTTACTCAACCAAACACTGCTTCACAGTGTGTCTCATTACATAAGGTTTGAAAAGATGTGTGTGCACATACAAACACAAATTCATACAAACAACAGAAGTGGAGATAACAAGAAAAACAACTACACATAGTATGAACAAATCATCACAAGGTTGTCTATTCAAATACTTAACAGAAATATCATCCAAGTACGCAAGTACTTGCTTTATCTGAATAAAAATGACGTGTCTAGTTTCCAGCACAGCACAACTGTTTTAACATTGATAATAGTAAGAAATGTTTCTTGAGCACCAAATCAGCATATTAGAATGATTTCTGAAGGGTCATGTGACACTGAAGACTGGAGTAATGATAGCTTTGCAATCACAGGAATAAAGTAAAATATAGTATTAAAATTAGGGCTGCACGACATTGAAAAAAAAACAATATGTGATAACTCGTTAAATGTGATATTTGATATGCAATATGATTATATTTTAAGCTATATAAACAATTATAATGGACATGGTTCACATTCTTTTTGTGAGAAGAAAGCATCCCTACAACTTCTGAAAGTGAACAGCAGTGTTTTACTGTAGCATTACATAGAAAGTAAGTGTAATTTAAATGTTTAAGGGTTCACGTAGGCATACATTAGGTTTATTTAACAACAGAAGCTGAATAATCAAATGTAAAAATAAAAATAACTTTACTGTATAAATTAAATATACACTGATTCTTATTAAAAGCAACAAAAGTTGTTCCATCAAGAGCACTGAGTAATTTTTTTTTTGTCTTTTATTGTTTGATTAACATTCAGTACAGAGATGGAGGTTAATTAGGTTGCTGTCACTTTAAGAGCTGCAAGGATCCATTATATAGTTACAAGCGCACTTTCTCAACTGTTTACTCCACTTCAGACACAACTGACTGTTTACATAAATACTCACCAAGATTTTGATATAATTTTGTTTATTTGGCCATATAAGCTGTGGAAGAGAACTGAAATATGGATCACACGCTGTCAGAGAGGTGGCTTTCTGTGCGCCTGAGTATTTCGCTTATTATCAAGTCTATTCTCTACTGTCTGCGTCGACATAAGGCTTAGAATTATATAATATTAAAATCATTCAGTTATTGTAAGCCATTGCGATATGCATATCATAGGTACATTTGCAATATTTTGATAATTTCGATGTATTGTGCAGCCCTAATTAAAATAGAAAAAAAAAAATGTAATAATATTTCACAATATTGCCGTTTTATTGGCTACTCATGCATCATGCCCATTCCTAATTAATCACAACAAATATATTTTCGTATTTCTGCAATGAAAGTTCCCACTGATTTATGAGTCTTGGATAAAATCATTTTATTTAATTATTAATATTTTATGTAGCACTCCACGGTAAAGTGCATGTCAGGCACCAGAGAGTTTTAAGATTTTGGAACAGAAACAGATTATTTCAGTCCCTAACACGCAGACAGTGGAGTTGACCATCTGTGGCAGTGTGGGAGAGATGAGAGACGCTGAGATGAACAGAGGAAACGTGATAAAGAAAGGTAAAAAATAAATAAATAAAAGCTAGAAAAGGTTGCAAGAGGGATGAAAGAGTAGACCGCAAACCGTGAAACCATCTGGATAATCGTTGACTGCCAGGAAACTGTCCGATGATGCTTTCTTTTTCACAGAGAGCAGACATCACAGTTACTGCAATTGTCAGGCTGTTAGTGACAGTGTAAAAACAAATGTGTACATCAAAGAACAATATTTCCCTTTGCTCTGACAATATATCTTCAAACTGAAAGCTGTTTTCAGCTTCAGACCAAATACTTGTGGTGAAAGCAGATATATTTCAACTGGAACTAGTCATTTTAACCAATAACTTATGACTTAAATGCATCGTCCATGAAAGATCCTAAATAACAGCACCTTGAATGCTTGCTGTGTTAACATCTCTTCCTTGCATAAAAAATATAATTGCGATAGCCATGTATGACTAGGGTTGGGTATCTTTTGAATTTTAGAGATTTTGATTTTGCTTATCGATTCAGATTCTTATCAACTCCCAGTTTTGATTCCAGTAAGTTAAAAACACTTAGTCAAACATGTATATCAAAAATATTTATTCTGTGTCTTTTGCCAAAACATTTTGTTGCAGCTGATTTGAATGAACAAAAATCAGCAGCCTAAACAACACTAACATTTTCCTATGGTTTTAACAAAAAATACCACAGCAAAAACAACTGAAACGACTAATATAAATTTCAAACATTATTAAAAGACAAGTAAACAGTAATCAAATAAGAACAAATAAACTAACAATAGCACAAATAAATACAACAACAAATTTCAGGTACAGAAATTGTAATCAAAAAACACTGCAGAGTTTTCTTTTTTTATAAATACTGATTAATCCTTATTAAAGTTAAAAAGTTATTAAATCAATAGCAGTGAGTGATTTTCTCTTTTCTTTTGTTGTTTGATTAAAGGTGCCCAAGAATGCTTTTTCACAAGATGTAATGTAAGTCTAAGGTGTCTCCTGAATGTGTCTGTGAAGTTTCAGCTCAAAATACCCCATAGATTTCTTTAAATTAATTTTTTTAACTGCCTATTTTGGGGCATCATTAACAATGCACTGATTTACGCTGGGTGCCGCCCCTTTAAATCCCTGCCACAGGAGCTCTCGACTGTATTACAGCGAATTTACAAAGTTCACACAGCTAATATAACCCTCAAATGGATCTTTACAAGATGTTTGTCATGCATGCTTCGAATTATGTGAGTAAAGTATTTATTTGGATGTTAACGTTTGATTCTGAATGAGTTTGAGGCTATGCTCTGTGGCTAACGGCTAATGCTACACTGTTGGAGAGATTTATAAAGAATGAAGTTGTGTTTATGCATTATACAGACTGCAAGTGTTTAAAAATGAAAATAGCGACAGCTCTTGTCTCCGTGAATACAGTAAGAAACGATGGTAAATTTAACCACATTTAACAGTACATTAGCAACATGCTAACGAAACATTTAGAAAGACAGTTTACAAATATCACTAAAAAAATCACGATATCATGGATCATGTCAGTTATTATTGCTCCATCTGCCATTTTTACCTATTGTTCTTGCTTGCTTACCTAGTCTGATAATTCGGCTGTGCACATCCAGACATTCTGCCCTTGTCTAATGCCTTTCATAATGTTGGGAACATGGGCTGGCATATGCAAATATTGGGGGCGTACACCCCGACTGTTACGTAACAGTCGGTGTTATATTGAGATTCGCCTGTTCTTCGGAGGTCTTTTAAACAAATGAGATTTACATAAGAAGGAGGAAACAATGGAGTTTGAGACTCACTGTATGTCATTTCCATGTACTGAACTCGTTATTTAACTATGCCAAGGTAAATTCAATTTTTCATTCGAGGGCACCTTTAACATTATTAATTACTGTCACTGTCACTTTAAGACTTAATGCACGGATCCAATACATACTGTTAGACGTGTTTACTTTCTCAATTGTTTATGTCTACTTAAGACAAAACAGACTGTTTGAGGATATTTTGACAATTTTGTGTGTCTTTGTACGTTCAAGCGCAAGAAGACGCGTACAAGAACTCAATTCAGTATCATGTAGTATATCAGAGGCGGCTGTCTGTGCATGTGCGCGCAAAGAAAATGGTGTGCGTGTGCAGAATTGAGTTCTCTTTTGCGTCACAATCACAAAATGTGCACACAGGTATCGATAAGCAAAAACTAAATTTTAATTTTATTGCAAGTATCCGATTCCTGACCTTAAGTATTCTGAATTCTGGAATCGATTTTCGATTCCCAACCCTATCTATGACAAAGACACAAATTTAAGTCATTTTTCACTAAAAATCATGCCTTCTGCCATAGCTCTTAAATCAAACATAACGCTAAGTTTGATGTCAATGATGTTGGGTCATGTTATGTGCCACAAGAAAGTGAAGCACCGAAAGGCACCATATTTTACTCAAAAGCTACAGCGGAGTGCAGGATTTTCTGAGAATATAGACTAAACATATGATTTGTTCATCAAAAAATTAAGATTCTTCAAATGCTTCTTTTGACTACAAGAAAAACAGCATACGGATTTGGAACGACATGAGGGTGAGTATACATACATGACAATTTCCAATCAAGGTCATCTTGATTCTCCTAGCAATCAAGAAATTTGAATGCGCAGCTTGCGCTTATCACTCTGTTTGTGATGGTCAGCAGTAACGTGCTGTTATGATTGGATGATTGCTGATTAAGTTTAGGCTGAGAGAGACAGAGGGATTGTCTGTGGTGTCAAGACGACTGCAGGGCAAACTGGCAGTTAAGGGTGAGATAAGTATTGAGTATTTACAGATGCAAGCAAAGCTGCCTGGAAAGTGCAGGAGACTGATGAGATCACTGACACGCTTGATAATCAACATTTATCTTATCAAAGAAAACGGCCAAAGGGAGACAAAGAAAAACAGACACACACACAGACAACTGAAAAGCACCTTCACATATACAAAAGACATGAGGATTGACACTGAAGCTAAGATTTGATCAGAAAACGACATTATGACTGTCACTTTTTAGCTCCAGGCAGGTCTGCCATTGCCAAACAAAGCAGTTTCATTCAGAAAGGCCATTGCGAAAAATGTCCGATGGTCAGGGAGATCTAGTCAGATTTATACATCATTAAAATAATTTTTTCCCAATATTGTTTGAGATTCACCCCTAAACTCAAAACCCTTAATTGTGGGAAACCCCAGCAAAAGCCAGATGTGTTACATCCCTTTGTGGACAAGTATTTATTTAGCTTTTCTCTGGGAAAGAAGTCAATTGAGGCCAATTCTGAATTATATTTCATAGCAAAAACATTTGTTTTTGTAAATCAAAATGCAAGAACTTGTGCTGACCTCTGAAACGACTTCTCTTTTCAGCAGACATCACTAAGCCCGCTTATTTTTAAACCACCTGTCAAGGTAACCACTTTATTTGATCCAATACATTCCTGATGGATAAAATCATGTCCTGGAAAATATAAATATAATAAAATATAAACTACCTTTCAAAAGTTTGAGGTCGGTAAGTTTTTTTTATGTTTTTGAAAAAAAGTCTCCAGACAGTGCTGCCAAAGAAGCATGATCTACAAAACCAGTAAAATGCTCTATACCTTTCACAGATCTGAGATCAACATTAAATGCATACAAATAAATGGCAATCAGAATGAGATCAGTGCCTACACAACAAATTATGTGAAAATAAATCTTGATATTGGGACAAAACATCCCTTTTAATAATCGTTGGGATCCAATCATTTACACGTGATGTCGGATAGGACACTCAGGACTCGCACATTACTTCCCCAAAGTGTTCATCTTATCAGAAACCACTGTCCATTAAACATTTTACTGGACTGTAATATCTCTACCCCTTTGAGGAACTTGTTTTATTCTGTTGATACTTTTGAAAAGGTTTTTAACCAAGTAAATCCAAATTTAGTCTAAAGGTTTTTAGAAAAAAACTGAATCTTAAACATCTTATTTTGTTTTATTTTTGAATAACTAAAACCTGGAGTAAAAAAAAGAAAAAAAAAGAAAGAAAGAAGTCTCTTATTTGCACCATTCATTTGCAATTTAATATAACAGTTTTATATTTTAATATATTGTAAAATTTAATTTATTCCTATTTAGCATCCATCGTCGCAAGATCCTTCAGAAATCATTCAAATATGCTGATTTGGTGCTCAAGAAACATTTCTTATAAATCAATGTTGAAAACAGTTGCACTGCTTAATATTTTTGTTGAAACCATGATACAGGATTCTTTGATGAATGGAAAAAAGGACTGCATTTATGTGAAATATATGTTATGTAACAATTGTAAAAAAAGAAATAAAAAAAAAAGTTATTTTGATCAATTCAATGCATCCTTGCTGAATAAAAGTATTTTTTTTTAAATCTAACCGACCCCAAACTTTTAAACAATTGTGTAAATGTAATAATAAAATATTGATTTATTAATAAAACATTTTCTAATTGCACAGACTTGTGTGACTCTCTAATAGAGCTTTTCACTGAACAGTGATTTCATTCACCTGTTCCCTACAGAAAAGTCTTTCAGAAGGATTCCTTTAGTGCATGTTAATTTTGCAACATCTGTCCTGACTGCACTTTCCAAGAATTTGGGGGAAGCTGTCTAGTCGGCGTGCCCTCGAACCATACCCTGATCCCCTGAGACTTTCTGCATCTCGCTCTGTCTGTGTCACAGGATCTAGCTAAGGAGGTAATAGCTTAATGCAGTCAAAATCAAAGACCATGGATGTCACATGTATTCTGAGACGAAAAGGTCATATAACTACACTCACTCCCACGCATTCATACTGAAAGACATTTCAAGGGAGCATGTATATGGAACAGTTGTGAACTTGTTAAATAATAGACACATGGACAATTATATGTGACAAAATGTTTCCTGGAACACACATTAATACCTTATACTCTCTCTCACACACACATACACTTGATCTCTTTCTGAGGAACATTCAGCACCTCTAACAGTCATGAAGTGATGACAGATTCATGAAGAATCATGTGATCTTTGCTCTACTCAACTGTGTGTGTGACCTTGTCACGGTCATATGAAGCATATAGGTCAGAGTAGCGTCTCTTCATTGCTCACGTGCCAGTCTATGTTTGGACGGGGTGACCAGAGCACCACGCTTTACAGTTTAACCGATAAGACCATAATGCGAGGACATTCAGAGGTCAAGAGGCACCAGTGCGAATTCAAACTTTCCTAACACATGTGCTTGCAACTTTCACCCCTTTAGGAAATACATGACGCTATGGAGACATTTCGAAAACAACCAAATTACTAATTTAAGTGACAGACTTAAATACAAACATAAAAAGATACCCCACCAAAAAATAAAAATAAATAAAATAAAAATCACAATGACACTTTAAAGTACTTTACAAAAAGTGCAATACAAAAACTCTAACTTTTTTTTTTTTTTTAATGGGAACCATATAGTTTATTTTATACATTGTCTATTTAATTTAATTTTATATATTATGTCTATTTAATTTAAGTTTATTTAATGTGTATTGATACAATAAAAAAAAAAATTTAATTTATGGGATCCATGTGGTTTGTTTTTTATACATTTTGCCTATTTAAATTTCAAATTTTGTTTAACTTTTATTAATATAAAATAACAAAAAGAAAAACTGAAATTGAGTGTTTTAAAATGCATTTAGA
>RJVU01067793.1:8422262-8553623 GCA_003731715.1 Anabarilius grahami | reverse complement strand
TTGGAGATTTTCTAAAGGATAAGAACTTTGTTTTGCTGACTATTTATTGAACTAGGTGAAAACACTTTTTTGGTCCCATTTTGCACCCTATTTTTTTGAAAGCGCCTCCAACAATAACATTTGAGCAATGTTGTTGACGCAAGCCCAATAATATTTATCCTACGCAGTAACAAGAGGCGACAGAACTGTTGCAGTAAAAAGAACAAAAAAGCACATTTTGCTACAACTTCATCTATGAATCACTAGTAGGTCCCCCTGGGGCTGTGAAGTCCCTTTTTATATCTAAATCAGATAAGGAAAAGCCAGTGTTTTCAAATAGAGGTTCAACACTGCTTCTGGATCCTCTCCCAGATATTTTTTCTTCTATGATGGCTTAATTACTCAAATAATTAAATTAGCTGCATAACAACAGAATGTATGTTCCTCAGAGGGAACACAAAAGAAGTGAGAAGAAAAAAAGAGCAGCACTTGGAAAACCAACATTAGAGATTTACAATACCCAGAACCAATAACACACCACGGAGCAGAATATCAAATATTATGTGTAATGGCTTGTGTTAATTTAGAATACAAACACAATACACGCTAAGAACAATTGCTAAACAGTACATTTTAAGGATTAGTTCACTTCTGAATGAAACTTTCCTGTTAATTTACTCACCCCATGTCATCCAAGATATTTGTCTGTCTTTCTTCAGTCAAAAAGAAATTAAGGTTTTTTAGGATAACATTCCAGGATTTTTCTCCATATAGTGGACTTCAGTGGGGTTCACCGGGTTGAAGGTCCAAAACGGTAAAACAATGATATCGGATGATTTTGAAGTTGGGGGAGAAAAATTAGATGAAGTTTTTTGCCCTACCGTGGTACTTCTGCCAACGTCAGGTGTGACCTTTCAACGTAATATGTGACGCATCGCAAGATAAGCATTTGTGGTTAAAAAGTATATACATTTAAAATTTTTTAGAAAACGGCCGATCATTTCGCTAGATGAGACCCTTTTTCCTCTTCTGGGGTCGAGTAGAGCCCTTTGAAGCTGCATTGAAATTGCAGTTTGGATCTTAAACCCGTTGGTAACTGTTGAAGTCAGTAAATTATCAGGAAATGTTAATTCAGAACTGAACTAATCCTTTAAATAATGCAGAGATATACCTATAAGAGCAACTAGAAACTTTCATGTTGACTTGAATTTTAGTTAAAAAATGAACACATTTGAAAACTAAGTTCTCTGGCATCATAAAACGCAATGAGTGTGTGAAAAGCAAAATACCAAGCTTATTATACAGTAACCTCTTTAAAATAACCTGACAGAACTGGGATCCTCATACAAGGAAAATATATGAGACAATAAAGCTATGCAAAATGCAGTTTGTGATTTGGAACCCCTCTGCGATAGTGAGAAGAAAGCTAGATCAAAGAAAGCTAAGCTTTGTAATTCCACCTATTTTTCTAACAATCAACATTTCAAGATCTACAACCATTTTGCAATTTGTTCGACGAACAGACAAGGCTAAATTAGCTCTAAACAGAGGAACTGAAAACCCTCAAGTTTTGTGAGTTTATTTATGACACATACTTCAACATGCCACAAGCTATGGGTGAGCTATGATGAATCTAGAGGGATTTTGTGTAACAACGAATCAGACAGACTGAATTCACTCTAATGTGGATTGCAAGATACTGTGGATATAAATCTAACAGATCACCCTTCTCCCCATGAAAGTATTGCAGTGATAACCTTTATATTATTAGACTGGATTATCAGCAATAAACTGAGAATGAAATAAGCCAGGGCCATGGGCTGTATGATTAGAATGAGAAGGAGAAAGAGAGAAGTGATTCTGTTATCACATCCTCAGCTTCCCCTGCATTCTCAGAGGAAAACTGCTGGTTACATGCGTTTTGCAGTGAGTTAGAAGAGCGTCGACTCTAAGCAAACTCAAGCTTTTCACAAAACTTGTTTTATACCATCCAGGTCTGGAGAGCCTAGACAGATAATGTGCCACTGTAGTATATATTTTAAAAATAGCCCTACCTCTAAATTCATAAAACAAACAAGTAGGCTAGTCTCGATTACAGCCAGCAGTTCCCCAAATCTGAGTATCATCCAACTGCGCCATGGTCCGTAATGATATTTAGTGATTGGATGCATCTATGCTGATTTAATAAGTTTGCTGCAAAATATCTCAGAGTGTTTGAATTTGATTAGAGACATTTCCAGGTCATGTAATTGATTCATTTAAGCAAACTAAAAAACAACTTTTTCCAGCTATGGTAGTTTGGGGAAGAAATTATACAATCTAAAATGTCTCTGAATCAAAGCATGATTGTTATCATCATTGTTACAGCCTGAAAGAATGAACAAACATCTGTAGTGATATGTTCTTTCGTTCATGAACTAATCAGTTTTTTTTTTTTATAAATCTTGTCTGTGAACGAATCGTTGTCATTTACTTCCATGCAAACATATTAATTTAGTTCATCAAAGCCTTTTCCCTGGCTTCAAATATTGACTAAACCACAAGCCAATAGCTTTAAAGTAAGCGCTGTGAAGAATCATTTCATTAGTTGGACAAATTGAAAGAACACGCCTCCTTCACTGAACAAGTCATTGGTTTGAGGCAGCAGTTAATCTTGTTCACAATAAAGAGAAAGATTATGTGTAGAAATTTCTTTTTTGACTCTCTAATATAGTGTGAAATAGCATGACTAGCTTTTTGCAACATAGGTGATAATTGTTATTTGTGTTATAACTGCTATTTGTGTTCTTGTATGACGCATAAACACTAAGGTCCATAGTCTCATAGTAGATTAGCAAGCACAGAAATTTTAATAAAGTATCAAAAGACTTGTTTCGGCCCTGAAAGACTCGATGTTTTCAACGAATCAGTGAGTGAATGATTCAAAGACTCGCTCATAATCATACGCACAAAACGACTCCCACTTGTCGCCACCCACTGGCGTAACAAAGTAGCATTATTAGCTAAGGGTACTTACTAAATTAATCGATAACGAATAAAAAAACTCGAATCACTGGGATGAATAAAAATAATAAATCAAAAGATATGTTTACAACAAACTTAAGAGCTTGTTTACAACACTGACATATTTAGGATACATCTGGGAGTATCCGCAGATCTTCCAAACACATTAATTCTTTCTTTTGATAAAATATATACTAGAACTCTCACCTTCATCTAACAGTCGCTCGAGATGGTTGAAAATGCCACAGAAGTTTGGCAGGCTGCTCATCAGTTTCTTGTCGTTCATGAGCTGCATCAGATAATCAGGAGTCGGCTTAGGCTTCTCCTTCGTTTCCATTTCCCCAACCATGTTTAAAATATTGGCCAAAAAAAACGAAAAATAAATGCGTCAAGCTTTGGGAAAACACGACAGCCCCCAACAAAAACGCAAACGGAGGGGTTTGATATGTTTTCCGTTTTATTCCAAACTTCTGACTCGATGTTGCTACTTTTCAAACACAGAGTTGCAACTTTGTATCACCCTCAATCATCAGTTTAAAAAAACTGATGACGCAATTAACGAAACGAATCTGCGCGAAAGTTCTTATTTGCTTGTAGAATGTTTGCAGTCAAATAACTCCAAAAACTCCCGCATGCCCGCTGAGATTTGTGCGTCTCTCCTCTTCTACAGAGTATGTTTTATCGCCACCAAACCTTTCTTTATCCAGGCTGTTGAAAATAGCTTCTCCACAGGACTTTTTCACCGACCGTCGATGTGTTTCAGAGCACTTGAATAACGGTTTTAAAGCAGGGGCAATGCTCACTTGTAGGCTCTATCTCTCGCGCTGTGGAAACTCCTTTAGTCGCGCCTGATGTTTCTGTGCTCAGTGCCGTTCTCTCCCAAAGCTGCTGTCACATGATCATGATCAACCCTACACTGCTCAACATTGCCATCGTGCGAAGTCGCCAATGGGAGGAGAAACCTGCACAGTCTGCCTTTCTCCCTCTCTCACGCAGATGCAGACAAACTTGTACACATACGTGATGAGGAGCTCCCATTCACAACGTTTTTCTTAAATTAAAGTCATTGTGAATTCAACAGACTCAGGCTATATGGGGAGCCAGCCAGCGGCTATAGCCTATCTGTAGTTGTTAAACTATTTTAATTAAACATTCCCATTAAAAATAGCCTACAGTTTGGGACAATATGCTGCAATAGTGAGAATATGCAAATATGTACATTCAATTCGCAATCCTTATCTAGCTAACAAGGAACATTCTCAGAAATGTGGCTAACGTTCTGGCAACATTCTCTCAAAGTTATGAACAAACGTTCTTCTAGTAACGTTTGGACATTCATTCAAATTTATCTGGTCTTTAATAACGTTCTCAAAACGTTAGAACACACACAAAAAAAAGTAATTCTCCATTGTTCATGTAATGTTTTTCTGAAACATTTTAGGCTGCACGATTTATCGCGATTAAACCGCACACGTTTTGGCAAAGGCTGCGATTATTTTATGCGCAGCTTGTCAGAGCTGTACGGCTCTGTGATCAGTAGTAAATGCTTCTCCATCTGAAAGCCAGAGGGCGCTCTTGCGTAGAAACGCCAAATATGCCCTGCCGCAGAATAAGATAACGCATCATATCGCAGTAGCTGAATAAACAGAAGATTGAAATGCTTTGATTGATTAAACATGACTAATGAACACACGACTGCCTTATTCTGTGTAAGAAGCCACATCATCTCACAGAAGGATGCTCAACTGTCGTTATGACGCGAGTTTGGAGTAAAAACATGTTATTAAATGTTGTCTTTTGTTGGACAAGATGTTAATAAATGTCTGGAAAGATGTTTGACGCGTGTTGCTTTTTCAAATGGACATTATAAGCAACTCAAACTCGCAGTGCTTTCAGAAGGATTAGCATAATTCATTGACAAGCTGCGCATAAAAAAATAATCGCAGCCTTTGCGATTTCATAATCGCACTAAGAATCGTGTTTAAGCGATAATCGCATTTAAGGTCAATGTTAATTTTTGTATCGTGCAATAAATTGTGCAGCCCTAATATTCATCTAACTTTTTTTAAAGATGCAGTGTGTAAATTTTAGCAGCATCCAGTAGTGAGGTTGCGAACTGCAACTAATGGTGCACACCCCTCACACCCCTCCCTTTCGGAGAAGCTACGGTGGCCGTCTGGCCGACATGTCGTCGTCTGAGAGAGCAGAGAGTAGCCTGTGTGAAGCAATGAGGTTTTCTTCTTACTTCTAACAAAGAACGGTCTCTGCTTCTAATAAACCAGACTACTACTACTACTACTACTACTTTGTGCGTATTCAAAGTAGTGACGATGCAAGCTGCCTCTAAAACATAGTGACTAAACGCACTCTGTAGACTGTTTGTTTATTTAGGGCTGCTGTAGAAACATGCCTGCGCATAATGGCAACTTGACATGGTGGAGGGACCCGTGGTGTAAGGTCTTTATGTACTACTAAAACATAGTTATGTATATTATATTGCATTTCTGTCAATAGATCCTCCCAAATTTTACACATTGCACCTTTAAATGTTACTACTTACTAGTTTCAAAACATTCAGAGAACTGATAATGTTTGCAAAATGATATATGATGATGTTTTGAATGTTCAGAAAACATTTAGAAAAAAAAAGTTTTTATAACAGTGAGAACTTTAGCAAATGTTCTTAGAACATTTTTGTTATCTGGGTAGTTACTAAGATATAGGCAACTTCCTTGAGTGACAACTTACCCCGGTGCACTTTCTAACCCTAAATCTTACTCTTTTTACATTTTCAGACATTCTACCCTCATAAAACAAATACACACGCTCAATAACCCTGAAGCAATGACATGAGGAAAAAGCGGGGTATTTTTCTGCATTCCAGTGCATTACTAAATATTCAAGCATGGACTGTCTCATAGATAAGATTATCTTGGAGGAAGCATGGTGGATATCACGGTCTTTAAAATCCAGTTTGACTAGGCCTGCGTCTGTACTTTCCTGTTACTTCAATGAACTTGTTTTATAAGCATGCATTTTAAATGTTCAAACGCCACATTTTAAGAAGGTTTTATTTCTGAGTGTGTGAAACATCCCAGCCAAGTCTTGAGAAACAGGAGAGAGGGGAATGAAAGGGCTTGGGGGAACAGGAAAAGTTTTCATCAATTTGTGCGGCCCTCCTCCTTCCTCTGTGAAGTGGGCAGCATTCTTATGCAGATGGACACAGACTTTAGCTATTGCTCTCACAACAGAAAAAGGCCAGAGTGAGAGGCCCTCCTACAGGGAACAGTCTGATGAGGGAATACTGACCTGTGATCACATTTGTGCCATGTAACATTTTAAGCAACTATGGTAAATGCAAAAAGAAACAGATCCAAAGACAGGAGAAAAAGACTTCCCTGCATTCACATATGGTTCTTACGTTAGTGTCTCTGCTTTGTGATTGTACACTGAGTGAGTGTGAAGGGCGGCATGGGTTAGCATGCTACACTATGCACACACTGTAAATAATTTTAAAAAATCTTTTTTAAAAAAGCACATTTTTTTCCTAGTAAAAATACCCAAAAATATACAGTAAAGATTATTTTATATAATAAAATATTTGGGGCTAAAACACTTACCTAGCAAAACACTGTCAAGTCACAGTGTATATAAGTATATAACAGACATTTCAGTGGTCAGAACATTCCTCCGGGATGCTATGTAACCCTTTATACCTTTATTTTTCACAATGGGGAGTCAGATGGGTGATAATTTGCCAGGCCGTGGAGATGAAAGTGAGGGTGGTATTAGCCTGGGCATCAAGGGATTGGAATGCAGGCTATTTAGCATGGGAGTCAGACAATCCCCAGGGCCTCCCATCACTACAGCACAACGGCTAAATAAATAGAGAAGTAATTAACAGACTAGTGAGAGAACAGACCGTTTCATTACTGCACCTTCTTCTAATAGAAAGAGAGAAAACAGTTCACTAGGCAAAGTCAGTGAGATGTATTGACAAAAGACTATGTGCAAATCTCAGAGGAAAAACACACAATAGTCATTTGATTGACACCTCAATAAGATTATTATAGGCTTTGAGCAAAACAAAGAAAAATATTAAATTTTTTGTGGAAAGTTAATGAGAAGAATGTAGGGTGGGATTTGATGAGATGTCAATTTCAAGGCTGAGGGAAAGATTCGAGATTACGAGGGCACATGAATTTTAAATAAAATAATAATGTGCGTGAATAAATAATTGATGATTAACTGCGATATTGCATAAAAAACTAAGAATTGTCAAGTTTGATTTCATGTTTTTTCAGCTTAAAGGGGTCATGACATGAGAAATCAAATTTGCCTTGATATTTTATATAAGAGGTCTTTGTACCATTAAAACAACCTGCAAGTTTCATGGCCTAAAACGTCCTATTCATTATAAACAAAGCATGTATTAATCAGGCTCCAAAAATGCCTCATATTGATATTGCAGGATCTGTGATCACACGGGCAAATACATTGGCATATGACTGCCTCCAGAGCAAGACATTGACGAATAGTTATACATCATTGCACCATAGGCCCCGCCCACTGGCGTTCAGTCACTTAAAGGGATAGTTCACCCAAAAATTTAAATTATCCCATGATTTACTCACCCTCAAGCCACCCTAGGTCTATATGACTATTTTCTTTCAGACGAACACAATCGGAGATATATTTAAAAATATCCTGGTTCTTCCAAGCTATATAATGGCAGTTAATGGGGGGGGTCACATTTTTAAGCCAAAAAAGGTCCATCCATCCATCGTGAAAGTACTCCACACGACTCCGGTGGGTTAATAAAGGCCTTCTAAAGCGAAGCGATGGGTTTTTGTAAAAAAAACTAAATATCCATATTTAAAACTTTAACTATAATAACTAGCTTCTGGCAGACGGCTGTACAAATCGATTTGTGGCGGAAGAGTAACCTCTGACCCTACACATGACGAAGGCGGAAGCTCAGAGGATAGAGCAAAACAAATCACCGGTCATGAAAGAAGTTTAAAACAAGAAATTTAAAAGATAAATGTCGGTGGATGTGTCGTGTCAAAAGTAAATAGAACCCATTATAATCACTGACGCTGTCTACACTAAATACAGTATAAAGATGGCAGTTCAGTTTCTGACATACTCCACGCGCTTGAGTCTGTTGGTAACAGGACAAATGGAAGAGTGAAAGAACATTCGCTTTAGATAAAAGCGTCTGCTAAATGATTAAATGTAAATGCCAAAAAGTACATTCAAATAAGTAAAGTCAGTTTTTATTCAGACTGACTTTAAGAAGTACGGAACTCCTAAAGGGACAGGGTGATGGAAAAAAAATACAACCCAAATTCCAGAAATGTTGGGACGTTATTTCAATTTGAAATAAAATGAAAACTAAAAGACTTTCAAATCACATGAGCCAATATTTTATTCACAATAGTACATAGATAATAGAAATTTTACAATTTTATGCATAAAATGAGCTCATTTCAAATTTGATGCCTGCTACAGGTCTCAAAATAGTTGGGACAGTGGCATGTTTACCATGGTGTAACATCTCTTCTTTTCAAAACAGTTTGAAGACGTCTGGGCATCGAGGTTATGAGTATCTGGAGTTTTGGTGTTGGAATTCGGTCCCATTCTTGCCTGATATAGGTTTCTAGCTGCTGAAGAGTTTGTGGTCATCTTTGATGTATTTTTCGTTTAATCATGCACCAAATGTTCTATATAGGTGAAAGATCTGGACTGCAGGCAGGCAAATTCAGCACCCGGACTCTTCTACGACGAAGCCATGCTTTTGTAACAGCTGCAGTATGGACCTTCCAGCTGATAACACGGTCTCCCTCCTGATGGACACGGTGTCTGTGATTTCCAACAAGAAAGTCAAATTTGGACTCGTCTGACCATAGAACACTTTTCCACTTTGAAACGGTCCATTTTAAATGAGCCTTGGCCAAGAGGACATGACAACGCTTCTGGACCATGTTCACATATGGCTTCCTTTTTGCATGATAGAGCTTTAGTTGGCATCTGCAGATGGCATGGTGGATTGTGTTTACCGACAGTGGTTTCTGGAAGTATTCCTGGGCCCATTTAGTAATGTCATTGACACAATCATGCCGTTGAGTGCGGTGTCGTCTGAGGGCCCGAAGACCACGGGCATCCAATAAAGGTCTTTGGCCTTGTCCCTTATGCACAGAGATTTCTCCAGAATCTTTTGATGATGTTATGCACTGTAGATGATGAGATTTGCAAAGCCTTTGCAATTTGACATTGAGAAACATTGTTTTTAAAGTATTCCACAATCTTTTTACGCACTCTTTCACAGATTGCCCATCTTTTCTTCTGAGAGACTCTGCCTCTCTAAGACATCCCTTTTATAGCTAATCATGTTACAGACCTGATATCAATTAACTTAATTAGTTGCTAGATGTTCTCCCAGCTGAATCCTTTCAAAAATGTCTTGCTTTTTCAGCATTTGTTGCCCCCGTGCCAACTTTTTTGAGACCTGTAGCAGGCATCAAATTTGAAATGAGCTCATTTAGTGGATAAAAGTGTAAAATTTCTCTGTTTAAACATTTGTTATGTTATCTATGTTCTATTGTGAATAAAATATTGGCTCATGTGATTTGAAAGTCTTTTAGTTTTCATTTTATTCAAATTTAAAAAACGTCCCAACATTTCCAGAATTCGGGTTGTATGAGATGGGAGGAAAAATTATATGTCAGTGTTTTTGCTTTGTCTCTCAAATGTTTTGCTTTCTCCCAAGAAACTTTGTGTTCACTTGCAAAACTTTTGCTTTCTTTGGTTTTCTTTCCATTTCATATTTTTTCCACCATCATTTCCCTTTAGGGGCTCCGCAAAGAGGACGGTAAGCTTTAACTTTATTTTGGTCATAAGACAAATGGCATTATTGTTAAACAGACACAGAGAACTTCTGCACCTGTTTTGCTTTCATGTGTAGACAGGCTGGCAACTACTTGTGACATGGTGATGAGAGTGTGTGTCCCAGTTGTGTGATTATGTTAAACAGTGTTTGTTCACAGTTTGTTTGTGAATGACTGTATATATTTGCACGTTTGCATGTGTGTTTGGGTATGAATGTATGTTTATCTAACAATCATGTCTATGTACATGAGCATCCAGTGTGTGTGTGTGTGTACCCACTTTAAGAATGCTGTATGTCTGGGAATGTACGTTGGGTATGACATGGTGAATGATGCATGAATGTTTTGCCACTGTGCCTTTGTGTACTAACAAAGTTGGTCTGTAGCCTGTTTGTACTCTGCAATCCAGTGTGTATATATATTAGTGGAAAACAGAGAATGAACATGCTTTGTCTATGATGTTATGATGAATGCCGAAAGACTACTAAGTGTCTCTCCCACGTTACAGCACACATACCAAAGCCAAGAAGGAGTTAAACAGGCAAGTGCATCTGCCTTTGCCCTGTGCATGCATACTGTTCTGTCAACAAGCCAAACAAGCTTTACATTCAGCATGGGGCCTGGGTCAGTTTAAAGGTCAAAGTTCACCTCATGCTTAGGCTTCTGACATTCCATTATAGTCTATTGACACAAGTGGTGAAAAGTGTCCATGTAAAATAAGGAGTATGATACACGGACATATGGTTCAAGGCATTAAGATAACTTATCGTTCGCTGTGTTGTATTTATTATATTTTTTTTAAAACATTTTGTAAATTATGTATGTGTGTGTGTGTGTATATATATATATATATATAATATATATATACAAACACACAAGTTTGGGGTCATACATTTTTACATTTCTTTGATACACTAAAACCAGTAATATTGTGAAATATTATTACCATTTAAAATAATTACTCCAGTCTTCAGTGTCACATGATCCCTCAGAAATCATTCTAATATGCTGATTTGGTGCTCAAAAACATTTCTTATTATTATCAATGTTGAAAACAGTTTTGCTGCTTAATAATTATATCATAATAATCATAAGTGATGCATTTTTTTAGGATTCTTTGATGAATAGAAACTTAAAAAGAACAACATTTATTTGAAATATATATATTTTGTAACAATGTAAAAGTATTTACTGTCACTTTTGATCAATTTAATGCATCTATTCTGAATAAAAGTATTAACTTAAAAAAATTAACAGTAGTGTATTTACATAAATTGTACATAATTATATAAAAAATTCATTAAAGAAAACAGTGACTATAAGCTCCTATTTAGGTAATTAAGTTGCATTGGTAAGAAGGTGATTGCCAAAAATGTGTGTAAATTTACACTGTATGTGACAAGAATTCTGTGAGCTACTGCCCACATAAATAACACTGAATTTTTATCTTTTTATCCTTATTTAGACCGTCAGTCTCATTTCAGGACTCAAGCACATGCAGTGAGGATGCGGTGTCTCTTAAATGTGTATTTGAGTCAATCGATTCCTCGTTTCATGACTTCTTTTCTTTTCATATCATAAAAATCATTTCTGCATCACTGCAATTCATATGTGGCCAGGCATTTCAGCAGATATTCTTAAGACCACCTCCAGTGAGGCAGCCCACCTTAGCTGTAGATTCAGCTGCCCATCACCTGTCACACACCTGTCAGCTGGTGGTCCTTACTGTTGGGAGACCATAGTGAGTCAATTTGTTGCTCTGTTTGAAGAATAATTTAGTCAGCTTGAGAAGAAAACCACTTTTTTCCTTTCCAAAATAAAAAAAACCTCTAAACTGGGGTTCACACCTGTGGCTCCGTTAAATTGAGGGGATGAATTATTTTCTCAACCACATCTGCTGGAACATTCAAATAGTGAAGAACAAAAACATTTTTTTTTTTTTTTTTGCACTCCCTTTTGAACTATCTTTTAAAAAAGCATCAGTGCTAATGCTTGAAAGAATTAAATATATCTGAGTATGTATGATCATGTTCAGGCATACTTTCTTTTACATTCTCTGTGCTCATTTTAAAGGTGCAGTAAGTGAATTCTGAGAAAAACTGTTGAAAGTGGATTGGACCGAGCACCAAAACACCCTTGTAGCCAATCAGCAGTAAGGGGAGTATACACTCATGAGGGGGGAGGTGCCTGTGTTGCATAGCGTGTTTTTTAATTTAGGGGCGGAGCTATCAAGATGGTGCTTTTAGGTAGGGGCATGTTTGTTTTGGTGACTTCAACAGTGTTTCTCAGAAATTGCTTACTGCCCCTTTAAAATTTTAAATTAAGGCCCCGTTTACACTAGTGCGTTTTAAAACGCATAAGTTTTGCTACAGTCGTTTACACTACGCCAGCTTTTTCGAACCTCGAAAATGGAGACTTTGGAAAACGCTGCAGACCCCATTTTAGTTTGAAAATGCCGGGGTTGCATTTCAGTATAAACAGAACAAAACTCTTACTCTTTACACTTGTACACACATGCCTAGTGTGCATGAATGGTCATGTGACATGCGTTTTCTGCCTTGTAGTGTAGACCGAGATCGTTTCTGAAACGCTGTGGAAACGCCAGTGTAGACGAGGATCGTTTTCCTTTTAAAACACCATTTTAAACCAAAATGCACTAGTATAAACGGGGCCTAACAGTGTATGACTTATTGCAGCTGAAATCATAATAATAATTATTTTATATGATTGCTTTTTATAATATTTAGTTTTATCATTAAATTGCAAGGGCTGAGGGAAAGAATTTTCTAATTATTGGGAATTCTATGAAAATTTTAGAAGCTTTCTGTGGCACAGATGTGTTCATTTTATGATACATCATGTAACTTGTTTATTTTTGTTTTCCTGAGGCACAAATTACAAATCTATTATCTTCAGATGCCGAGAATGCATCAGTGTTTTATCAACACTGAATAATGCCGTACCACCGTACTCATTTCTCTCTCTGGTTTATGTACAACAGCTATTTTAGCTCCATTCCTCCCCCTCATCACCACTTTTCATTCTCCCGCCGCTTCTTTCTGCACAAAATCATTGGTATTCACTAATAAAGACCTCAGAGACATAATGCAGGAGACATAGCCCCGTTACAGAAATAGATTTATTGCTAATCCATTATGCATAGTGGGTAATGTAACATATCTGATGCACAGGCGCACAGCAGGAGGAAAAAGAGGGTTTAAGTGCATTGAACATTAGACTGGAAAACTGGAGAGCAGAGAAACCCACAGGCATCACAACATGCCACCCTGCAAGTAGATGGGCAGTCCTGGCCTCCAACCACACTTCCATTGCTGCCACTTCATTTCTTCTTCTTTCCCTCTCAATAAAAAGGAAAGTTCGCTCAAGGCAAAGAGATGCCCTGAGGTGACTCTCAAACCCACATGTAGCCACTAAATGCTAATAGGCACGGAATGATGCCAGACAGTATGGAAATAGACGTACTGGCTGTGGGGATGATGCGATTCACTTCAAAAAATGCTCACATCATTTCACATTTGTGTCTTTCTTTTTTCTTTTTTTCTTTATTTAAAGAGGGACAATGTACATTAATCAAAATTCAAATACATGCAAATGTACTCAAGTTAGCCAAAAGGCTCATTTTCATCAACAGTCCCTTTGCTAAATGAAAGGAAACAGCCCTTAAAAAATACAATAGAGATAAAAAGCATATACAGCTCAGTTAAATACAATTAAGTAGCACATATACAATACGTTTAAGATAATAAAATCATATGATTCTGAGCACAACTTAAGCTTTACATGGATATAAAAAAAGCCTCAAACACTCAAGAAAACATGATAAGATGTTCTTCAACGGATATTTCCAGGCTCTCTGGAAACTCTATTTTGGTTGGTCAATTGCACCATTCAGCAGTCAGATATTTCCTAACATTCACTGTCGTACATAGCAACGCTGTATATTGGTCTGTTCAACTGGGAACCGAAACTAATGCTACTTTCATGTCTTGTGTATCACATCACTCTTACAAATGCAACTAGTGTTATCTTGCATCTGAGTTATCAATTGTAGTGAAAATGACCAAGGAAAACTTCCATATAATACTGTTTTATTGCCCATGTTAGTCTTGTAACTTGGCGTTCTTGTTACTTGTTTTGTAATTGGCTCTGCGTTGGGATCCTGATGACCCTATTGGGGTTATTTTACAATAGTCACTGGCTAAAGGCCCATTTACACCAAGAACGATAACTATAAATATATCTATAATGACATTAGCATCCACACCAACAATAACGTTCTGTTTATAAGTGCACTGCAGTTCTGTATTCTGCTGCTTTAAATGCTCAAGCTCTTTAAAGCATGATGGATTCTTATTGGCTGTCAATGTTTTTTCACCATTCATATAGTTGTGGTGTGAATTCTGCTATTCTTTCACATTTAGAACGATTTTTTAAACTACTATCGTTGTGGTTATAGTTATCACCCTTGGTGTGAAGTTTTTTTTCTGCTTATAGGTTTTAGTCAGTATGAAAGGAAATGGTAAACATAATGAAAATGCCATTTAGATGCTTTAGACAAATGAACCTCAATGACTCATATCACATTGACTGCAGTGGTTCATTTATATGAACTTTACAAGAGGGGACATCCACTAAAGTGTTGCCAGCATCATAACAATTACGGTTGATTTATGGGCAACAGAGGGAGATCAATATGTGCTAGTTGACACCTTGGGCACTGGGCCGGTTGAGTGCTATAGATAGGTCTTTGTAAAGCCCTTCACATCACCACCTTACCTCCGCTGCATGTTGCACATGCCCCAAGGTCCTGGTGCCCTTGTCACAAATCCAAATGAGAGACAGATGGCTGTTAATGGGGGGGGGGTGTGACAGCCATGGCCGACCAAGATGTGTGTCAGAGACAGGCATGATTACAGGAATCTATGCCTTGTTTTTCCACTGGTTGATCCAAGTAGATATAACACTGATTCAAGGAGAGATAGAGTCATCCATAATCTCTCTTTGGACAGAGAAAGTCCAGAAAGCACGTCTGTGGTATCAAGATAATCGCGTCTCTGTCTTTCACATTGATGACAGATACATTAAGGATCACCAGACTCGCACGTCCACTCCATGATCAATGGATGTGATTAGATAGATATCTATTCCTGAGTTTGGTTTAGTTCCAAAATGCCAATAAGTGAGGGTTTGAAGGATAGAAAGTCTGTGATCTGTTGTTTTTAGAGAAGTGACTTCATTAATTGAGCTAGCAGTGATGACATCACCACAGCTGCCTACGGATTGATCTGTCAGTTCCAATCATCCATCACGTTATACCAGATGAGCAACATCTGAAAATCGTATGGCTGCCTCAGAAAACACTGATGAAATATTTTGAAAGACTTATGATTTTGAATACAAGACCTAAAGGAGTCTTAAAGGGATAGTTCACCCAAAAATTAAAACTCTGTCATCATTTACTCACTCTAATGTTTTTCCAAACCTGTATCTATCCTGTTAATGAAGGTATACACTCTATATCCAGATCTTCTACTGTAGAAGTCTGTGATTTCGATAAATAAAAGCTTGCTTAATCTAAAACCACACCAACAGTTGCCGTGAGGCGGATTAATTGAATGTGATGTTTACCCACAAAGACTGATAAGATCGTGTCAAAAGTTTAGCACCATCCTGAGCTAAAACTCTGCAACGGTAGATGTGCTAAAAGAGACGCACGTTATTTGGTTGTGTGACTTTTGTGCTCAGAGGGACTTTGAGCGACGAGTGTGCTAGAGTGAAATTTCTCAGTGTGAAGCAGTCATATAAACAGAGTTGGAGGGTTTCCTCCAGTGACCTACATTAAAAGCAAGAAAGAAAATAAAAGCCACATTTTATAGCTTCATTTTCACAGTTGTCATCTCTGTTGGCCTGCATAGCAAGTTCAAAACCGGATTTACCACAAAAATGAACTGGTTTGCTTTTGCCACATAACACATTGGAGAATCATGTGGGACATGATCATAATGTAAAAACAACATATCCAGCTTCTTTAAGATCATAAATTATTTTATTGTATTGTTTCAGCAATTACTGAACTCATACTCTCTAATTCAGTATTAGTACAGTGTGTGGTAAAATGTATTCTCTATAGCCCCAAAAAAGTAAATGTGTCATCTAAGGATCACATAGCTTTCACTCTATAGAAGGAAGTGTGCTCTGTTTATCTTTACGCACTTGGAATTGTCTTCAAAGTTGTCCAGTTTAGGAACAAAAGAAACTGGATTAAGAGCCTGTGCTCAAAGTATTCTTGGCAAATGGTCTGTTCTCCCTCTCAGGAATGGGGTGTTGCACATTACACACACATGTTGAAGGAAATATCTCTAAGTTCCACTACGTCATGGCCATCTGCCGAAATCAGATTCTCTCCTCTCTGATCTCACTCAGTTTACATTTACTGTCAGCGCACACAACAACAGAGTATGAAGACCAGCCCAAGGCAGTTTCACCACATCATAAAATGCTGGGTGGGGAAGTACTATATATGTTTATGATTGATTCAACCATACTTTGTAATGAAAAACACATGATACAGCTACTAAACTATATCACTGCAAAATCAAGAGTAGACAGACCGTAAAAAGAAGTTCAGTAATCAAATCAATCACAAATAGTAAATTATAAATAGCGAAACATAAATAGTGACTCGTAAATAGTGTCTCGGGATATTTAAGCGCAGACATCTGATCTACCGATATTACATTTGAACCAGACACTAAAAGAGAAAGTGCTCACAGAAGTGGGAGGAAATGGAAGGACTGGGAACTGTGTGTAGATAATGAATAAGACATGATGGAACTCATGGGAATTGAAAAGACTGTAGTCCATCTGAATTTGCTTTACTTCTGAGAGCAAGTTTTATTGAAAGATTTAAGACTGCTCCCCGCCTCTGTGACACTCATCCCTGAGGTCATTAACGTCCGATTCGCTTTGACTAAAAGAGTTCTTGAAGAGCTGTACGTGTGGTTTTAATAGGAATTATTATCCACAGAGTTGCCGGCATTTGTTTTGAAGATACGCTGGTCGGGAGTCTATGATGTGCACAGATCCTTAAACGGAAATGCAACAAATAAACAAACGGACAATAGAAGAAACAAAAAAACAGAGATTTTTATTGTTGTACACTACCATTGAAAAATTTGCGGTCAGTAAGATACTTCTGTTTAATATTTTAAATTGGTCAATAATGACAGTAAAGGCTTACTGTATATACAATTGTTACAAAAATGTCATTTCAAATGAATGCTGCTCTTTTGAACCATCAAAGAATGCTGAAAATAATTGTATCACAGTTTCCACACAAATATAAAGCAAAACAACAGTATTCAACATTGATAATAAGAAATGCAGCAAATTAGCTTATAAGAATGATTTCTGAAGGATCATGTGACTGAAGTAATGTTGCTGAAAATTCAGCTTTGCCATCACAGGAATAAATTAACTTTTTAAATATAATAAAATAGAAAACTAATATTTTAAATTATAATAACATTTCATATTACAGTTTTACTGTATTTTTGATAAAAATAAATGCAGCCTTTTTTGAACATAAGAGACATAATAAAAAACTAAAAAAATTAAAATGTGTGAAAATTGAGCACTAACACTTAATGGGTAACCATTATAATATAATATAATATACAGTAATTGCTATTTATCAGTTTAGATACCTGTAACAAGCCTTTTCCAAAGTCGTCTACAATACTTGGATAAAGTGTTTTACATTGACAATACAATAAAAATCTGACAAAAACTTTTAATTTTGCAGTTGTGCCACATACTTGCATAACAGTTTGTTTTGAATGAGTTATGGCTGATCTGACCAGAGACGCTACCGGTTTTACTCTGAAACACTACTAAGAAATTCAAATATGTGTTTGACAAGCTTAGGTATAAGAAAAAAACAAGCCTTTTACCACTCAGGTGAAGGACACAGTTCATGATGGGGGTTAAAAAAAAAGTTCAAGTAGTCAAAAACATCCAAACCACCGCAGCAAGGTTAAACAAAGAATTGCATTTTCATTTCATCAGATGTAATGCCCAACCTTTTGAAAGACATGAGTCATAGAACTCAAAATCTTCCAAAGAGCAAATGTCACAGCCCACTGTAATTCAGACTTGGCTCATTTATGCTACACAGTGTTCTGTCAGTCTGTTACACCGAGAACCTCTCGTTCCTGAGCTTGTTACTGGATACTGCAAATGCTCACACAGGTCACGCAAGCATACTTCCTTCATTATGAACTTCCTGTTACTGTGACCATAAAATTGTGATCTGCCTTGAAAACGAACTGTTAAACACCAACAACTGTTGCATGGTTAGTATTTTTGTCATTTTCAAAGAGATTCCTTTCGAGCACACTGTGTTCAGCTGGAACATGCCCAATTTTGTAAGCAACCTCTGTGCTAAAACATAAAAAGACCCTGGAAAACGGTTAAATGGGGCATGATTTACTAAGCCGGTTCATTTTTAATTCCAGCTTTCTTTTTATGGTAATCCAATGCATGCCGAAGCAGTTTAGGATTCTTCGGTATTGACATGCTAATGCTGTGCTACATATATGTGCCCATGTTTTTACATGAGTGCGTTTGTGAACTTTCCTGCCTTTGTCCAGTCTAACTCAATGTGTCTCATTGAGTCCAAATGTGTACTTCTATTGTGGCCTCTAAGACAAATATGTAGCATCGTGAATGCTCGTCCAGGCCGCCCTCCACCCCCAGTCCAGGCAAACCAACACATAGCTCTGGTTCACAAACAATCAAGTGTCCATTGACCAGCCAAGGACAACAGTGGACTTATGTGCTCGATGGGCGTTTGGACGTACAAGGAGGGTTAGTGTGGTGACATGGTTTGTCATCGCCAGCTGGTATGGTGGGCATGTGAGGGCGAAGACGACCCATTGTTCTCGCACAACTAGAACAATTGCACATTTCAGAGGGCCACACTGTCTTTGAGGGACAACGCACCCCCTGATTGCAATGAGGGGCCGATTGCATGTGATACCAGGAGAACTGGCCACAATGCGTTTTGCTTTATGTTGGTTATTTTTTTGGCATTTGTATCTAACTATATATTTATATTGTATTTATTATAACCATTAAATATTTATACCTAATGTCTTTAATAAATCAATCAATTTATTTGTATTTGGTATTACTTTACATAAACTTTGTACTTTTATTCAGCAAGGATGCATTAAATTGATCAAAATTGACAGTAAAGACATTTATGATGTTTTCTATTTCAAATGAATGCTGTTTTTTTGAACTTCCTTCCTGTTCATCAAAGAATCCTGAACAAATGTATCAGTTTCTGCAAGAATATTAAGCAGCATAAGCAAATATTAAGCAAATATTGTTTTCAACATTGATAATAATAAGAAATGTTTCTTGAGAACCAAAACAGCATATCTGAATGATTTCTGAAGGATCATGCGACACTGAAGACTGGAGTAATGGCTGCTGTACATTTAGCTTTGTCATCAAAGGAAAAATGTACATTTTAAAATATTTGAATATATATAAAATTTAAAAATCCATATTTTTTTCAATTGTAATAATATTTCACAATATTACTATTTTGTACTTCATTTTTGATCACCTAAACAAATATTTAAAGAGGTTTGAGTGGAAGATAACATACCATTTTGAAATACAAGAAAATAGGAAGAGTTTTAAAAGTATTCCAGTTTATAAAGCATTACATGTCACAGTCCTTTCCCAACAGCATGGGCATCATACTGAAAAGGATCAATATTTCCTATTAATGCCCTCTCCTGCTCAAGGCCTTTTATTTTAATTGTCTTCAAAATACGTACACTTTTATTCCCCTTCTGCATCAGCTCTCAAAACTCTCAAATGATCAAAAGGAAACTTGAGAAAATTGATTTTCAGATAATGTTGTGTTGTTCTGCTTGAGATTGTCCTTCATAGACGTGTGCGATGGAGCCTGTCATTGAGCTCTGTACAGTAACACACACACAAACATATATACACACACACACACACTCACTCAGTTAAATCAGCCTTTACCAAAGAGATATTTTACAATAATGGAGAATATGTTCCTCTATATTTTATTGACAGTTACATTTGCCTCTTATTGAATTTCACATCACTCCACACAATGTCTTAAAACAGTGGTACTTTGCTATAAAGTTTCCAGGTTTCTTTCCTTTTTTGCTCCTTGTTTGTTCTAATTGAAAAAAAAAAAAAAAAGTATCTCATGGAATGGTTTGAGCATCTTTATAACGCATTGAATTACCACTTCATAAAAAATGTAAGAATTGTGAACTAGATTGAAACTCTAAATACTAAAGTTATTTGTCCTTGCCCATTTACCATTCAATCTCTGTTGAATAAAGCAAATAAAACTAATAAAGGCTACCACTATGTTACCAACAGCTATCAAAAACTGTACCTCGCTAAATTAATAAGTAATTTTGGGCCTTACCCTTTTGGGCGTATAGCTCGACATCTGAGCTTGGGGGGGCCAGACCAAGCCAGTCACTTTGGTCGGTCACCATTTTAATCACATTTTAGATTTTATAGAAAACCTACACATATAGGATGATAAAATGGCGTCGCGCAGGAGTGCAGCGGCTTCTCGCGCACCCAGTCTGTGTTTTGCTTGAATATTCACACTCCATGTTACTCCATAAATAATGATATTACATGATAATGATAATGAAGTGATTTTACAATGACTACAGAGGGTCACAAGTAAGACACATTTTGTTGATTCCGCTCTGAAAATTTAATCCTAGCCCTATCCCTATCCCTACCCTAACCTAACCTAACCTAACCCTACCCATATGTTATCCCTAAAATCAGAGCGAAATTATAGATGAATAACACAGATATAGAAGCACCTAACGTAAACCCTGGTTAAAAGCCTAAACTTGACATAAACTGTAAACTTGTCTATCAAATCTGATTGGCTGATTGAAATGTTGCACTTGGTGACATCACGTTCACCGACTAGGGAGAGCAGCAAGCGTGTGAAGTTTTCATGGCAACCAGATACATCGCTCGCGGATTATTTGTAGGCCTAAGTCTATTTTGCCGCGCTAAACTTTGCTGCAATAAACACGTTGAAAATGCACTATAAACACGATATTTTAAAGTAGGCTTTTAAGCAAACAAATGAGCGAAAAATTACTCACCCTTCGCTTTAAAGGGTTAGTTCACCCAAAAATGAAAATTATGTCATTAATGACTCACCCTCATGTCGTTCCACACCCGTAAGACCTCCGTTCATCTTCGGAACACAGTTTAAGATATTTTAGATTTAGTCCGAGAGCTTTCTGTCCCTCCATTGAAAATGTATGTACGGTATACTGTCCATGTCCAGAAAGGTAATAAAAACATCATCAAAGTAGTCCATGTGACATCAGTGGGTTAGTTTGAATTTTTTGAAGCATCGAAAATACATTTTGGTCCAAAAAATAACAAAAACTACGACTTTATTCAGCATTGTCTTCTCTTCCGGGTCTGTGTATATCCACAGTGACGCTGCTTCTTCTTCTTCTACGGCGGTTGGCATCCAGTTTATTGGTGCATTACCGCCCCCTTCTGCTCCGGACAGTGACGCTGATGACGTGTTATCTGGTGCGCCCGAGCTTCGTTTACAGTCTGAGGGAGACGCATGCTGTATTCAAGCTATTCTACATTGTTTGTATTTTGGTATTGCTATATTTTTTTAAATGGTGCGTAGGTGTGCATGTCGCGGATGTCCTAATCGCGTCATTGTCCGTAGCAGAAGGGGGCGGTAATGCACCAATAAGCTGGATGCCAACCGCCGTAGAAGAAGAAGAAGCAGCGTCACTGTGGATATACACAGACCCGGAAGAGAAGACAATGCTGAATAAAGTCGTAGTTTTTGTTATTTTTGGACCAAAATGTATTTTCGATGCTTCAAAAACTTCTAACTAACCCAATGAGGTCACATGGACTACTTTGATGATGTTTTTATTACCTTTCTGGACATGGACAGTATACCGTACATACATTTTCAATGGAGGGACAGAAAGCTCTCGGACTAAATCTAAAATATCTTAAACTGTGTTCCGAAGATGAACGGAGGTCTTATGGATGTGGAACGACATGAGGGTGAGTCATTAATGACATAATTTTCATTTTTGGGTGAACTAACCCTTTAAATCAGACATCTGTTGAACTGTTATTCACCAAAATACAAATTTGTCACGTGACAACTTCTTACGCAAATGAGATTAGCTACATTATATGGAGAAGGCCCTGCCTCCCATCTAACTAAATAAATAACTTAAAGATATTTAGCCATTCTAAAGACTCTAAAGTCATGCAGGCACCATTGTGGATCACTAAACCATTTTGAATTAAGGAGTCTTCCTTCTATGTCATTCCCATGAAATCTCGTCTATTACCCTTTGTCTCCCACTCCTCCTCACCTTAATCCATTTAACACCAATAGAAATAGTTTTCTTGGCAATCTAATATGTGATATGTGTGGAGGAGTCGGACATATAGCTTGTCATTGTGAATGATTGATTAATGGTGCTATGAGAATGAGTCAATCACAGATGTTTAGGGTGAATAGCCTACACTAAACTCTTCTTTCTATTGTGATGCAGAAACAGTTTACAAATCCCAAAAGCATGCAAACAGAAATGAGTGTCTTGTCAAGCTTTCATTCAGTATAATGTGGTTCTGGCACTAACATCAGATTTGGGGTTAAAGGCGAATTCCCCTCTAATGTTTCTTTATCTCTTGCTCTGTCTGGATAGATTGATGACAGACTGAACAATATTTGTTTTTCTATGCATGTCAGTTCTTTCTCTCATGCCCTGGTGAAATATAAAGACTGGCATGAAAGGCTTTTAAAGGGGACCTAAAATGCCCCTTCTACAAGATGTAATGTAAGTCTCTGGTGTCCTCAGAATGTGTCTGTGAAGTTTCAGCTCAAAATACCCCACAGATCATTTATTATAGCTTGTCAAATGTGCCCCTATTTAAGTGTGAGCAAAAACACTCAAATTTTGTGTGTGTCCCTTTAAATGCAAATGAGCTGCTGCTCCCGGCCTGCTTTCCAGAAGAGGGCAAAACATTAAAGGTGCTAAAGAGGATGTTTTGTTTTATACATTTTTGCAATATTACTTAACTGTCTTTACTAACTGATAAAAGACTATGTATTAGGTGCACTGAAAGGAATATTATTAATATACATCATCTGTGCACGAGGTAGGGCCTTAAAAACATCAGCCAATCGTTCACGCGATCATCGCGTAAACAATTGGTCCTCTGGCTTGTCAATCACTGCCATGACGTTCCTTGTGAGAGGCGCGCGGCTGCGCGCTCCAGTAACTTTCCACACTCCACAGGCGCCACATGCAATGTTTTTGTCAGGAGACAGGAGTAACAACTGCAGATTATGAGTTACCTGCGGTGAGTCCGACATAATGAATCACTTAACGATTGTAAGGCCGATTATGAATGTAAATTGATACTTATGACTGATCGCGCTCAAACGCGTCCAGTCAGAGCCAGTTGTGTTCAGTCTGCGATTACAGTCGGTGTTCAAATTCCATGTTAAAGTATATAAATCTGCTTCAGGAGCAGGAAACAATCGCTGTATGTTGAGCACAGTCTTAGAATGTTTTAGCTAGTCGTTAAATGTGTGCCCGGCTTAATAACACAGCGAATGCCGGTGGTAAACACTCGTGTTCCAATACTCGTGCACAAGTTTTGGGAGGCGTTCCCTTGAAAAGAGCTGTGAAGGACGGGGGTTGTTTTTATGCATGCGCTCATTTTAAAAACTCAGTCGACGAAAAGATCCTCTGTACCACCTTTAACAGCTCGCACTTCAGTTGCTCAACAACAACAAAGCTGGAGAATCTCACGCAGCCAAAATGACAATTGTCAGTAACGGTGTTCAGCCTTACATTGTTCAAACCGGAGTCAGACACTGATGGAGAGACTCAGGAAGAAGTTACAACTTATAGAATGCAACTGGACGCTTCTGGATGGTTAGTGGATACATTTATGTAGTTGCTGTGGAGTTGATTCAACTCATCGACTAGCATGTGCAATTGACCCTCGTTTGTGAAGCAGTCTGGTGTAAAATGACCGCATGGCAACAACAACACTCTTCTACAACAACTCCTTTTCTTCTCTAAAGCAGCCCAACATGGCCTCACCCCCTTTGTTGCGTGTTCCCGGGGGCGGGGTTTATGCAAATTTTAGAGTTAGAGATGTAGTCCTTAAACAGAGAATTCTTTAAAAGAAAATATCTCCCTTTGCATTGAACTTTGAGTGTCGTAACTTTGCAGACATTGTTTATGCTCAAACAGCAACATTACACACTAACTAAAGTTAAAAAAGTGAAATCATAATCAACCACCCCTTTAAAGGAATATTCTGAATTAAATGCAAATCAGCATTAGCGACATGCTACAATTACCACAGAAAATATAAAAATATATTATAATAAATGCATGAATAAGGGAATGAGTGACTAAAAAATTTGTATTTATGTAAGTACCTATTTATTTATGCATTCATTCATTCATGCATTCATTCATTCATACACACATGTACATACATACTGTAAATACATAAAGAAAGAAAGAAAGAAAGAAAGAAAGAAAGAAAGAAAGAAAGAAAGAAAGAAAGAAAGAAAGAAAGACATAGATATATAAATGGGTGCATGACACCCTTGCAAACTAAGGGATGCGTCAAAATTTTTGTCTGTAGTCACAGATGCTACACTTCCCTTGAACCTGAAATATTCTTTAAGGGAAAGACTTTGAATCGAAACAGACAGATGTGATGAGATGGGCTTTTGGAAGCAAAAGTGAAGGGCTCCGTCAACTTACCTTGAATATAGATTACCATTATCAAAACCTAATTATACCTTTAAGCTCTGCTGCCAACTGCCTCTGCAAAGCTGTGCAGAGAACAAAAAGACCCAACATCAACTCACAATGAAGCCTTACTTCAGCATAACTTGACACGCTAATGGCTCCAAGGCTGAATAAAAACAACCCAAGCCTATATGAGCCTTTCACCTTCACTGAAGGGCGGTCAGACAGAGACAGGAAAGTTTTTTAAAAAATAATTGAGAAAAAAAAGTGGGTGAAGTCGCCTGTGTAAACTATAAACACCACTATGGCCTCCTGACAGACCCCCAGTCATCAGAGCTAAGCTGGCGGCCATGTTGTAAATCACATAATGAAGTCTCTCCCTGCAGATTTTCACCATCTTTACTGTTTAATCCTGATCTCAGAGCAGTATAATAAAAGACCAAACACTCTATCCTCCAGCCATAGAGTTTAACCTGCCCTGCAACAATGAAACTACACCTACAAAGAACCTCTCGTTCTTCACTTCAATGCATCTATCTATCTCTCCCTTTCTCGGTCCCCAGCGTGTTTTTGTCATTCGCAGTCTCCTTGCAGGCATTTATCTCCGGGTCACGTAGAATGAGACCAACCCTGGACTCAGGCCAAGCATAGAGCGCAGAGGGGTGAGAGAAACGTCCGGGGTCATGACTGTGTAAGTATTCGATCATCATGAGATTATTTGTCTTTTTTCATTGGTGTATGTGATAGAAATGTTTGTTGAGAAATGATTGGGGTTGCATACAAAGATCAGATGGGTGTAACTTGTTCTGACAGAATAGAGTCTCTGTCAGTATGTCAGTAAATGCTGCCCCCATGAGGAAGATTATATTAATGTCTCATGCTGTTCTCATAATTTAAAGGCGTTTAAAGCTGCTCTTCTTTAAAAAGAAAGTCACGTACACTCACATGAGATGAATATTCTAGTATTATTTTACATCATACGGGTCACCTCGTGGGGACGAACATCTTGAGATCACATGACGAGTCTGAAATCAGGGTATTTTAAAGAACAAAACGTTACTCAAAAGCAAGTTTTCTCTTTGAAACAGCTGTTCTCAAATTAAGCCTGTTGCATCTGCAACTGTGAACATAGTTTTATATTCATATATAACATCACATTGGAATTTATAAGAATATTGGATATTGGGAGACTGGGGCTAGTTGTCTCATACTACAGTAAAATTGATATACAAAAATGAAAATTCTGTCATCATTTACTCACCCTCAAGTACTTCCAAACCTGTATGAATGTCTTTGTTCTGCTGAACACAAAGGAAGATATTTGGAAGAAACTGCAAACAGATCTCGCCCCTCATTGGCTACCATAGTATTTATTTTTCCTACTATGGTAGTAAATTGGGGGCGAGATCTGTTTGGTTACTGACATTCTTCCAAATATATTTCTTTGTGTCCACTGTCCAGCAGAACAAAGAAATTCATACAGGTTTGGAACTACTTGAGTGCGAGTAAATGATGACAGAATTTTCATTTTTGGGTGAACTATCCCTTTAAGACATAATCCTACAACTTACCTGAGACAGCTAGCCCGACTCCCCTATTTATGAAGTCCAGGTCAAATATTTTAGAGCAAATATTTTAGGCATAACTAGAAAGATGTGTATTTTAATGCTTGTTTTGTCTTATTTTAAATAATTTTAATCTTGAGGCCCCCTGGTTGATAACCATTGGTTTACAGTGATGTCTGAATTGAAATGAATGCTTTGTGTCAGTAGCTATAATTATAAACTGATTGACATAAGTGCACTCTAAACAATTTGGATAAATAATTCATTCATTATTATATTTTGCTAAATGGATGGGTGGATTATAGTCTTTTATGTGCATAAAAAGAATACTCCCTGTCTGAATAGTTACAAGTAGATGTACACACACTTTACACTCACTCACACGGATCAATGCATCATTCAAACAGACAGAGATCACGATCCCATTTTGTTGAATGTGTGGGCTGTCTTCAGCCATCAGACGTCTCTCAGACACATTACTGAGGATGAGGCTGTGGAGGGCTAAAGACACAAAGTGCAATCAATGTGAGTGCTCTGCCTTATTAACTGTTCATTTTATGAACATGAGCGTGAGAAAGAGAGTAAGAAACACTCAGGAAATTTGTCTTACAACAATAATTCGCCCAAAATTATAGGCCTAATTCTGTCATTATTTAGGCTAGCTACTCACTTTCTTTCTTGTTCCTAGTCGATATGCCGTTTCCCCCCTCATGGAATATAAAAGTAGACACTTTAAAGAATTGCAGTTTAAAGTTCTCGCAGTTCATGAAGCATGTCAAGATCCAAAAAGGAACCCAAAACCCATAATGTTCTAAAGTCTATGAGTTTTTTGAATGGGTTTTTGCTAAATCGCCTGAAATAAGGTCTGTGGTTAACAAAGCCTCTAAATATTTTCACGTTTTGATCTATGACATAAAACACATCAGTTATAACCCGTTTGTGATTTTTTAAACCTTTATTGTGTCTTAAAAACGGCGGTTGCTAACAAGTTGCTAAAAGGGGCTACTTCCTTTGGCGGGGACTTTAGACATCATCATGACAAACAGGACATTTGGACAGCATTTCTCATGAAAAAGTGGATAAGTATTCATACACAGCGCAGATCATAATCAGAGAGCATGTTTTTAAATAAAGTTGTTTTTTAAATAAAGTTTGAGGAAGCTTAGTGGTGGTGACGTTGATCCGCGACCATGGTGTGCTGTAGTCCGTTTATAGCCTACTGTTAGCCTTTTATATCTGACGACTTTATTTAGGCTTCAAAATGTATAAATGTTGTGTTAACTTGTAAAGATTATCTTGATAGACAAAACGTGTAAGCCCGATAGAAAGTCGGACTTGTAACCCAAAGGTCATGGGTTCGAGTCTCAGGTCCGGCAGGGATTGTCGGTGAGGGGAGTGAATGTCCAGCGCTCTCCCCACCTTCAATACCACGACTGGGGTGAGACCCTTGAGCAAGGCACCGTACCCCCAACTGCTCCCCGGGCGCCGCAGCAATGGCTGCCCACTGCTCCGGGTGTGTGTTCACGGTGTGTGTGTTCACTGCTGTGTGTGTGCACTTGGATGGGTTAAATGCAGAGCACAAATTCCGAGTATGGGTCACCATACTTGGCCACGTCACTTCACTTTCACTTTCATAACCCTTTGTTAAACACAGAGCTTATTTTTTTGCGATTTTCCAAAAGTCTATGGGAAAAATGCATAGGCTTTCTAACGAGTCCGCCGCTAACTTCCGGGTTGGCCTACAAAAACACGTCATCTCTGAGGTACTCTATATAACCCTAACCGTAAAGCAATGTTGGCCAATCAGATGCCTGGAAAAAAGGTTATTGCCGGTTCTGGTTCCAATGTCACAAGCCAAAATCTCCGGTTTCACCGTCTACACGACAACACTGTAACCGGAGTTTCTAAAAATCTTAACCCTGGCAGGAGTTTTCTAAAATGTTCGCTTTCAGTGATACTGCGTTTGTGTGTGGACGAATGGCCAAACCGCATAGAAAAAGCTGCAGTTTTGAAAATACCCGTTTTCGTTTGGACAAGGTAGATTTGTAAATAATCAAATTTTAATGAAACAAAAGTCTTTTGTGCTCTTTAAAGAATCAATTCTATGCCTCATTCACAACATAAAAAACAACCACACACACAAAAAATAAAAGATGCTCATTTGTTGCCACCTACTGGCATAATATGTAATATGAAGAAACGGTCACTGAACAAATCTTTTTGTTGAACTGATACGAAAACCTAGTTACTGGGATGAATCAAAATCCGCTCCATAATGGTCAAACTTGTCTAACAGTTTAACAAAAAAATGTCTTTATAATGACAGAATTTTCATTTTTAGGGGGTAAACTCTTACTTGAAAGCAGATAATAAAGAAAACCATGTAGAGAAGTTGAAGGAGTTGAACATGGGCAGTGCAATGAGTGTGAGAGAGTGTATATGATAGTGTGTAGGAGAAGCTCAATTTTGCCTCAAGATGCTGGCAAAAGATGGATCGAGAGATGAGGCAATTTTCCAGCTGAGAGGAACAGAGAAAGGAGGTAAAATCCCCTGAGAGAGAACAGACAATCCATCACAACACAGTGAAGCAGGTTTTGTAGTGTTTGTAGAGACTTAATTCAGTCTGAGAAACAAGCGAAACTTAGAGAGAAATGCGTCATCACCTTGACCATAACAGATTATTGAAAACCTCTGCAATACATTAAAGCAAACCAACAGATGGCAGTGTTTCAGACTTAACTTGATAGTTTAGGTTTAATGATGTGTTTATGCTGGTTGGCCTAGTTCTGTCACTGACCCCTACTGTTCAAGCCCGAGCAAGAGGATTTAAACATAGGTCAATGCACAAATCCTTTGAGTTTATGTGAGATTTCTGGGCCACTAGGGTCATTTGCATAAATAAATGGTAACACTTTAGTTTAGGGTCCAATTCTCACTATTTGCTTGCATATTATTAGGATATTGGCTGTTTATTAGTACTTAAAAGCACATATTAATGTGATTATTCTACATGACCATATTCTACATCCCTCAATCCTACCTAATACCTAAACTTAACAACTACTTTATTAACTATTATGTAAGTTTGAGGAAAAATTAGTTAATAATTTAAATCTAAAGTGTTGCCAAATAAATAAATAAATAAATAAATGACGCCAAATGAGTCATTATTGTGTTGTAGATAAATAAATACATGTTTAATTTATGGCCCTTTTTGAGGTTTAAGATGGGATAGGAGAAAATATTTTAATATTCAAAAAATTACATACTTCACCTTTAAGAATCATCTCTGATTAAATGAGTCAAAACACCAATTGCAATTTCTATTGATCTGATAAAGGAACATAATTATACAAATTAACAAATGATCATTAACATATTATTTGCTCTACATAATCAACTAAGCAAAAAAAAAAACATATTGCTTATATATTGCTCCCCCAACTCAACCAAGGTAATTCCCAATTATCTACTAAAGATCTGTTATATAGGTTCATCTGACATGTACAGACTGACACATTGTTCTACCAGTGAAACCACACACACACACACAGCTATAATGTTTTTAGATTAAAGATTCAGTTCTCAACAAACTTTCAAAATAGTGCTCTACCTCACCTGAAATTTGTCACATGATGTTGTCATGTGACCCCAGTTTGACATGTCCTAATTACAGCCATAAGATCACTTTCTCTTAATATAAAGCTAATCTGGGATCTGCACTTGCATGATTTCCCACCACTCCCAAATATCCTATGAGGGAAATTAAAGGGGAAAGAGAAGTGCACAGCTTGGTTTGACACATTCTGTACCTGCTCAAGGACATTCTGTATCCTACAATGCTTGATACTCTTCATCGGATATGCAGCAGGAGTCCAGGTCACCAGCCAAGAAGTTAAGCTGAGCACACTCAAAAGCAGCTTACTGCCTTTATCAGATCATCTGTGTTTATGTGCTTGTCGGCAAACCAAAATACCCAAAGAAAGTCACTTCCCTTTATGTCCTTATCATTTTTCATAGTATTCCAGGATAATATGCTGCTTCTTTCCTAAAAGCATAACAGAATTGTTAGTGTTGTTATCATCAATTTTTAAGTTAAACTAGCTGTTATGTGGCTTATCTATGTTTACATATCATGTTATTGAGCACTGTGAGGTACTTAATGTACATCACTTTTTAAATACAGACCATAAAATGAAACTCCCCAGACATACTAATCAGATTCACTACCATGTGGCATGCACAACAAACACCATGTGAACGTAATAATCACCTAATTCTCTGCTGATCTTATTGGATGAGGCAAACCTCCCGCAGAGCTCCCAGAATGCCTTGCTCTTTGATCTCAACAAATGACTGGACAACAGAAACCTGCATGTTTTTACAATTAAACAAGTTTTATTCACAATAATAATCACTACGCACCAAACACTGTCCTAGAGTAAAGTCAGATTTTCTTACAAGTAATTAAATTGTAATTTTACAAAAGGAAAAATATATTTTGTAATAATTCTACACTATTTACATAGACACATAATTTGAATTAAAATAAAATAATTACAAAAAATTACAGGTTTGAGCGTAGAGTTTCAGTCTCTGGCCTGGGACGTTTCGTGGAGTAATTGTGCGGATGTAAAAGCACAGGAGCTCCCAGCATTGGGAATGCAGAAGTCACAGGTCAGGGTTTAGCTGCCAGTCTTAAACTGTCTCCTTAACTCCAGGGGCCTTCTCAAGCGTCCCCATCACCCTGTACCTGGTTATCCCTCTGTACCACAACACACATTGGGGCCTCAAATGTTAATAGTCTCCTAAACCTGCAAAACCAGCCTCTCCTTTCAGTGCTGATGAAATCATGTGTGTTATCTGATGCTGAACTTGTGCACAAAGGCATAGAGTACTCATCATCAGGCAGGTCACAAAAATATATTTTATACAACTTTCCCAAATCACAACCCTGGTACTTTTTTTATTTTTTATAAAGCATTACTTTAAAATAAAACAAATAAAAACAACTATCTTCTTGTCCCTTCATCCATTTGTCAAGTATGTACATTCTCACCTGTACACATTTCATACCTAAGTCCACAAGGGTGAAAAGACACCTGTCTATCTTCTCATAGAATTTAAAAGGTTTTCGTTGCATTTGCCATACCTGTCCCATGACAAATTGTGTTGTTAATTCCTAATAAATAAAAGTACTGACTGTACTGAGGCTAGTTTCCATATTTTTACCTTTCACACTATGCCAAATCTCTGACTAGCCATTCTTAGGTTGAATATCAACTCAAATATAAAATAAATAAAACAAAATATGACTATAAAAATGACTATAAAAATGTTTAGATTTTGTGTAGCAAAGTACAAAGTCAAAGGGGAAAGCTAAGCTGGTAAAATTCAAATTTGATACATTTTATTATATTCAAAGCCCCTCTTTTTAAGCCAATCATATGTGTTTTTTTTTTGGTAATTTCACCATAATATGGGTTTCTAATATACCAAATTATTTAAAGGAATATAACTGACTGACAAAGGTTTGTATTTATATATTTTCTTCACCAGTTCTTCATTAATTGGCTTTGTCTACACTTTGTGTAGTGTGGGTGCTATAGTTACAGTTTTAGGCTGTGTCCCACAGCTCTCTACCTCAGGTAGGTGTGGCCAAAGTTTGGTGGGCGGGGTTCGCTCAGCTATCAGTGGCAGCAGCCTCTTCATTTGCCCCCTCGTCCACTTGATTGCCTTTGCCCATGGCCTTCATCTTAGCCATGATATCAGTGAAGGTCTCTTTAACAGTTTTCTCCAGGATCCAGCCCTCGCTCTCACTCTCGGGGTCTTCTGGGTTGACCAGCGTGGACAGAGAGGTGTTTATGTATTGAAGTCCAATCATTACTGCAGACTAAAGCAAAGCATGAGAGATACGAGTTAGATAGCGGCACAGAGTGATATGTTTATTCACATTCAACATATGCAAGAGCTACATTTCACACATAGACAGATAGATAGATAGATAGATAGATAGATAGATAGATAGATAGATAGATAGATAGATAGATAGATAGATAGATAGATAGATAGATAGATAGAACTTTTTTGCATTTTATCCTTCCATTTGTTTTGTTGTTTTACTTTTATACAATATTACAGTGACACTTTACAATAAGGTTTCATTAGTTAACTTCATTAGTTTACATGAACTATGATGATCAATACTTCTACAGCATGTATTAATCTTAGTTAATGTTAATGTCAACATGTAATGTATTTGTTAACATTAGTTAATGCACTGTGGACATGAACTAATGTTAACAAAGATGAATAAAAACTTGTCTACAAATGTTTTGCTCATTATTACTTAATGTTAGTTAATACATGAACTAATGTTAACAAATGAGACCTTATTGTAAAGTGTTACCAATATTTCTATTAATCTCAGTTCCTATGATTCTCATTCTGTAATTCTGAACAGCAATAAAATCATTTTTATTATATGTATTATTAATGTTTATGACAGTAATAAAACGATGTTCAAAACAATGTGTGTTCTTGTACACATGGTTTATGAGGACACAAATGTGTATAATGACATGGGTATTACAGCGTGAACATGGTTCCTGAGGACACTTCATAAACCAAATGGCTTAAAAAACATACTAAATGGTGTTTTTTCGAAATTCAAAAGACTTTTCTGTGATGGGTAGGTTTAGGTGTAGGGGTAGTATAGAGGGATAGAATATACAGTTTGTACAGTATAAAAACCATTATGTCTATGGAGAGTCCCCGTAAACCACATATATAAATGTGTGTGTGTGTGTGTGTGTGTACATAAAATCAATGGATGGAATGTTCTACATCTTTAATTGGTGATTTGAAATCACCTTTTCCAAGAAAGCAAGATTTAGCTCCATCCCCCAGATTAGAACATTTGATCCCTGTGAATCTTCAGTGTCATCACACCATCTCACACTCCTAATCTCCACCAACCCCTAGTTCAAGGTCTTGTTGTTGCTACAGACTGTTGTAAGCCTGGCAGATTTTGTTTAAATCAATGTTTTTAGATTATTTCCATACATTTCCATTTTATGTGCAAACATTACAAAATGTTTCTTTTTTATTATTAAACAAAAATTTGCTGTATTTGTTATTAAAATAAATATATATTTATTTATTTTTTTAAGGAAATATTAAGTCAAATAAAGTATTATTAACATTATTTACACAATCTTTTTAAAAGTTAGATCAGGTAAAAACAGCTCCTTAAGGTATTGTCATGTATTTTATTTTATTTATCCCAGCAGGTCAATTAATATTTCAGTACTACTACAAGGTAGTCAGAAGATGTATCACATTTAATAATACCCAAGTCAGTTAGATGTTTTCCCTGATCGTGCCATGAGATGATTGATTGAGTCGGGAATGAGGCTCCTGTCAGTGAACATGCTATGACGTATTACAAAGATTAGCTATTACTTCTCTTAACTAACCATCACTTTCGCACCTTTTGGAATTGTCTCATAAAAATGACAGGGTCCTCAAATCTGTAGCCAAAACAATGTGTAGTTAAAAATGACCTTATTAGGGGGCAGACAACAAAAACACCTTGTATTGGCTGTTTACAAGATTAAGTATCTGTATTGGACAAAACGTTCCTTAAGTACTGATCAAAGATCAGTTTGACCTTTACAGCACAATCCATTAAGATAAGAGGTACGTAATGTAAGTGATTAAGGTCTGATCCTGGATCAGCACATTAAGATATTCCAAAGCTAAACTCTTACTTGCAAGAGGGTGACCACCAACACAAGTATCCCAATAGTGTTCATCATTCCACCATAGTAGGCTATAAGAGCGTCTCGGCAGCCACGTTTCCAGATGTTTAGCTCTTCAGTGTAGTGGTCGTAGCTGTAGTGAGCTGAGTTGTTGGTTATTTGCTGTTGGATGCAGGGCCGTGGCGAGCTAGGGTTGCAACAGCTGAAGGGAACGCCATCCATTAGGTATTTTCCATCCACATTGCTGCTGATTCGACTAAAGAAACAAAAGAAGTTTTGCACATGCACTTCAGTTAATCATTTTGGTTTGATTTATATTAGATTTCAGAATGCATAGTAGGTCTCAGATGTGCATTAAAATTGGCAAAAACTTTCACTTTCAATTTCATTTACAATTTCTACACAAAATTCGTTACACATTCGTGTCTTAGTCAGAATGTCTTGCTGACATTCTTTTTTTCTATGATTGAAAACTGTGAATGCTTACAAAATTAAGCAACATCCCAAAAATTATACATCATAACTTCATTATTATTGATAATTGATTTAAATGAATTCATTTATAAATGTATATAAATCATTTAAATCACTTTGGAAAACTTAGATGTTAAACACCAAAAACCTCTGTGATGAAAATATTAAACACTCTGATATTAAGGCTAGTAATTTCAATGTCTATTCCAAGCCAATCTACCAGGTATTGAACTGATTGAAAGGGACAGTAAGCTCTGAGGGCAAGAAAATGTGATCCAAGAAGATTAGTGACTAAATCTAAACTGGTTAACATACCTGATTCCACTTACACTGTAAATTGACCCCTACAAATCACGCAGTACCTAGCCTCACTTTAAACTTGCTAAATTATTCCATAAATGGCGTAAAAACACTTTTTTTGGCCAAATGAAATTTCTCTGCTCGTTATCTAAACATCTAAACTACATCTGAACTAAATGAATTAAAAAGAACTAAAAGGAAAGAATGTTTACATTTAACCATTAAGCTGCAAAGAGACACTCACTCTTTGACTTCCTTGGAGCTGAAGTCCAGGTAACGGTTGCTCACCCACTGGATCTCGAACCAATCTTTGTAGTTGTTGTTGCCACAGCAACGGAACTCAATCTGCATGAGATCCAGAGTTCTCTTCATGTAGCAGCGACCAGGTGTATCGGTGTCCTTGTAAAACTTCATTCCATTTTTCAGGCCCTCAGCAAGCGTATACTCTAGAGGAATGCGCATGGCAAAACACAGAGCCGCCGTGATGATGAGGAGGAAGTTGAAGAACAAACAACAAATGAGAAAGGGCTTCAAAATGGACTTCCATTTTGCAAACTTGGTGGAGTCGAGCGAGTCATAGCAGATTTTGCCTCCAAAGGCATTGAGACAACATGCTAAAAGACCCACACCAATTAGAATGTTGGGTACAAAATGACTCTCATTGTTGTCCATAAGTTCACTTCTCTTGCGAAGTTCAATTTTAAAGAAAAGGCCCATGCTGAAGACCAGAACACCGGCCATAACAGAAAACCAGTACATGAGCCATAGCATCTGGGCCAGCTTCACCCGCTTCTTAAGGTCAAACTTTACCTTCATGAGAGCCATGTTGAACAACTAGTTAAAGTCCAGAGAAAGAAAGAAAAAACAGTCTTTTAGCCGTGCAGTGTAGCTTAGAGAAGCTGAACGTTGGAAGTACGTTCAAGGCGCAATGTGTAATCCATTCCAGTAGAGCGAGAACTTGATGGCTATTTTCATGATGATCTTTGCACCCATAATAGACAAAATCCAACTCAGCTTCTTTTAAAGGTAAACGCCAGTGTAATACATTATCTTCACAATCTTAAAAATGGATTTTCATCTACAATACTTAAAAACAACAGTGTGCCCAGGTACTGACGCAAATAGTGGTGTCCCTCTATCTGCAAAGGGAGGACAAAAGCCAAGGATCCAAATGATTAAACACAAAGTTACCGTACGTCATCCTTAACCCAGCTAATCACCCTCATCCCATTTACAGAAATCCCTGGCCAGCAGATGAACCTATCTGTAAGCTGCTGCCGTGGCCTTTGATTGGCTTGATTGGTCACATGGTATGACTGGCATAACTAAAGAGACACCAAAAACCATGAAGGCAAAGACTTAAGACCACTACACTTCCACTTCAGGTCTTTGAGTTCATAACAAACACGCCACAGTTTGAGAGGATCTCTACATTTCTCAAAATTAAAATATTCATGGAACTAATGATAATGAAAACACTGACACTTTACAATAAGGTCTCATTTGTTGACATTATTTTAAACTACAATGAGCAATATAATTGCACAGCATTTACAAATTTTTGTTAGTTAATAAAAGCGGTTGTTCATGTAAGTTTATAAACTAACGTTAACAGATTCAACGGTCGATTTTAAAAAGAAGCATAGTTCATTGTTAGTTCATGTTAACTAAAGTAGTTGAAGGAATAGTTCACTCAAAAGCGAAAATTGTCCCATAATTTACTCACCCTCAAGCCATCCTAGGTGTATATGACTTTCTTCTTTCAGCCAAACACAACTGGAGTTATATTAAATAATATCCTGGCTCTTCCCTGCTTTGTAATGGCATTGAATAGTGCCTGAGTTTTTGAAGCTCCAAAAAGCGCATCCATCCATTATCAAAGTAATCCATACGACTCCAGTGGGTTAATAAATTAGTGATTAGTGATTAGTGAAGTGACATGTGGCCAAGTATGGTGACCCATACTCGGAATTTGTGCTCTGCATTTAACCCATCCAAGTGCACACACACAGCAGTGAACACACACCCGGAGCAGTGGGCAGCCATTGCTGCGGCGCCCGGGGAGCAGTTGGGGGTACTGTGCCTTGCTCAAGGGTCTCACCTCAGTCGTGGTATTGAGGGTGGAGAAAGCGCTGGACATTCACTCCCCTCACCGACAATCCCTGCCGGACCTGAGACTCGAACCCATGACCTTTGGGTTACAAGTCCGACTCTCTATCCATTAGGCCACGACTGCCCCCAAAACTGTAATCACGTTGCTTCAGAAATGCCTTCTGAAGCAAAGCGATGGGTTTTTATAAGAAAAATATCCATATTTAAAACTTTTTAAACTGTATTCACTGATTCTGGCAATGGCCGTACACGAGTTCATGAGAGTTGAGTTCTGGCGGAGGGGTGACCTCTGACCCGACGTTTGACGTAGGCGTAGCATACACTTAGGTGAGAACTGACAAATGCGGAAGCGCAGAGGATAGAGCAAAACAAAACGCCGGTCATGAATTAGAAGTCTAAAATTAGAAGTTTTAAAGAAAAATGCCAAACTACATGAATGTCATACATTGGGACACACTTTTTTACTGGAACACAACTCTCCCATGAACGCGCACATGACTATAGCCGTGATTATAGTTTATAAAGTTTTAAATATGCATATTTTCTTACAAAAACCCATCGCTTTGCTTCAAAAAGGCATTTATTAACCCACTGGAGTTGTATGGATTACTTTTATGATGAATGGATGCGCTTTTTGGAGCTTCAAAAACTAATCAATGCCATTACAAAGCTGGGAAGAGCCAGGATATTATTTAATATAACTCCAGTTGTGTTCGGCTGAAAGAAGAAAGACATATACACCTAGGATGGCTTGAGGGTGAGTAAATAATAGAATAATTTTTGGGTGAACTACTCCTTTAAGTAATGTTTACAAATGAAACCTTATTGAAAACTTTTGAACAGGATGAAATTTTTGGAAAAAGTCCACATTTTTCTTATTTTGTTGAAATATTTTTTTTTCATTTAGTACTGCCCTTTGGAAGCAACAGAAGATACTTGCATGTTTCCCGGAAGACAAATTAAGTACAATTTACCTTGATCTTTAAATTCAAAAAGTTTTCACCCCCCGGCTCTTAATGCATTGTGTTTCCTTCTGGAGCATCAGTGAATGTTTGAACCTTTTTTAATAGTTGAGTTTGAGTCGATCAATTGTCCTCAGTGTGAAAAGACGGATCTTAAAATCATACAGTCACTGCTGGAAAGGGTTCAAATATGCAAAAAATCCTCGAAAACTGAAGAATCTGCAGGACATGGTGGATTTTTCTGAAGAACAGAGTTCAGTTTAACTGCTCAGAACAAACAAGGGACTCATGAACAACCATCACAAAACAAAAAAACAGATCATCCAGGTAACCACACACAGTATTAAGAATCAAGGGTTCCCAAACTTTTGAACGGAGATATTTTAATAAATTCAGCTACTTTTTTGTCTTGTGGATTATATGTAAACATCTTTTATGTAAAATATCTTACTCAGGACAGTACTAAATAAAAAATAACATGCATTTTGTATGATCTCTCTTATTTTGTTAAAAATTTTCAGATTCTGCAAGGGGTTCCCAAACTTTCGCATACCACTGTATAACTTTCTTTCTTCTGCAGAATACAAAAGGGGATAATTCACAGAATGTTGGTAATCAAACAGTTTTGGTGACTTCCGTTGTATGGAGAGAGAGAGAGAAAAAAACACTGAGACACTTATCAAAATATCCTCTTTATGTTCCACAGAAGAAAGCAGATCTAAAGTTTTGGAACGACATGAGCGTGATTAAACAATGACAGAAATTTCACTTTTGTGTGAACTGTACCTTTAACAACAATTGTATTCAATGATAACTATAGTATAGTTAAATGCATACCAAGTCTTGGCGAGTAACTACAAATAAACAGAGGTGATAAGATCAGGGTGTTCAACTTTATTATTTTCTTGCAGCATTTTTCTAATACAGCAGCATTCCATTAATTAATGAGCTTTGTAAGTGCGGAAGTCGGGAACATTCAATGTTTATGGCATCTCTATATTAGCGTCATATTTACTGAGCACACAATAATGTAATCACATCATTTTTTTAAGATGGTGATCCCACAGAATCCCAACTACATATTCTCTCAGTCTCAGGAATGACAGTCCAGTTGGGCGAAGGTGTTCCAGCAGCAAGCCAATTGAAATCATCCACATCTCTCCAATTATTCCTGTCTGGATCAAGTCCGGCTACTTTGTAATGATCTTGAATACCTGGATAAGTCCACGTGAATGGGGCAAACCTGACCCCAAGACAATCCTCTATTATTGCCCGGCTGGTCACATGGACGTATATCTGAGTGGCAGTGGTGTTATGGGTGCGCAGCTGCTGACAGGACAACACTAAAGTGCTTCCAGTGCACTGGTCTACAAAAACAGAGCTGGACACTGGCCCGCAGAGGATCTCGCAGCTGCGGACATTTTTGATGTGCAAGGTGCTCGGACAGCCATAAAGTCTCACTTTACAGTTTGTCAGATGAGATAACAGAACATCTCGTTGCTGGATCTCCTCAGCTTGCTTGATCAGGACTTCATTTTCAGCATTAGAGAATCCACACTGATTTACATCCACTGCCACAGTACCACCAACACCAGACGCAGACTTATCTGTTGTTTGTTGACTCGGTTCAGGCTGCTTGCTCGCTCCAGCATTCCTAGATCTGAATGCGAATTTCTTTTTAGGCAACACCGCCTCCCTCTTCTCAGCGAGAGAGCTCTGGAGTTTCTGCATGGATGCCTGTGCCTGTCTTATTTCATACTGGGTTAGAAACATAATGCTGTCATTGAGAAACTTCTGGAGGTGTTGAATTCTCACAGTGACCTCCTCCAGTGTTTTTGCGGCTTTGTCGCGGTCACTGTAGTTAGAGCTGGAGAGCATCTCCTCGACTGCAGTCTTCTCAGCATTAAAGGTGGACGTGAAGAAATCGCTCTTTTCTTCCTTCACGGCCTGCTTCTCCTTGACATTTCTCCGGCGCTCTGCCTCTTCCAGCCTCGCTTGATCTCTTCGCAACACGCTTTCGGGAACATTGACAGCTGTATTTGTTTCTCCGTCTTCATTCGCCACATAAACTTCCACTCCTAGTGCCGCCATGTTGCTTCTCAAAAAAAAGGTGTGGTAAACACACGTTGATCATGTGACAATACGTCTAAGCGTGCTGGTCAATGATTGGATAAAGAATCAGTACATTTAGTAACGCGGCTTTCTATTGGCGCATTAGATGTTCACGTTCATGATAAACTGTTTTCCCACACATCATTTTTAGATACTGGAATGAAAGACTGTTGGCATATGTTACTTTTTTTCTTCTTCTTTCAAGCATTTAATAATAATAATAAAAAAATATTATTACTTTGTTTACACCACATAGATATTCCCTTTTCTTCTCTCGTATTTGTATTTGATTCATATTTTAATTCAAATTATTTATGTGAGATTTATTTTTCAAAACATGAAATGTTTAAAAAATAAAACAAGCGTTGATTTATTTCTTTTAGAATTGCAAAATGACTACATGACTGTAGAGAAAACAAACAATGGTTAGTTTTTTAGCTGCACAATTTGCCTACTGTTTTATTATTATTATTTCTCTTTTGATATACCTAACAATTTATATTGATTTAATTTTGTACACGATGTGTGTATTGTATGGGCATAAAAATAAAATCAGCAATTCAGTTTGTATTTGTTTAATTTCCTTTTAATTAAGTTTACTAATTACTGTTAGTTTTGTTGTCATTTTACAAGTGTTTTGTAACGTTCATATTACGTATTTAAAAACTAATTTTGTTTTAAAGTGATGAAAATGTACTGTTTGTCAATGAATGTTACTTTATTTTTTCTGTCAGTTTTCATAAATGATAACATTGACATGCAGGCTCAGGCAATAACCTCAAAATCATATGAAGCTTATAAAAATAAACCAATCAAAAAGATACATATTGTTTATTATATTTCAGGTTCACACTTGTGGGTGATGTGCGATCTCAGGACACAAGGGTGTGGTCGATGAGGGCCCCGCCCCCTGCCACAAACACCATTATTATTCAGTTATTCATGTCAGGCTTTTGAAGTGATTAATCAAAACGGCAGCTTTAACTTATATTTTTGCAGAAGCCCCAAAAGAAGGCTTTACAGTAGTAAACAAACAGAATAAGAAAACCCCTCTTCTCTCAAGTAAAGAGCCCTTGGTGTCTAGTGCACTATGTAGTGATGCTGCCTTCTGCTGGAGCCGCACTGCTCCACCGGCCCGTGCAGAGATGGCGAGGAAACCCCGTGGACACGGCACTGCTTTTTCATGACGGTGAGTTTCCCCTTTGAGTGTATTATAATTTTGTGATAAAAATTTCAAGGAAAAAACACACACAACCTCCTTCCTCCCCTTCCTTCGGGGAGGGAAGAGCAAGCGTGGAGAGAGAAAAATCTATCTGAGACTGAGCAGCAAGGACAGTGAGGGAAAAATATATGAGTGGGAGAGGGAGAAAGAAGAAGAAGGAGGAGGAGGAGGAGGAGGAGGGGGAGCAAATTAAAAGTTGCCAAATGGAGATATTGGGTTTCAAGAGGAGTGAGACAGGAGTAAGGGTTTGCCTCTTTTTCAAGTCGTCTTTATGTGATGCAAATTCAAATAAATATTTATGCTTCGCCAACGATTTGTTCTCCGTTCGGTTTTTCCTCGACGAATTCAGCCGTTTCTTAATAGGTGTTGGGAACGTCCACGACGTCAAGAAGGCCATCAACAAGCGGAGCACGAAAGACTCGCTTGCTGATCCGCTTCACCAAACCTAAGACATCCGTCGCCGTATTAAACGAGAGACCGAATACGCGTTTCCTTTCGCCGCCCGTCCTGCTGCGCTCCTCGGCTGTCAAAGATGCGCAAATACGCCTTTTAGAAAGGCATTTTCGAGACGTGCGATAAAACGAGCCTCTCCAGCCTCGGTCTATTTATGGACAAAGTCCCTGTGTGTTTCTAGCTGTTACTTTCAACGAGATTAAGGCGGGTTTTGTGCGTCCTGCCCTTGCGCCATGGAGAGCCTTTTTTAGTCCACCCAGCCGCCCTTGTTTGACAAGTGAATCAGTAAAATGCGTCGCCTTGCTTCAACAGGGTTTTACTCTGTATTTTGAGGGGTTGCTGTTTTTCTACGTGTCTCTTTTCCGCCCCTTTGACTTATCAGGCAAAGAGGATAGATAGTTTTTTTTTTCTGGTAGAGAGGAAGAAAAAATAAATCATCTCCTCCCTCATTTGGCTTGCTAAGTTGACTACAGCCTTAACGAATATAAGTGTTTATATCTCACATCTCTAGTACATAGTTTAGTTAATAAAAATCGTTTTTTACATGCAAATGCAGGTTTTTATAAATATATTTTGAAGTTGTTTATCAAGGACATGTAAAAAGGCCGGATTAACCTGTCATACTTTTTTCTTTACTACACTGATATTGCTTTATGCTTAGACTCGCTAGTTAAAAAACGTTACGTTTTAAATATAAATAGCATATATGAATCTTAATATTGAGAAGTTATTATTGACTAATCTTATAATTCATTCGTATCCATGTTTAGCCTAACATTTAGACTGTCCTATCAGTGTCTTTCTTTTTCTGTTCTTGTGTGTATGCTGTTTAATTATGAATTAGCAATTTTCTGCAAGTTCAAGCTGTTTTTTTTAACAACCCACGCCGCCGTTTGTTTTGAAACAAAGGCAAAAATACATATCCATCGAATGCTGTTCAAACATTTAATCACTTTGGGAAAACAGACCCAACTAATATGTGTTTGAAAACATTAACAGAAGCTTGAGAAGTGCGAGTGAACAATCAAACTGGCCAAACATGTTTCACCCATCCCCCACGGCTCTTCCTTTGTCACATTTTCACACATGAATTTTCAAGTTGTTCACATTTCTATGGCAGCTTTACAAAACTATGATATGAAATTACAGTCGAGTAGCATTTTAACACTCCACAAGTCATGACGCCCTTTTGTCTGTCGACTGTAGCGAGCAGTGGCGCAGTTTCAATCAGCAGCCGCCATTTTGAAGTCTCTGGGCTGCGCATGTATCTGCAGCAAAGAGTACAGTCATTCTTTATCACACAAATGACTTATGCATGTTTAAACATAAACATCATATTCGTGTTTAAAAACTAAAATGAATATTAGACTATTTTACTTTTCAAATGTGTTTTTTAAACACTAAAAACAAGTTTCCTAGCTGATTAGGATGAAATTGAATTTGGTGCTAAGTCAAACAATTTCTTACTACACAAGAATATCAGCTATATAGTTATTTTTATGTATTTATTCTCCACTGGAAAAAAAGAGAATGTACCAGAGGCGGTCACACCATAAACACTACATCTAAATTTCTGATTCTTAATTCATTTCTGTTTGTCACAAGTTTGTGTATTCGCATTGCTAGCATAGAGATATGTCAAAAACCTGGCATAGAGGACTGTAACTGCAGAGAACAGTTCTTTGGACTATTAATGTCAAATATTTGTAGGTATTTAATATTATATCTGAAGTCTCATATTACACCTGTCCAGAGAATGTTCTTTATCATTTGGTGCGCCTCGCGTGGCGGTCAATATATTTTCTTCTTTTATTTCAATGAAATGAATGTACTATATTTTAGCTTGATAATGTTTTTTTTGTTAAATATTTTGTATTTTTAGGGGATTCTATGGTACTTAATTATATTTATGCAGTAGTTATTATCCATTTATTACCTGTTAACCACTTTTTGAGCATAGACCTGAAAATGAAATTTCCAACTTAAACTGTCATAAATCTTAAATGCTTTGGAGCATGGTTTGGTCTCTTATTAAAGAAGACATATGATTATTGCTGAAGTGAAAAAAGTTATAGAAGTTTAAGTTTATTGTTAAAAATAATACTATTTTCAAATTGTAATATATATTTTCCCACACATTTTTTACTTTAAAACTGTGAGAAAATCAAAGCCATAAATCTAAACATGTTGTGTTCCAAATTTGAGATTGATATCTGAAAAAATGAGCTTTCAGTAAGATTTTGTTTGGGTGCAGTACCAAACGCTTCCACTAGATTTGTTTCCCCATTCGTTTCCAATGCTGTCATTTTTGATAAAAATAGTGGCTTTTTTTTTTTTCAGGACAAATTTAACCTTTTCGAATCATGTCCGTGATAGTTCTTTGTGTTCACATAGCAAGTGCCAAAACCTTTACCAAGTTTTGTACCATTCTGATGAAGTTCAAAATTCAAAAAAACTAAAACAAAATTTTTTTGTCAAAAATGACCAAAAAGCACCAAACTGTGGACCCTGACATATTACAATGGTTTGTTTTTTTGTAGAACACTATGCACATTACATTTATTAGATCCCTTTAGGTGTATTCAGAAACAAATTCATATACAAAGTATGTCTCAGTGTAGCCAAACGGCAGGGAATTTGTGTCCATTGTAAAATCTCAAAATCTGTAATTACTGTGTCGCAGGTGTCATGGATGATGAAGACGACCGCCGTCTTCTGGATTTTTTAGGGTAATCAGCTTTATATTTTGATGGTTATGGTTTAAAGAGCTACAAACATAGTTTAAAAATGCATTTTCCCCTTTAAACATAACAAACAAGCTTTAATTAACTGTTTTATTTTAACAGAGATGTGCAAGCATTGAATGAGTATCTTCATGGTTCAAACAGTAAATCTGTAAGTATGCTCAAACTATGACATTTGTGTTTTATATTGAAAGGTTATTGACAACTTTTTTTGACATTCAAACAGATTGGAGAAGACGATGTGACAAATGCAGCATTTGGGTCGGCCAGCTCATTCTTCACCAGTGACACCGTGAGTATAGTTAAAGTCAGTTAACATGGTGGACATATTTGCAACACTTCCAGGAAGCTATTTTTGGCATCAAGACTAGCTCCTATCTACTTGAATTGGGAAATACTGAAATCTCAAAAACTGCTTGCTAAACGCACAATTAAATAACATATTTCAAATCAGCAACTAAATCTGACATGAGCGGTCCCATAAATGTTGTTTCTTGCCCAAATAGCTTTAAAAAGCGCATATTTCAGGTTGGTTCTGTCAATACCCATATAACGTCATGTGCCAAGTGCACGTCTTAAACGTCTTAATTTTAAAAACCTTAACTCGGTTAAACTGTTTCTGTAGGAACAGGAGCTTATAATGACAGCTGCAGTGATGTGACGACTTTACCAATTTGCGATTATTTAGAAGGCTGGATTGTTTTTTGCCATATTGCGTGTGGCACTCTCTCCCATTCATAGTAATATGAGTGAACCGTCTTGGTATATATACAGTCTGGAAAAGTTTGCAAGCAATGGGGATACCTAGAATGGGATTTAGTAAGAGCATCTCAATAACATCTTCTTTGGTTTTCTTCTCAGAGTGGCTCCAATGAAGAACTCAAAGATGGCCACAATCATTTGGGAGAGTTTGGGGAGGCTGGTGGAGCTGAGCTTCAGCTCTCAAGCAGTCTTCCGTTTATCGAGGATGAGCTCGATGGTGGATCCTCACCGGGTGGGGTCGATCTCAGTGGCGAGGACCAACCATTTGACATCCTCCAGAAGTCATTGCTGGAAGCAGATATCACAGAGCAGACATTGGCTCAAGAAGCTCTTTTGGACTCCCAGCCATCTCTCATTCCCTCAGCTACCTCCTTCCCTCAGCAGCTGGTCTCTGGAGGGTTTGGAGGTGTCGCGGGTCCTGGTGTGGTGGCACCATTGGCACAACCTCAGGCTTTTATCCAGCAGGTTCCCCAACTACCCTTGCCAAATGGCCCAGCTGGACACATCCAGGTAGTGGGGTCCTTCAATGGCAGTGCCTCCTCTATGATGACTATCAACAGTTTGGAACAGCCTCAGATCCTGTTGAGGCAGAGCGGAAATGTTGTGACAAACAACAGCGGGCAGGGTACCATGTTCACCCCCTCCGCACCTGGTCAGGTGTCAATGTCTTTCAATAAAGGAACAATACCACTTCAGAATATTATCATCCAGAGAGGCCCTACGCAACAGGCATTGATTAGACCGATTCAGCCTAAACCCTTACAGACAGGGGGACAAACTGTATACAACATCAGCAACATCGGGCTTCAACCTAGCACCACCGCTGCAAATTTAGTCAGTAGCCCCTACACAACCTCTGGCTCTCCTCAGTCTGCTCAACAGGTGAAAGTGGTCAATCCAGCCAGCAGCATTGTAATGCATTCACCGCTGGGGCAACAAGTGCAACCACAGTCCCAGTCCAATCTGCCTCAGGGGCAGTTTTTGCTACCCAGTTCTATTTCCCTAACCCCTGGTACGACTGTTCACAGCTTCCAGGCTGTGAATGGGCAGGTGTTACAAACAAACACTCAAATGGGCGACCCAGCATCAATGTGCACTACCACCTACTCCATCCTCACCAATCAGAACACAACAGTACAGCTTATCGCTGGGCAGAACTTTTCAGCTGGAGGGCAGCTAATAGTCAATCAAGGTTTGGTCAGTGGAGGTCAAATAGGCCAAGCTTCACCCACACCTGTTGTGCAGGTGTCTCAAAGGCCTGGTGCCATGGCCAAAGTTTGGAATGCCAGCGCGTCGCCTAGCCCAACCCCTGTACAGACGTCCCAGACTTCAAGCCACCTCACCATGGTCAGTTCTGGTGTTCAGGGCCCACAGGTTTGTCAGCAGTTATCTGTGAGCCCAGGACAGCACCTCCTTATGCCCGTGGGCCAGAATGCTCCAGCTACTTCTGGCGTTCCGGAGTTTCAAGTCTCTCTAAACCAGGTAAAACATATTTGGATTAATAATTTTTTTTTTTTTTTTTTACTTTTTTGCCTCTTCAAAGTGGTATTGTTTCATTACATTTGATTGTTTCTTCTATTTCATAGGACACAGCAGCACAAAGAGGGCAAACACAATTAATTAATCTCCTTGGTACCAAAGGTAAGACTACTTTGAAATTGACTACTCTGTATTTTTACATATACAATTTAAAATAAATGTTTTCTATTTTAATATATTTAAAATGTAATTTATTTTTGTCATGGCATCATTCTAATATGCTGATTTGGTGCTCAAGAAACATTTCGCATTTTCTTCAGGATCCCTTGATGAATAGAACGGTCAAAAGAATAGCATTTATTTGAAATAGAAATATTCTGTAACATTATAAATGTCTTGATTGTCACTTTTGATCAGAGTATTAATTTCTTTAAAAAAACAAAACAAACATACTTACCCCAAAAATTTGAACGGTAGTGTATATATTATTGCGTGTTTTTTTGCAGCTGAATTTCCTCCCTTGGATCCATAAAATAATTTTTTCTTTATTCTATTAAATATTAGCTGTGAAAACGCTCACTCCTGCCAGTCAGGAATTGCCTCTCACACCGAAGCGACCTGCAACTCAGCAACTTACTAGAGGAGGAATGTGAGTGCTCAGATTGTACTCTACACCTGTTACATATGAAGTGTGTAATTTATGCGTCAATTAATAGAATTGCAGCAATAATGATTGTAACACTGGGCCTTATTTTACAGGGTCCTCCAGCAGTTAAGACAGGATCACAGTAGAGTCTTGTCTTCAGAGCGGACACCCTTCACTTCATTAAATGATGGCATTGAAAGATTACTGCCCTATCATGTTTTCCAAGGCTCACCACCACGAGATGAAGATTTCGCCAAAGGTGCGTTTTTAACTTTTCCTCTACATAATTAATATTTATCCATAGATAAAAATGCCATAGGTTCTGATGATCGTTTTTGACTTTACAGTTGATGAGGAGTTTGAAGCAGTTGCCACACAAGTGCTAAACAGAACGCAGGCCATGGTGAACAAATACAGGCGCCTACTCATGGTGGAAGCAGAGGTAGATTCAGAACATGCTTTTAATTTTAATGCACAAAAGACCACATATAGTTACTTGTAGGTAATTAAAGGATTACTTCACTTTCAAATGAAAATTAGCCCAAGCTTTATTCACCCTCAAGCCATCCTAGGCGTATATGACTTTCTTCTTTCTGATGAACACAATCGGAGATATATTAATAAATATCCTGACGCATCCGAGCTTTATAATGGCAGTGAACAGCGGTCACGAGTATGAGCTGAAGAAAGTGGTTCCATCCATCATAAATGTGTACTCCTCATAGCTCCAGGGGGTCAATAAAGGCCTTCTGAAGCGAAGCGATGCGTTTGTGTAAAAAAAAAATCCATATTTAACAAGTTATGAAGTAAAATATCTAGCTTCCGCAAGACCGCCTTCCGTATTCAAAGTACGGAGAAAGTGTAAAACTCTTGCAGTTCACAAAGCTTACGCTACGTCCTACGCCTTCCGTATTCAACTTTTGGGAAAAGTGTAACTGACGCGACGCCATTTGTACGTTGAATACGGAAGGTGGTCTGGCGGAAGCTAGATATTTTACTTCATAACTTGTTAAATATGGATATTTCTTTTACACAAACGCATCACTTCGCTTCAGAAGGCCTTTATTGACCCCCTGGAGCCGTAAGAAGTACACATTTATAATGGATGGATGTGGATGGAGACACTTTCTTCAGCTCATACTCCTTGGTATCGCTCACTGACATTATAAAGCTTGGATGCGTCAGGATATTTATTACTATATCTCCGATTGTGTTCATCAAAAAGAAGAAAGTCATATACACCTAGGATGGCTTTAGGGTGAATAAAGCTTAGGCTAATTTTCATTTGAAAGTGAACTAATCCTTTAATTACTCTAATGTCACTTGCGTTAATGCAAAACCATTCACTGCTTAATGCTCTTTCAGAGGTCTAGCCCTTCATCAGAAATGGTGATGATTGACAGGACTTTTAACCAAGAGGAAAGGGGCAACTTGACCCAAGACAAACGAATGGTGTTAGTGGATCCAGGTGAGAGATGGGAGCCTGGTTGTATTTAGCTATTTTCACTGTTATATTAAAATATTCCACAATGTTATGATGTTCTGTTATGTATGTTATGAGTTGACGTAAAGTAATTTTACAGCGTTTCCAATTGGTTTTATTTTGGTTGAATACGATGAAGTAGTATTTGCAACTAAAATGTATTTTTGCAGGGTTTTTTGTGATCAAATTATTTAATATTTAAATGCTCTCTCAGATAGCTTCCTGGAAGACTTCTGCTGTGGCCCTAAACTAAGGACTCCAAGTCCTAAAGTCTTGACCCCAGCCACCAATGAGGGCAGTCCCAGCATAATGGAAACATCCCCAAGGCATTCCATAAGTCTCACCATAAAAGATGGGCAGGTTATGAACAGCCACACAGAACCTGCTTATAGGACAGAATCTCAACAACAAGGAATGGAAGAACACAGAAGATCTCCCATCAAGTGCATCCTGGACCTAAAAAAAAAGAAATCCATCAACCTAATCAGCAGCAACAGTCAACATGCTCACTACCCTACATCTCCCAGCCAATCACAGCATAGCTCTGCCCAAGGCTACCCTTCTAGCCTGGGGCGGGGCCACGAAGAACAACTTCCCTCAGATCGTAGTCACACGTCATTGGCTGACACAGACTCTGTGCTTGAGGCTGCCGTGAATAGCATCTTAGAATGTTAGACAGTGCCATATTTATGTTTGTTAGTTGTTCCATGTTAATCTCATTTCATTTCATGCCACGTGTGTGCGAGCTGAACTCCACGGCATGTGTGAACGGACGTACGTTAGCATTATCACGGTTTGAAATGCACACAGCAGCTCTGACTATGTTGAGGAACAGGAAGTCGAATCTAACGATAGTGATACTCTAATACTGTGCCTGTTCTAGAGAAGTTTACATAAGAAAGCCTTTTTGACAATGCTTTACAGGATACACTTGCAATCACACACATATATATTGCACACACACACACACACACACAAACACAATCAAGCAGTAAGTAAGTGTGATGTTTGGAATGTCATGAGTAGACATTAATATTTGTAGCGTATCGATCAATATCAGACACTTAGTCTAATAGTCTGTCCGCACTTAAGGTTTTATGGTTGTCTCAACACTTATGTTGTATCATTGCAGTAGACTTTGACCAAGTGAGGCACACAAACACACCTGCGCATTTAATTGTTTTTAAACATTGGTTGTGCTCTTTTTTTTGTTTTGCAATTAGTTTTGTACCTTACAGGTATGTTACCTCTCCACAGAGACAAAACTGTGTGGTTTTGTGCAGTGGAAAGTTAAGTCCTCAGATTGAGGTTACAATGTTACATGATGTTTATCTTTTTTGTTTAATTCATTTTTTGAAATGATGCATTATATATTTTTTTTTGTGAAGTCTGTGCTGCTCCCTGTCTGGAGAAAATATGTGCTGTTTTGCACTTTAAGTTAGTATCTCAAAAACCCACATAGGTGAATCTCATGAAAACATCGTCTTTTTAAAACAAAATCAATGGAAATAAAAAGAAATAATATTTTGCAAAAAGAAAAGGAAACCTGTTTTTGGACCAGTAATATATATTGTATTGTGGTAAATTTTTTCATCACTTAAGCACATTTTAATCACAATTACATATTTTTAAATTAATTCTAAATCCTTATTACATTTTAAAACAATACCAAATTCTTCTTCTTTCTTTAGTAAAGTATGTGATATATTTTTTACATTTAAATCTGTGGGAATTTAAGCCAGTGCAACAATCACTACCATTATTTACAAGTACAGCTGAGATATATAGTTGTTTTTTGTCACATTATCACAAATTAGGCTACAACAGGCTTAATTTCTCTGAGCAAAATATGATTTATTTATTTCCTTTGATTTTGGGATTTGTCTGAGATTTACCCACATTTTCCCTTGTGCGTTGAGTCCCCTGCTGGTCAGGCTGTAGTCTTGGCAGTCAGTTTGCAGTTTCTGCCTCTAGTGGCAGCTTATATTTGCACATGTGGACGTGACCTTGTACTTTACAGATAGCCATGATCACCGCTTTCACAGCCCCTCTGCAGATCACTTCTCTCATTTGCGCAGTTTTAAATTGGTGAAAGCAGAAGTAGCGATGTCACAGCACATCAGGTTTTTCATTCATTATTGGTATATAGGAAATGGCTGTTTACTGAGATAATGTAGTTTGGTTGGAGGACAGGCCCACATTTCAACAACCCATTTTGAGAAATCATTTCTAAAGATATTCAGTTTTGTTTTATAGACTAGAACCTGTATTAACTGTGCCATTACAGGGCTTTGTCAGCTTCAACGATGGGAGTTTGACCAAGTCTATTTCAAAAACTGACCAGGGGAGCGTTTCCCAAAGCCAGCTATGTTCGCAAGTTACGTTGTCATCAACAGAGTTCAGAGGAAATTGCGACCATAGCTGGCTAGCGATGCTTTTGGAGAAACGCACCCCAAAGCAGAGAAACTGCAGTGTGCGGACATTTTCACAAGTCTGCGTTTCCATTAGCATCCATTCCAGAACCGAAGGGAAGGTTGCTTGTTTTCATCTATACATGTCATCCCATTGTTTTTACATCATTAACACTAAACGCCACTGTCTTTCCCAGCAGTTCAACCAAAAATGACAGACAGAAAAAAAAAAGAAATATTCTTCTCTCTGATCTGAGCTCTAGTGGTCGGTGTAAGGGAGCATTATGAAAGACCTTCACTTCGAAGGGCTTCTTTGCCTTAGGACAGAGCGAGTGAAAACAAGTTTAAATAGTCTATCATTTGTTTTTACTGCTTTTTGTTGTGCGAGTGTGGCCTTCAGTTATCGTAATACCCCATGGTGAAAATTGCTTTTATCGTTTTATTTTCTGCATCACCTAAAACTTGATTTGTAATGTTTGTATTACAAAAAATAAAAACATGAAACACAAAATATTTATACTTTTTGTAAAGAAAAAGAATGTAAAACAAAAAAGTTATTTTTATTATGTTAGGTGTACACGTCATACTGTATGTGGTCAGTTCATGATTTGATGTTTTTGTGAGTGTTCATTACAACAGCAGAGATAAATATTAAATTCATTTTGAATACAGCCAATCTGTTGTAATGTCTTCATTTTTAACAAATTGTGGCTATTTACATGTCACAATATTGCATAAAAATTAGGAAATTAAAGTATGATCATGCAAACAACAAACAAAAGAACCATATGACAAAAAAGTAGTGCAGAACAATACTGAATAATTTATTAGATCTCAGGTAAGTCCTCTTTTTGGTTACAGAATAACAAAAAGTAAAACTGTATAGGTTAAAAGCATTCTTTTTTTGCAAATAAATGAACATTTAGAAATATTTGATACAAATAATTCCATTATCTGCACTTCCAGATAGGTTCCTATCAAATTTTTTAATTCATAAGTACTTTATCAGTCAGTCTTGATACTAACTTTTCAACAAAAACACAGCAAACCTCAACTGTAGTAAACTAATAGTTCCTGGTATTATAATCTTACCCTATTAATAATCTTATTGTGCCCTCATGGCCCTGAACACAATTATGAAGACCACCAAACATCCCTAATGGTACTTCCTCCATCGTTCTTTCTCTGTAAAACAGAATAAAACAGACATTTCAGTCACACATGCCTATGATTATGAGATGTTTGTTGATGACAGACGTTGATTCAGACTCACTGAGATGTGGGTAGCTCCATATGTAACACAGAACACAGTATCCAGTCAACAGCATGGATATCCCACCAATTCCTCCTCTACGAACATTAATATACTTCCCGTAGTACCACTGCCAACCTGATCACATAACCAGAAAACACTAGAAAAACCACTAACCCAAGTGTTATGTAATATTATGTTGGATAAGGAACAAACCGTGCTTCAACATGGTCACAATCTCTCCAGGTGACACCGGAGTTCGGGCAGCAAGCCAGACACCAAGTTCATTCAATCTGACATCTCCAAGTTTCCGCTGCACTAGAGGCACTACATGAACAAAGGCATGTTTACAGTTTAAACTAGTTTCTTTTGAACTGGTATGAGAAATTCATTATTTTTAATGTACATGTCCTGAAAACTGGTGTGGAAGCACAACAAGGATGTGGAACTTGAAGATAAAATGAAAGATTCGCATGAAAGAATGAATGAAAATATAATGGAAGAATGAGATGAGAAACGGTTTCATGGGCAACATCCAACGTCCCTTTCCAGGCAATCAGAATGGCAATGAAGAATCTGCATAACAATTCGAAGGTACCTAAATGTAAACCTAAACCTACATTTTTGGGATTTAACTTTCTTTTCAGGATTGAGTTGCTCAACTTTGGTGCCTATAGCACAATTAGCAAAATGTCAGCTATCTTTAAAAAAACACTTTGAGATATATTTGAGATATGTATTATAAAGTGATAGATAAAGACAGTACGGTACTTGTGTTTTGTAGTACCATTCAATACTGATATTAACAGGAAATGCTCGTGGGCAGCGTAGTTGCTATGGATACCGAACACGACTTCTGTATGCAAGTGTCTATAGAGTGCAATACTGCCAGCCCACTTTTTCAGCAGCGTTGGTTCCAGAATTATTTTTTCTATTCATTTCTCCCATAGGGTTATAAGCCATGAACCAAGCCAACCAGCTACAAGGTTGATCATAGCATTACAAATATTGAGTTTGATTTGAAGCAAAAAAGTATTTGAAAATCAGACAAAAACATAAAGGTACAAGACCTTAACGGCTTTAGTGAGGGAAAGAACTACAATCCCATGAAGCATTACGAACAGCATAATCAAAATGATGTAGAAATATAAAACTACTAATTTGCTGAAATGTTGATTGTATGTATAAAAACAACAATGTATTAAGTTTATTGTAAAGTATTTTGAGAGCGTAGAGAGACCAACTCGATTACATTCACAGTGCTTCATGGGAGTCGGCGGAGCTAAAGAGATCATTACTTGTTTCGACTCTCTGATTGGTGGAATTTTCTGTACATCATCATGGGTAATGTAGTTTTCACTACAAATTCCACTGTTAAATACGGTTATTTAAAAAAATAAGCTTCAACAGAAGCATATACCCTCGATTAACAACCATGTAGCTCAGAGCAAGAATGTCTAAAAAGGTTTCCAAGTTATCATTACAAATTTATTTCCCTATGGAGAAAATGAATGTACTTCTGAGTTTGTACTTTTGGAACCAACTGTCGAATTTAGTGTGCTCTACAAAAAATGCTAAAAAAATGAATTTTAGTGAGTGAAATGCAGTGATTTCAATAGGAATCCAAGAGTTTGGGAATTTTGTGTGAGTGTGAAAGTTTTTCCACAGATTTCACGATGGTTTCAGTTTGGTCACACGGATTTACCATGTGCCCTAACCCTTAAAGGATTAGTCCACTTTCAAATAAAATTTTCCTGATAATTTACTCACCCCCATGTCATCCAAGATGTTCATGTCTTTCTTTCTTAAGTCGAAAAGAAATTAAGGTTTTTGATGAAAACATTCCAGGATTATTCTCCTTATAGTGGACTTCAATGGCCTCCAGACGGTTGAAGGTCAAAATTACAGTTTCATTGCAGCTTCAAAGGGCTTTAAAGGATACCAGACGAGGAATTATCTATAAAAAACAAAACCGCCGCTGCGTTTGTTCCATAAGTTGAACAGGGAAGGCGTAGGACATACAGCGTGAGCTTTTTGAAGAATACGGAAAGCGGAAGCACGTGCAAGGCGATCATCTGTTTATATAAAGCATATACAGTTGTATTTTTTTTCGAAAATGACTGATCGTTTCGCCAGATAATTCCTCGTCTGGTATCGTTTAAAGCCCTTTGAAGCTGCACTGAAACTGTAATTTTGACCTTCAACCGTTTGGAGGCCATTGAAGTCCACTATAAGGAGAATAATCCTGAAATGTTTTCATCAAAAACCTTAATTTCTTTTCGACTGACGAAAGAAAGACATGAACATCTTGGATGATATGGGGGTGAGTAAATTATCAGGAAAAGTTTATTTGAAAGTGGACTAATCCTTTAAAGCTTATTGGTTTGGTGAAATTTCTCTAATGTGACTGCGACATGTAACCTTTCGTGATAATTAAATGTTAGAAAGCGTATACTATCAAATAAAATGGTAAAACGCTCATGAAATGAACTCTCAGAGCAGCTCTGAAGTTCATGTGAAATGTCATCATATAATGAGACAGCAGATGTGTCACACGTGCTTGAGTGCCGCTCATTCACACAGAGACACAGAACATGTAGACTTCATATTTCAATAGCAGGCTTTAGCGGTTTAACTTTCACATATCGCATTTCATTAAGTGTACATGCCTACTTTTGATTTATTCATGTCAAATTCCGTTACATTCGGCATTATACAGCAAATTCTATTTTTGTTACTTGATTCCACGACTCCCGTCAGCATTTTCTGCATCGCGGACAATAGAGGGCCCCAACAGAGACCGACTTTTTGTTTTGACTCCATTTAGGGCAGTTCAAGCTTAAATTAAAATGTAATCTAATTAAGTGAAAGTTGTAAAGAAACATACAAGTATTAAGCCCTGTTCACAGCAAGAAAGATAACTATATTAGCGTAGCGTCCACACTAACACACAATAACGTTCTGTTTATTATAAGCATGCACACAGTTGTTAGCCTTGTCCAAATACCCACACTTGCAGTCTTTGCACTTGACCACTTGTCTACTTACATGATGTATTTCCTGTATTTGGCCCAAGTGTTCAAGTCGGCGTGAAGACCGCAAGTGTGTGTAGAACTTTTGATTACCCGATGGGACACACTTATAGTGTTGTAAAAAATGCAAGCGTTTACATAACTTAAAAAAAAAAAATAATAATAATTTTCAGTACTTTGCATTTTAAAATACACTTCTAAATGTCTGTTCAGTGTTCGCTATGTAACTAACAGAAGTCACAATACTAAAATTGTGGTGCTTCTTTGAGTGATAAAAAGCAGTTGCAAATGATGCATCAGTTGCACTCATCTTTGCATCAATAAAATGTGCAACACATATTTTTCTACCAAATTATATGTAATATATAATTAATTTAACTTACAGTTATAAGTTCTCCTTGACATCTCGCGATTACGGGACATGTCAGTTCCCGAACATAATGCATGATGGGATACGCTTAGCCTCGAATACCGCTCAGAAGTGTGGGTTTAGTGTGCATTAAGGGCACTGCGCTTGGGCATTTTTAAGACACGGGACAGTCTTGCCCACTTGCTTCCTGTCGCGTACACGCGCTCTCAAGTGGCCAAGACCGCAAGTGTGGGTATTTGGGCAAGGCAGCTGTCTGCTGCTTTGAATGCTTGTGCTCTTTAAAGCAGGATGGATTCTGATTGGCTGTCAATGTTGTTATCAGCTGGAAAAAACTTTGTGATCATTATCACTATTGTTGTGGTGTGCTATTCTCTTCATCCTTGGTGTGAACAGGCCTTTAAAGTGATTTCTCTTTTTAAAAGGATTTCTCTTCACATAAAAATAATTATATAAACAACCAAACATCACATTAATCATGCATTACCTTCACTTTGGGAGGATGCCCCAGGAAATCGATCCTTCTTCCAAATATTTTCATTAGCATAGCTGCCTAAAGGTGCAGTGGAGAACTGTATTCTGTAAGCAGTTTCTGAACTACATGATAGACTTCTCACACCTTGCAATCTTGAATTAAGGATGTCATCTGCAGGTTGATGAATGCTTTCAGATAAAGTCAGTGAGGGAAAGGCAACCTTGGTAACTGCTGTTTCAGGCTTGTTTGATTGTTGCATAGTCTCCAGAGCAGAATCTTTGGATGTTTCAATAATAGGAAAAGGCACAAACGGATTATAAGACCTCTTGTAATACAAGCTGTAATTGATGTGGTCCCACACTGAAGTCTTGGATGTAAAGAAAGCACGAGCTTTATGCTCTTTTGCTCTCGATACTAGATCGAAATTCTTGTTCTGGCTGTTTGTAAGTCTTTCAAGCTCCTCCAAGAAGTGAACTTTTGTTTTGAGTTTTGGATTTTCATGTTGTACACTGCACTCAGATGCGAGGCTAGAGTTTTTCAGAGTGGCTGGCACAAATCCAGGGGGATTGATTTTACTCGTGGTGATGGACAACTGCTCTGATAATGGTGCCATCTTCTTATTGCCTTTAGTACTTTTTCCATTACTTTGAGATGTTCCCTGATTTGGTCCTTTGGAGATCTCAGAAAAGCTTTTATCTCCTTCATGCTTGGATAATGAGGTAGGGCTGCTTGGCTTCTTTGAGACTGGCACTAACAGCTGTAATCTCTCGAGCTCCCTTTGTCTTTTAGCAAGCCATTTGCTTTTAGGTCTCTCCATGTCCAGAGTTTCAGATGATGAGACTTTGACCTCAGTATTTGTGAGAACGCTGTCGGCATTGTGAATCTCTTCTTTCCTCCTGCTTTTGGAGGTTAGTCTCTCATCAAAGATGACATCCGTTGTTGTTTTTCTATGGATCTTCTGTCTGGAAGTGGCTGCATTGAGTTGTTTGGGTGCTTGAATGCTTTTCATGGGTTGTGCAACTGGTGCCATTTTGCAGTGTGGTAGGTGGGTTTTCAGCCTCTTGAATGGCTTTCCACAATATGGACATTTTTCTGAAAGAGAAAAAATTATTTTAAAAAATTGCCAGATATTACAGGACTGGATCGGTAGGGTTGAAATCCCTGTAACGCTTGTAGAAACCAAGAACTTTAATATTTTCCCCTATATCTCTCAGAAGGAGACATGAAATCACTTTATGAGCAGTTTTCTGTGTTGTGTTGATGTAATTCATTTAACCTAACCTATCTATTACATAGATTTATATTTTAAATATCTGTATAACTGCTACAAGTTATTTTTGTCAACTTTCAGTCGAACACCGACACCTCAAAACAGATATGGGCTACTAATATCCACAAAAAAACTGATTTCATGGGGTCTTAAAAACTACACACAAGGCATGGGATACTAAAATGGACAAATAATCTATCAAATATTTAGATTTGCCACTCACCTACACTCATATTTTATAATTTCACTGCCATCTTTCAATGGAAAAGGGGAAAGATCTTCTCTCTGGTGTCTTTAAGTCATTATTAAACTCTTGAGTTGGGAACCTTCCTCATGCTGCCACTTTTAACCAAGTCAGTGGCATCTTTAACTAGCTCGTTTGCGTACATATGAAACTTGCCGTTTGTTACCATGGGACAAATGCAGTAAAATAACGGACCCGCTAGAGGACATGCTAGATTATTTTGAGTTACGAAAGACCCCGTTAGCCGTCTCTATCAATGCCTGTGTGTAAGAACTGCACGTATGCATAACACCGTTGGTCACGTCGTTCCTGCGAAAGAAATTACGCATTATTTTCTGGACTGAAGGTTTTTATGTATGTATTTATTTATTTATTTATTCAGAAGGAACGTTTTGTTATTTTTTTTTACAGAATAGCTAGTCTTTCCAGATATTTCTCCGAGGTAATTCACATTCTCGCAAAAAAAAAGTTTGTATTTAGTTTGTAGTCCTATCTATCTATCTATCTATCTATCTATCTATCTATCTATCTATCTATCTATCTATCTATCTATCTATCTATCTATCTATCTATCTATCTATCTAAATAACTATCTATCTATCTATCTATATAACTATCTATCTATCTATCTATCTATCTAAATAACTATCTATCTATCTATCTATATAACTATCTATCTATCTATCTATATAACTATCTATCTAACTATCTAACTATCTATCTAACTATCTATCTATCTAACTATCTATCTAACTATCTATCTATCTAACTATCTATCTATCTATATAACTATCTATCTATCTATATATCTATCTAACTATCTATCTATCTATCTATCTAACTATCTATCTATCTATATATCTATCTATCTATCTATCTATCTATCTAACTATCTATCTATCTATCTATCTATATAACTATCTATCTAACTATCTATCTATCTATCTATCTATCTATCTATCTAACTATCTATCTATCTATCTATCTATATAACTATCTATCTATCTAACTATCTATCTATCTATCTATCTATCTAACTATCTATCTATCTAACTAACTATCTATCTATCTATATAACTATCTATCTATCTATCTATCTATCTATATAACTATCTATCTATCTATCTATCTATCTATCTATCTATCTATCTAACTATCTATCTATCTATCTATATAACTATCTATCTATCTATCTAACTATATAACTATCTATCTATCTAACTATCTATCTATCTATCTATCTATCTAACTATCTATCTATCTAACTAACTATCTATCTATCTATATAACTATCTATCTATCTATCTATCTATCTATATATCTATCTATCTATCTATCTATCTAACTATCTATCTATCTATATAACTATCTATCTATCTATCTATATAACTATATATCTAACTATCTATCTATCTATCTATCTATCTATCTATCTATCTATCTATCTAACTATCTATCTATCTATATAACTATCTATCTATCTATCTATATAACTATCTATCTATCTATCTATCTATCTATCTATCTAACTATCTATCTATCTATCTATCTATCTATCTAACTATCTATCTATATAACTATCTATCTATCTATCTATCTATATAACTATATATCTAACTATCTATCTATCTATCTATATATCTATCTATCTAACTATCTATCTATCTATCTATCTATCTATATAACTATATATCTAACTATCTATCTATCTATCTATATATATATCTATCTATCTATCTAACTATCTATCTATCTATCTATATATCTATCTATCTAACTATCTATCTATATAACTATCTATCTACCTATCTATCTATCTATCTATCTATATAACTATCTATCTATCTATCTATATAACTATCTATCTATCTATCTATCTATCTATATAACTATCTATCTATCTATCTATATAACTATCTATCTATCTATCTATCTATCTATCTATATAACTATCTATCTATCTAACTATCTATCTATCTATCTAACTATCTATCTATCTAACTATCTATATATCTATCTATCTATCTAACTATCTAACTATCAATCTATATAACTATCTATCTATCTAACTATCTATCTATCTATCTATATAACTATCTATCTATCTATCTATCTATCTATATAACTATCTATCTATCTATCTAACTATCTATCTATCTATCTATCTATATAACTATCTATCTATCTATCTATCTATCTATCTAACTATCTATCTATCTATATAACTATCTATCTATCTATCTATCTATCTATCTATCTATATAACTATCTATCTATCTATCTATATAACTATCTATCTATCTATCTATCTAGCGACAAAGAACACAACATTTATAAGCAGAAAGGCAATAGACAAAATATTATAAATAGGACGCCTATATATGCCTATTTATATTTTGTAAATATATGTATATATAATATTTATTTTCATGAAATTCTAAAATAAACTAAAACGTATTATATTATCTTAATATAATTATTACACCATCAAAGTGTCTTAAAAGCAATTACAATTAATTTGAGCGTTCTTTAAAGATTCCATAAACATCTTTCCTGAAAATAAAAATAAGGCATTTTCTTTATAAATGTACCTTTTTAATATATATATTTTTCAAAGAATAGTATTAAAATATTTTAAAATAAACCTACTGTGAAAAGGGTCTATTTTTAAAGAGTCAAATTGGGGGTAAATGGCGGATTAAGCTTTGCGGATTGGACTACAAATTGACGTCATGACTGAATAAAATAAAAAACATTCCAAATCAACGGATAATTTGTCTAATCCAAATCCCCTATTATTTCATGTAGAAAAAAACCCTCAAAATAATAATTTAATTAAAAAATAAAACGTTACGTGCGAATCGTACGTCACCCCTCGCTCGAAGGCACGCAAGTTACGTCATTATGACAGCAACAGATGGAAGAGCGAGCGAGCGAGAGAGAGAGAGAAAGAATGAGATCCGGCGAGATGGATACGTTGTAACTTCAGAAAATGACTGAACTCAATATCCATCTGTGAACAGAGAGAGGTAGAGTACATCACACCCCTTTCGTCGCTTCACAAACTCTGTTTATTACGATTAAATCACTTCGTTGGTTCTGTAGTAGGAAAAGCTCATCGCTAGGAGGAAGTAAAGTGAACTACACATAGCATTGTGCTATCTGTCTCTCTGCTTGACATTCTCAACGCACTATTTTTGCATGGCAACATTAGTATCGTTTTGTATCAGCGTGACTTGTGCACACGAGCCATTTTGTCTCAATAATGTCAATTAATACTAGACGTTTATATTGAAACTAGATATAGATAAGGTGGTTCCCTTCCGTTCTTAGTCACTCCTATGCAGATCATTTTTCTAGTATGAATATAATAGCTCAGTGTATCTCACGAATGCTTATTAGCTGATAATATTAGCTCTGAATATGAATATAGATATTAATGCTTTCTGCACACCTGCACTGCAATGTAAACGCGTCTGCAGCTTCTCATAATGAATTATATTTGTCATTTCGCTCATCACTAGGGGAAATCTTTGCAGATCCCTTCATTTTGCTGAAAAGAAGCCGGTGGTCTCTGAGACTGAGAGGTGTTGTGTGCCCATATTTGGCTGTCAAATGCACAGATACGACATGTTGACAGAAAGCAGGTAACATCATTTCTTTATAATTGTGTTTGCACGCATGTTTCATGTTGCTCTTATGTAACACATGTCCTGTAAACATCCATGTGGCTGCTGTTGTCAGTGTACATGCAGATTTAGTGTAGCACTTCATGTCTGGTGGTTATTTTTAGATGTTCTTTTAGAAGGCTGATCCTCTTGACTAGCTACTACTATATCGGTTAAATGAGTCTGTGCTGTTATGCAGCATCAGGCTTTTGTGTTGATGACATTTTTATTCTTAAATCTGAGTCATAATCCTGCAGTGGACATATTGATGACTAATGGTTGCAATCAAGTCTGCAGTGCTCCATTTCTTTAGACAGGGGTTTTCAATCTTCTTTCTTTTCAATCCATGGATAAATATATATGGGATAGTGAGGGACCCCCAACCTAAAATTTTATAGGCATCTAATTAGTTTCTTGTATAAAAGCTCAACTTATATAGTGAAAAATGTATATTATAAATATTATTTGGAACACATTTCGTTTCTATAAGGTTAATAATTATATTATTACATTCAAACCCCTTTTTTTAAAGGGTTAGTTCACCCAAAAATGAAAATTCTGTCTTTAATTTCTCACCCTCATGTTGTTCCAAACCCATAAGACCTTTGTTCATCTTCGGGACACAAATTAAGATATTTTTGATGAAATCCATGAGCTATCTGGCCTCCGATAGACTGCAACACAATTACCACTTTCAAGGCCCGGAAAGCTACTAAAGACATTGTTAAAATAGTCCATGTGACTACAGTGGTTCATCCTTAATGTTATGAATCGATGAGAATACTTTTTGTGCGCAAAAAACATACAAAAATAATGACTTTATTCAACAATTTCAACAGTGCAGCGCTTCCGGCTTCTCATAAGAACAAATAAGGTCATTATTTTAGTTTGGTTGAACCACTGTAGTCACATGGACTATTTTAATGATGTCTTTACTACCTTTCCGGGCCTTGAAAGTGGTAATTGTGTTGCAGTCTGTCGGAGGCCAGATAGCTCATGGATTTCCTCAAAAATATCTTAATTTATGTTCCGAAGATGAACGAAGGTCTTACGAGTTTGGAGTGACATGAGGGTGAGAAATTAATGACAGAATTTTAAATCTTTGGTGAACTAACCCTTTAAGAAAGGTGATGCTCGGTGGTACTCTTACTACTAGGAAAGATTTGCATCTAAAATATTCTGAACCAGCTCATACAGACTTGACTGTTATGAATTATTCCATGTATGCTGAACAGAGTAGTCAAAGGTGATGGTCTCTGTTCACAGAAAACGCAGACGCAGCTGTGATGCTGAGCAGCTCCAGGTCTTGCCCCAGGCAAAGAGGTCTGGAGGTTACTCCTTTCTCCCTGAGGTTGGCCGTGATGTCTGGGACTCTGAGGTAAGAAGATGCAACAGCTGGCCAGAACCAATCTTTCATTCAAGAACAGCCAACTGAGACTGGCATGATGTTCATTATAGAATGTATTTCGTAAAGGTCCACACTCAGCTCTTACAAAAGTATGGAGTTAAGGCTGATTGCAAAGCTGTTACAAATGGAAGGTAATTGACCTGACCTTCCATTTCCAATGTGATAAACCAAATTTTAATCTCTTTTTTATTATTTTATTACTTGACAGCCCAATCGTAAGACATTTTTAGCCAAAATATTAAAATAATTTACATTGCATAATAACCATCTTAATTTCTAAGACTGTAAGAGTCTTTAACTGTCATTTTTGATCAATTTAAAGGAATAGTTCACCCAAAAATGAAAATCAGCCCATAATTTACTCACCCTCAAGCCATCCTATGTGTATATGACTTTCGTCTTTCCGCCGAACACAGAGATTATCAGAGATTTATTTAAAAAATATCCTGGCTCTTCCCTGCTTTGTAATGGCAAGTGCATCCATCTATCATAAAAGTAATCCATAATACTTAATACGCCGTATGTATGATCATTGAGAGAGTTGATTTCAAACGGAGGGGTGAAATCCTTCTCTTATCTTATATTGAAATCCTCCCGACATTTTTCTTTTAATCGTCTCGTTTTAGACTTCCAATTCATGACCGGCGTTTTGTTTTGCTCTATCCTCTGTGCTTCCTCCAGTTATTAAATTAAATACTTCTTTTGAACAGTAGTATATTAACTTGTAAACAAGTGCTACAGCACAGAAACTTCACAGAAAATCTTTTTTTTTTTTCCCCTCAAGTCTTCCAGCAGTGACAGCAGTGGGATTAGCAGTCCGGAGCGCATGGCAGGTGCCAGTTCCAGCATCCAGAAGACTGACCAAAGAGGAGTCCATGTTTCCCAGGCTCCCTGCAGCCCCATTGCTCCCACCAACGCAGCAGAAGAGCCGGCCATTTCCTTGAGCCACGACATCTCATATGATCACATCAACCGTATCTTGAGGGAGGCCCACTTCAGTAGCCTGCAAACTCGTGGGCAGCAAGGTCCAACGTGATGGACAGTGACTCTTCCAGCACCCATTGGCATTAAGGAACAATGTACAGGGGACCTTTTAGAGGGACTTTATGGGTCGCTTTAAGGCCTGGCACAAATATAGGCCCTCTAAATGCATTTATGTTCTTTCTTATAGCACTTTTTCATGTTCATAGTGATTATGTGGGGCTCTACTTGATGTGTTGACCATGAACTTCACATAGGTGCTATATAAAAGAAAATCTTGAAAAAATAACATCAAGTTCTTGTAAGCTTTTCCCCTTTACGAGACAGTCATACATGGTGCTACTGCGGTTCTGGGTCATGTTTTACTCAGACATATGCATTTGGCCACTTTTGACACTCTTTGGTCGGTCTAGATAAGGAAAATAAATAAAATAATGTCTTATTTAAGAGCTGAGGTCTAGAAACCATGTGATATTTGCAGCCCTGCTTTGAAACCTTTCCAGGATGATCAATAATGCTGTTGTTTACAGAAGATGCCGGTTTGATTCTCACTGGAATTTAGACTCTTTCAGGAAGGGTTTTTTGGGGCTTGATGATTGCTTACATATCCAAAACTCAGGTTTAGAGGATTTCTCTCTGTGTGCCATGAAGGTTGAGACTTCAGTTAAGGAACTTGGTGCCAGATCCTTCAAAATTTTATATAGCATAGTCTCTTTACCTTAGAGAAAACGTGTACTAGCACATCACACTGTAGAGAGACTATTCTGAAAATGCATGCTGGACTCAGGTCTGTTAATGTACATAAGGCACTCTTTATCAATGAATTTAGAGAAGGTGTAAGCCAATTGACAGGTGAATTAGGGTGTAAATCAAGTGACTGCAAATTGAAAGCCATGTCCGATATTCACAAATTAATTTTAAAATAATCAGAGCTTGTGATATGCTAGTTTAGATCATTCACTGCGCTCGATGTAATACGAGGACTCGTCTTCTACGGGCAGACCAGGAATGACCTAAAATTAGCTTGCACCTAACTAAGCACTCTGCAGTGTCACATCACCACAAAATCTTAAATATTTTACCATGTCCATACAACACACTAATGCCAGTGTCTAACCAATATATATATATAATGGCTTAATTCATTTCAGAATGGTAAAACAAACAGGAATGGTAGTGCTCCTAAATTTAGTATGCACAAGTATAGTTCAGTCCTTTTTAGATACACATCAACTAAAATTCAGCTTAGTCCAAACAGATTGTATGAGGACAGTTACATCATTTCAAGCAGGTGATCTAATTGTGTACAAGATACTGATATACTTTCAACTACTCGGTGCACAATACTGTACAACCCAGGCACTGTGTTTTGTGTGAAAGATTAGCTTTTGATGATGAAAATCGTCCCTGCAGTCACCATTGTTTTGTATGTAGGACTGTATATAATATATAGCTAGCATATATAAAATATTTGAAATCATTGTTTATGAAATGTTCCTCTGATGTAAATGAAATAAAGATTTTTTTTTTTTTTTTTAATATATGTATAGTTTTTTAAATTCCTGTTTCAGTCTCCAAATGGACATTTGTATTCAAAGCTGCCTTTCATAACTCATGGCTTTAGTTTTATAAGTTACTGCAACATTTTCACACAAGACAATTCTTTATATATTTACACACAAGTTAGACAATGGTTTGGCAGGATGTATTCTGATCAAACTTGACTATCTGGGTGTTAATGTTTGTTCTTATTTTATAATGCATACAGGAAGACATAAGTGCTTTCAGTTAGAGGAACGAATGTAGTGCAAATAGCAGCAACCATTTCTGTAACACTTGTGTTTAACACCACAACAGAAAAGCATCCTGAGTTGTTTCTCAATAGTGTCGCAAAGAATTCAGAATGATTTGAAGGGATGTACCATACTGATCATCAAGACTATTCCCAGCCTTAATGTGACTTAAAGGGATCGTTCACCCAAAAATGAAAAAATCTGTCATCATTTACACACCCTCAAATTGTTCCAAACCTGTATGTATTTCTTTGTTCTGCTGAACACAAAGGGAGATATATTGTAAGCAAACAGTTGTGGGGCACCATTGGCTTCCATAATATGGAAAAAATACTACGGAAGTTTGGTTACAAACATTCTTCAAAATATCTTCCTTTGTGTTTGGGTGAACTATCCCTTTAATTTGAACCACTAGCAGCATTTAGACAGTGTGTAAAGAGTATGTTGCAATTCTAGGTAGATATTATCTTCATAAGTACTGGTTAAGACAGTGACCACATTCACATGCACAAAAACTGGAATTTTCCTGTAATCATGTATTCAGCATATAAACTAAGACATGCATGTTCTTTTTCTGCTCTTCTCTGATGGAAATACAGTTTTTTCTTAGTAATTCTGCTTAGTGACTTAAACTCATCAAGAGCACATTGACATGCAAAATGTACACTACCTTTCAAAGTTTTGGGTTGGTAATATTTTTCATGTTTTGAAAGAAGTCTCTTATGCTCACTGAGGCGGCACTTATTTGATCAGAAATGCAGAAAACAGTAGTATTGTAAAATATTACAATTTAAAATAACAGTTTTCTATTTTTATATATTTTAAAATGATTTTTTTTCCTTTCATGCAAAGCAGTATTTTCAGCAGTTATTTCTCCAGTCTTTATTGTCACATGATCCTTCAGAAATCATTCTAATTTGCTGTTCAAGAAACATTTCTTATTATGATCAATGTTGAAAACAGTTGTGCTGCTTAATATTTTTTTCAGGATTCTTTGATATTAAGAAAGTTCAAATGAACAGCAGCAGAATCTTTTGTATGATTATAAATAATAAATGTAATGCGTCCTAATGAATAAATGTCCTTTCTCTCAAAAACCAGCAAACAAAAAAAATCTTACTGAACCCAAGCTTTCGAAAGGTAGTGATAAATGAACATTTGATGTTCCTAATAAGGTGGTTACGTGATTACATTATGGTTAATACAAGCATCAACCAACTGTCTCTATTCAGATTTCTGGAAACCACAAATGGTTTAATCGGGTCATGGCAATCATGTTACTGCAGATTAAAATTTTCATGTGCATGTAAATGTAGTCACTTGCAGCAATCATAATCATACCATTTTTTTAATTAATATCACAAGGTTGTTAACCATTCCATTAAAAAAATTCTTTCTGATTCTGTGCAAGAAGAAACCACTCATAGGCTGAATCATGTGAACATGAACGGAGGGGTTATTTTCCCCCCATGTCAGCACACAACCGTAAATGAATGTTGGCATCAGAGATTAAGGAAGGAGAAGGCAGACACTTGCTCACTTGATGTGGGTGAGCCTGCAGTTCTCTCACAGCTTTTCTCAATCACACAGTCTGTGCCTGTAGTGGCTTCTACACTTGTCTGAGCGTCTGACTCGACAGGAACAGGCTCAACCAAACATACAGGTTTGCTTCTGTTCACTAGCTCCATTCCACTGAAGAGCGACAGTCTGGGTGGTTCTACGATCTTGGACGTGTCAGTGTTTCTGTTTCCCACCTCTTCTTGCTCTCTTTTCATATGAGACCCAGGTGCAGTGCTGTTACCCTGTGGGTTTTGTGTAGATGGGGTCTCCTCTGATGGGATAACAGAGGTTGCGATTTCTCCAAGTTGTCCTGGAACAAAGGGGATGGTCATAGATTCAGAGGGCTGGTCTGAAAGTGAAGAGATGGCGGAGGTTGGACGCCCAGCACGGTCACACCTGGGATTTGTGACACTACCAAGCAAAGCCTCAAACTGCCTTAGGAGCTAGTTAGATAAAAAAAGAATCTGTTAGTGCCACATAATTACAAAGAGGATAGTACAAGGGCAAATGAGCTAGTTAGTAAATATTAGCTGTATTAGTATTAATTATTATTAAAGAGGAAATATTAAAGTATAGATTTTGTTTTTTGGGTCTACTAGAATAGGTTTTCATGCTTGAATGTTTAAAAAATACATTTGTTTTCATCGTAGCAGCACCTTTCTTCCCAGTCTGTCAGTAACGCCGAGGTGGGCAAGTGATGTAACCGGTGTTGCGGCTCCGACTACCGCAGCAAGCCTATGCTCCTATGCTATGGCGACAACACTCTACTAACGCAACTCCACCAGGCCTCTCCCTTTTTTTTAATATGCCTTGGGTAGGAATTATTTAAATGAGGAATATTGTGACGTGTTCGTTCCAGGAAGAAAACTCAAGAATACAATCGACACGTTTCAGGGAGTTCAGAAACACTGATATCCACCTTATTTTGCAAAGCAGAAGCAAACGATTTTCTTTGAAGGTGCGAGACTTCTAGCTCATTAGCTGCTATAGTTAAATAACTAGAAGAATTACAAAGTGCAGTAAACAGTAAAATTATTTGTGCTACAAATCAGTGTGTTTATGATTATAATAATAATATAAAATTCCATGATAACAAATACCATTTTGCAATAAAAAACAGCATAATGGACTGTTTTTGTACAGCTAAAATAACTGGAAGCGAATGGCAATGGAAGCCTCACACATTCAACTTACAAATGGCCGCATCCACTATTAAGTAATAAGGAATAACTCCCTTTAACTTTGCAGACATTTTTCATGTTCAAACAGCAATATTACACACTAAAGAAAGTTGAAATTGTAAAAAAGCATAATAGGTCCTCTTTAATATTAGCTTTTTTATTACTGAATTATCGGCTTCCACTCATTTACACATGGTTTTGGTGACGGTACCTTGGTTGCCTTGTTGGCGACAGGGCCTGTGGTTCCTTCACTAAGCTGTTCGAGGCGTTTGTGTGTGATATTGAAAATATGATCTAGAGAGAGGAAGTCTGAAGACATCAGGCAGGCCAGAGCACACAACGCCCTCTGCAGAAAGGAAATTGGTTATGCTGTGTGTTATCAACACAAATTTTTCAGATAGGTTAAAGAACAACAATTTAGGATGTTTATTTGAAAAAAATATACTGAGCCTAAATGTAGCAGATTGGGAAACATTACCATCTGGATGATTTGTGTGTGGTCCTGAAGTTTGCGAGAGAGAAGTTCAACAACCACCTCACAGTTGAGAGTTGAGCATCTGAAAGAAAACAGGAGCAAGACATCAGTTATTTTAACTATGACTATACTGACCACTGGAATAAACAACTGTGAAAAGAAAACTGCATGTGCTGACATTACAATCCAAGGGTGTATTGCAGATCATATTGATCAACACTGATACCAAAAATCAAGAACATGTCTCATATGGAATTTTTTACTCTTTGATGAAGTACTGGTTCTCTTCTCTGGACAGGAAGACTTTGGAACCATTGGTCAGTCGGTTGATAAGTGCCGTCTCCTGACCACAGTCCCCCAACTGAATGGCCTCCACACTGATTCAAATGAACATAAATATCTCAGAATAACTATGTGAATCTCACGAAACCTCAAAAGAATCAAATCAAAAGAAAAAAGAATCAATATACTGTATTTTGCTTTGTGAACATGATGCTTATTTATTCTTTAATGTGAAAATAGTTCAGTACTGTCCAAAGGGTTTGACGTCAGTAATCAGTAATTGATCAAAATATTTTTCAAATAAATGTTCTTTTTTAACTTTCTAAACATCAAAGAATCCTGAAAAAAAATTATCACGATTTCCACAAAAATATTAAGCAGCACAACTGTTTTCAACATTAATAATAAGAAATGTTTCTTGAGCAGCAAATCAGCATTTTAGAATGATTTCTGTAGGATCATGTGACACTGAAGACTGGAGTAATGATGCTGAAAATTCAGCTTTGCCATCACAGGAATAAATTACATTTTAAAATATATTAAAATAGAATCAGTTAATTTTGATCAAATAAATGCAGCTTCGGTGAACATAAGGGACATCTTTCAAAAACATGACTATTTTTATTTTTTACATATAAATATAATAATATTTGTTATACTGCCTTTAATGTATGCAGATTTAATTAAAAAAAATATTGTATAAATTGTTTATTGTTAAACAGTAATAAAAAAAAAATTGCTTTCCACTGAGAACAATGAGAAATGGTCATAATAAAAAAACAAGTCAAACATACTGATTCATTATGATAATAAAAATATATGCTTAATTTAACCGTCATGATTCAGTGGTCCTAAACATTGCATCCTTTAAAAAAAAATATATATATAAATATAATATTAGTTATATATTTCTTATATTTATATATTTCTTTCCTGTGATTTTGTTGTGAAATATGACAAACGACAATGGGCTCTGTATGCTATTTTAGTTCTGGAAATGAGATGCCAGGATTAAAATCCCCCTTGGTGATGCAATGACCTGGCGTTAATGACCTCAAACACTTGAGAAAGCAATGTGTGTTGACCTCCATCAAGAACAGAAGCCCTGTAGCAGTCTGTCTCTTACCGTTCCGATAGGTCACCACTCTCCCGACTCGCGCCAGAGTGGCTGCCTGAGCCGCCCGATTTACTGCTTCTTCCCAGTGAGGCCTGGCTGGCTTCCGCAGTCTCCTGGGATGAGTTGTGGGAGGAGCTGTGCCCACTGTCAGTTTCCTCCCAGCCTCCACCAGCCTGCCCTGGGCACCTGTGAGATGCTAAGACGAGGAGAAATGGTCATTTCTTTGCTTTTATTCACTGCTTTTAAAATCTGGTGCATGGCTCACCTCTGTGGCTGTGGGATGGGATGTTATAGGCACATGCTGGTACTGCCATCTCCACAGTAGCAGAGGGCGCCACCACAGCGTGGTAGTGATTGTCATGAAGACGGATGCCAGGATGCTCTGTTGGAGGAAGGACAGCGCTGGCAACCACCTCGGCAGCTTTCTGAATCTTGTCCAATAGAGTCCCTCCACCTGAACGAGAGAGGGTAACATTGCGTGAAACAAGACAGGACATACACCAGTATGCTTTCCCAGCTGTAAATAGTAGTGTTGAGCTCAGGACTTGGATGAATAACATTAAATGTCTGTGTCTTACTAGACTCTTTCCTTCCTGGGCTGTATCCAAACCCCTGCATGCCAGACCTGTGCGACTCTGAGCCCATTCCTGCAAACAAAAATCTTGGTATATGTTATTCACATACTATAACAATTTAACATTTTTAACTTATTTTAAAGTAATCCCTTTTATTATTTTTCGGATATTGCCCTTCATGTAGTGTTATAAAGCTGTTTGTGAATGTAAAAGGTCTGCAAAGTTTCAAAGTGCACAATAAATAGAATTACTGTCTCCCAAAAGAAAGAACCGATTGTGAACTGTCTGAAACGAGTCGCAAATAATTCCAGTCTTACTTCCTGCATGAACCTACTTAGGTTTGTAACAAATTTGCATAATGCCAGCCTATGGTCTAAACGAAAAACATCTACTTTGACCTGCCCTCACACACTGTGGTTGTAGCTGAGGCCTGGAAGAGTTTAGTTTCATGTTGTCGATATGTCGAGAAGATGATGTTTTCTGCACTGCGAAAGCAAATCCACTTTGAAGGCACTTCCAAAGGATGAGGACTCGCGCTCGAATTGATACGGAGAAACTGACGACATTGTTACTGTTCGTATCATTGAGGAAGCCTCTTGAGCTGAAATTCAGATATGGTAATGGATGTTTGGTTTCCGACATGCACTGAAAGTGGTAGACCAATCAAAACAGATTGGGCCATCTGACCAAAAAGAGCAGAGTAGACTTTTTGGAAAGGAGGGGTTTAGAGATCGGATCACTGATCTAACCTGACTTTGGTTTCGGACAATGTGAGAAAAGAGGTGATGCTGAAATGTATATTATGAGAAAATAAGTTTTTTTGACCTTGGATTCGTGTAAACCTATTGTAGGAGACCTCAAAAACATACAATTTGATAAAAATACCAAAATAGCACTCACCCACAGATTGTGTCACTGTTTTGTGTGGAGACAGTCCAGAATCTGAGGACATGGTATCATTAAATAGTAGGCTAGCCAAATCCTGTATAGAAACAAATGCTGGCTCAATTCAGACATTTATAACAAGAAACAAACAACAAATAGACAGAAGAGTGACTGCCTCCTGCATTAATTATATACTGCATATTCTTTATGAATAGAAATACATCTGTGTTTATTTTCTATATTTACCATAATAAACTGTAAAGCATACATTAAAGTAATAAACAGAAGGTCAACATACAAGACTACAAAAAATAATGATCACAGGAATGACTGAACTGGAGTTTAATGGGTCAATGATATTGTTTTGTCTTCACCGTTACATTTAGGACTAGATGGTAATATCCCTTGCTTTTATTGCACCTTCTTGAGATGAGTGGGGAACAGAGAGAACAGAGAGAAAGCTTTACCTGAGCAGAGCTTCTGACTTTCTGAAAAAGAGCACTTCCATGGATGGGGTCCGGGGGGCCACTGTAGACTAAGAAACACATAATACAGTCACCCTTTTTATTGACTTGAAATCAACATAACTCATTTTATTTACTTCTTTAAAATACTCTACTGTTCAAACGTTTGGGGTCAGTGTTTTTTTAAATAGTTTTTTTGAAATAAGTCTCTTATGCTCACCAAGGCTGTATTTATTATATGAAAAATACAGTAAATACTGTGAAATATTATTTCAATTTAAAATTGTTTTTATTTTAATATATTTTAAAATGTAATTTATTCCTGTGATGACAAAGCTGAATTTTCAGCATCATAATCTTTTCAGAGTCACATGATCCTCCAGAAATCATTCTAATATGCTGATTTGCTGCTCAAGAAACATTTTTTTTTATTAATATTAATGTTGAAAACAGTAGTGATGCTTATTACTTTTGTGGAAACCGTGATACATCTATTTTTTCCTGAATTCTTTGATGAATATAAAGTAAAAAAAAAAAAACAGATTTTATTTCAAATACAAATATTTTGTAACATTATGAATTTCTTTACTGATGCCGATTCTCAATTTAATGTCTTTACTGTATAAAAGTATTAATTTCTTTAAGAAAAACTGACCACAAACTTTCAAAATGTATGTTCCTGCTGATATTGTGCAAGTGCAAGTTATTCCAAAGAAAAGGAAAAAAAAAAAACTTTCAAATTTTGCTGACATCACCAATCTGTCCCATTTTTCATGTCATGCAGAGACCACTTTTAACAATCCAATCAATTCCCTGTGGCTAAAATCAAGTCCCGCCCTACATTTTTTATCTCACTGAATATCCCATTTCACCAAGTAAAACAGGTTGGAAAAATTACTGCATCTTGATTATAAGATTTCACAAGTTTCTGATGCTCTGGTTTTGATTCAAACATTATGTTTTTATGTGTGTACACCGACTCCTAAGAAGCAGTCAATATGACTTCCTTTAAAAAGTGCTACAGTGTTTACCTTGAATTGTTTAGACCTGCTTACCTATTACTTCCTGTATAAATGTAGCATTCCTCCGTAGCTCTGTGAGGAAGTGAGGTGGTCCATGGCCACATAAATGCAGGAGAATCTTCAGGACCTTGGACAGGGTTAAAAGCACAATAAACACCACAGCACAGCTAAAGCCAAGGTTTCAAAAACACTTAAAGGTGCAGTATATATGATTTTCTGTCCGCTAGAGGTCGCTAGAGGCCTATTCAAAACAAAGGCGTAGCTTGATGACGGCAAGTTTGAGCGCAGAATCTTGGGACATGTGGTCTTCACCTCAACGGCTGGTGGAAAAGAATAGGGATAGGACTCGGGAAGAAATCATGCTCATGGATGCGATTATCAACGTTACTGTAGTATGAAGCAGAGCAGGACCGAGTGTTGTGGGAGCTGAACGAGGCCGCTGGAGAGATTGCGCAACACACACCGAGAGCAGCGGAACTTTTATTATGCCACAGTCGCCGGCGCCGCTTCCGCTTTTCCGGTCATGACTATGAGGTAACGCAGCTCTGTTTATCATATTAGATACATTTGAGTGTGTTGAAAATTATGTTATAACGTTACTCTGAGCGTTCGCTCGGCGGCTGCTGTGAGACACTGTTGCACACTGCAGTAAACTAGATCGATTTTAGAATATCATATTAAATGATGGCTTGTGTTGATAAATGGCATGCAATTCATTTTAAAACGTATTGTATGATGGAGAAAATTCTGTATTACTGTTACTAAAAATAAAGCTGTATCTGATTATGCTATGTTAGCTACTTGACAAAATAGTGTTTTTCTCTGAGGCATGGTAAAGCATGGTACTCGCAAAAAATCTAGAAAATTAGGTTTAAACAATAAGACTAAACGTGTTGAGCTATATAACAACAATTAGTTTCTGTCTATAAATATATCAAAACAGTTGTCCCCTTGTCTATTAAAACATGTAAATATTAAAGCGTCTTTGGTCTTTCCATGGTTTCTACAAAATAAAACCGGAAACCGAGGGTAACGCGGGTATGACGCAATCGACAGGCGTCTCCTCACACGTCCCGGATCCTTATTTAAAATTGCAATTTTCTCACGATTTACAAATAGATGGAAACATTTGGGATGTTGTAAGTACTCAAGTGAACAAAATATATAACACGGGCCTAGTGGTTTTTGGATATTTTACTGCAAAAAATATTACATATTGCACCTTTAAATTGAGCTCAATAACAGGAGTTCATGAATTACCCTTTGCGGGGTTTGAACCAACAACCTTCTGGTTACCAACCCAAAGAAGACTGAGCCACACCACCCTATCTCACCTTAAGTTTGACATGGCAGGACTCCACCTGTAGTCTCTCCAAGAGGTACTCGAGAAGACACTGGCAGCAGCCCACTGACTCATGGGAAATTTCTTAGATATCATGACTGTCAAGGTCCACAGCATTCATTTTTCTCCTACACTTCTACTCTCTCCTGTAATGCCACAAAAAGGATACTTCCAATTTCTTCAAAAAGATAGCCGGGACAAGGCGATTCGTCATCTGATGTTGCTCGCATAAGCGTTGGCACCTGAGACACACAAAAACAGGTGAGCAAAAGTACTGTGGTATTACCATGTACCATGGTTGGCTACTATATACTATGAATGCAACATGGTATTTATACTATAAAGCACTCATGTTACTGCTATGGTCAAAACAACATGGTAGAACCACGATACATCATGTCCAAAACACCATGGAAGTACCATGGTATTATGGTCGTGTATTTTTAAGTGTCTGTATACAGAATTATCAATTATATGCTGAGATAAACAGTATATTTAACTGCTGCTAACGTCAGATATGCAGTAAACAACGTAGGAAACTAGGTTTGGCGTAAAAGAGATAGCTGAAATGACATTTCATCCCTGGTTCCACGGATACGTACTTTTTGTAGGAAAACCAACCGTTCCAATAATGTAGCCATGATGGAGAAATCTGTGTTTTGTCGCCTGTCTATGTACCATTGCTCACAGGGCGGGTGACCGTGCAGGTCCTGCCTGCCCGAGAATATCTTCTTCACAATCCACACGGACCTCTGTTGAGCTCGCCCACTCTGATTTGACACAGATTTTTGAATCGGATCTTTTCAGTGAACCGGTTCAGATATATTTGTTCACGAATTACTCCTTTGAGAGTCATCTGTTCAAAGAAATCGATTCGCGGAAATGAATTCAAGGTGGTTGTAGCCAATAGGACGCGGTCCTTAAGAACACGTGACTGGATACGGAAGTTAATCTGGAGTGGATTTCTTGACCATCTTGAAATCAACTCATGTTACTAATGGCTCTTCATCATACGTAGGAATCTACAACAGAAAAATCAACCAATCAGAAAGCAGTGCAGATGTTTCTGGGTCCAGATTAACGCTTTGATTGGTCAATTACTCGAGGTTTACACACGTTATCTCAGAGGTCACCAACATGGCGCTGTCCATCTTGAACATACACACTACATAAATCTCTGAGTGTATGCCTTTTGTGTTTAGCTATGATGGGTTATTGTGATTTTAAATGAACGTCGACCCACCAAATTATTATTTTGCTGCTAGATTATTGTAGGATATTTTCTATTTCTTGAACTATGTCTGGTTCAAATGCTTGGACTCGCAGCAGAGCGAGAATGAGACTCTTCCCAGAGATGTTGGCTCAGTGCTCAGGAGAGGTACTCCTTCAGTATTGTCATATGTGTTTGTGTATGTATATATAATAAACATGATATATGGATGCTTATATTATATTAATTTATTAATATATACTACTGTTCAAAAGTTTGGGATCAGTAAGATTTTTAATGTTTTTTTAAAAGAAGTTTCGTCTGCTCACCAAGGCTACATTTATTTAATTAAAAATACAGTAAAAACAGGAATATTTTGAAATATTATTACAATTTAAAATAACTGTTTTCTATTTGAATATATTTTTACAAAGTAATTTATTCCTGTGATGCAAAGCTGAATTTTCAGCATCGTTACTCCAGTCTTCAATGTCACATGATCCTTCAGAAATCATTCTAATATGCTGATTTGCTGCTCAAGAAACATTTCTGATTATTATCAATGTTGAAAACAGTTGTGTACTTTTTCTTTCAGGATTCCTTGACTAATAAAAAGTTCAAAAGAACAGCATTTATCTGAAATACAAAGCTTTTGTAACATTTTAAATGTCTTCACTGTCACTTTTGATTGATTTAATGCATCCTTGCTGAATAAAAGTATTCATTTCTTTAATTTCTTTTCAAAAAAATAAAAATTCTTACTGTCCCCAAACTTTTGAACGGTAGTGTATAATGCTACAGAAGCTTTGTATTTCAGATAAATGCTGTTCTTTTGAACTTTTTATTAATCAAGGAATCCTGAAAAAAAAGTACACAACTGTTTTCAACATTGAAAATAATCATAAATGTTTATTGAGCAGCAAATCCGCATATTAGAATGATTTCTGAAGGATCATGTGACACTGAAGACTGGAGTAACGATGCTGAAAATTCAGCTTTGCATCACAGGAATAAATTACTTTGTAAAATATATTCAAATAGAAAACAGTTATTTTAAATTGTAATAATATTTCACAATATTACTGTTTTTTACTGTATTTTTAATTAAATAAATGCAGTTTTGGTGAGCAGACGAAACTTCTTTTAAAAACATTAAAAATCGTACTGATCCCAAACTTTTGAACGGTAGTGTATATTAATTTATTCTTTGTAAAACTGTCTATTTTTCTATTATTACATTATTAGGCAGCTGCTTATGGGAAATGTGTGGCCGCCACAACCACTGGAAAACAGGAGCTGACCAAAAACATGTGTGTCAAAGAATTTGAAGGACTGAAAAGCTGCTTTCAATCTGCTGTGAGTTTTTTATTGTGATTATGCTGCACATAGACAAGTATCCCGTTCACACAAACCTACATTAGGGGCATGGTTAATCAGAAAACTATGTTTAAAGGGTTAATTTACCCAAAAATGAAAATAATGTCAGTAATTACTCACCCTCATGCCGTTTAAGACCTTCCTTCATCTTCGGAACACAAATTAGGATATTTTTGTTGAAATCCGATGACTCAGTGAGGCCTTCATAGGGAGCAATGTACACTTCCTCTCTCAAGATCCATAAAGGTACTAAAAACATATTTAAATCAGTTCATGTGAGTACAGTGGTTCAATATTAATATTATAAAGCGACGAGAATATTTTTGGTGCGCCAAAAAAACATAATAACGACTTATTTAGTGATGGCCAATTTCAAAACACTGCTTCAGGAAGCTTCGGAGCGTTATGAATCAGCGTGTCGAATCAGCGGTTCGGAGCGCCAAAGTCACGTGATTTCAGCAGTTTGGCGGTTTGACACGTGATCCGAATCATGATTCGACACAAAAGATTCATAACACTCCGAAGCTTCCTGAAGCAGTGTTTTCAAATCAGCCATCACTAAATAAGTCGTTATTTTGTTTTTTTGGCGCACCAAAAATATTCTCGTCGCTTTATAATATTAATATTGAACCACTGTACTCGCATGAACTGATTTAAATATGTTTTTAGTACATTAATGGATCTTGAGAGAGGAAATGTCATTGCTGACTATGGAGGCCTCACGGAGCCATCGGATTTCAACAAAAATATCTTAATTTGTGTTCCGAAGATGAACGAAGGTCTTACAGGTGTGGAACGGCATGAGGGTGAGTGATAAATGACATTATTTTCATTTTTGGGTAAACTAACCCTTTAAGATTATAAAGTAATATATAAATTGTATAAACAATATATATATATATTGTTGGCCTTTTCTAACGAATTGTTTTATATTTGCAGGCGAAAAAGGGAGTAAAGTGAACATCATCATGAATAAATGTTAATCTTGACAGCGCTGGATATCATTTTAATTGGCCAGTAAAACATTTCTGGTGATGTTTTGTCTTCTTTCATTGTTGCTTTTGTCATTTCTCATTGTAAATACACATATATATATATATATTAATGTGTTTCAAATGGATAATTGTATTTGCATAAAACTACAATAATTTTTTTGAATAAAAACATATCGTTAAACTATAATATATAGAGGCGGTTTGGACTGAATTATATCACCATCTGCATCATTACTTTGCTGTTTTCACATATCAATATATCAGAATTGGGATAAAAGAGACAGACTAATGATAACCAGACGTTCTGTGTTGTTTGGAGTGTGTAATTGATGAGGGAGTGTCAGAATGAGAAATGAGATACGAGGTGTTACGTGATGGGTGGTCATTATCACGCCCTTGACTGCCGATTGCAGATCAGCACTCGAGTCGGGCTCCAAATTTGGACTCGCTCCTGAAATCTAGCATGGCGGTTTTAAGGGTTTTGTTTCCAATCAAACAAAAGCAGGCTGAAACATGAAAGGCCAGCTGATTAATGTGTATCCGTGGGGTGTATGTCACTGGCACCACAAAAGATTATGGGCTCTTAGTCGTCTCGTATGGAATGTAAAGCTGTGCCACTGTTAAATACACCCTTCCTGCACAACCTGCACCCTCATTAGCCACATGTTAATTGATAGAAGGGCCATAAAGGCAGCCACTAATGACTGGGGATCAACAAACGAAGAATGGCTCCGGTATAAAAAAAATATGTTTCCAGCAAAGCAATGACCTGTATATCTATAAGAAAACACATGCTACAGGTTACGCTTTAGCTTAGTCACAATCAATGTTTGTGGCCTTCCTTCATATGGGCTTCATTTGCACATTTTCGGTGCACTACAAGGTGTTAATTGAAAGAGAATGGTCTTGTGGAAATGGTTGTGTTTGGTCCAAATTGGCTATAAAATCTAATGGTTTAGGCTGGGGAACTTGTCTTGACATTAAAAAGGGTTATGCAGACAATAAGTTCTGTGCATATTGAGCATTAAGGCCCGGGTATACTTTATTTTCCACGTTCCGCTCAGTTTCGCGAATAGTCGAGCACGAGAGCCTTTCTAATTATAAACCTTTGGTTATCTAGTGGACTTTGTTTTTATTGCGTTACATGCGCTTTTGTACGCGCACCGTCCGCGCGGGCACAAAAATTGGGCTGTGAGGGGGTTCTTGTGAAGTTTTTACTTAGGAAGCTTGCATTTACATAATTCTGAGAGCACGTGAAGGCAGCATTAATGTAGCACATACTTGTCCTTTATCATGACAATACTTGACATGACATATCAACCAGGGACAGCAAAAATGTTTTAAACATTTCTAATTCTTGTATAGTCATCAAACATGCAATTTTTACAACCTCATATTAATTGATAGACTAAACAGGATATTTGTGCTTTCATCAATTACTTTGTAAACATATATACATCACTATAAAATGTAACCTAAAATGCTAAATGTGAGGGGGAAAAGATAACGGACATAATTTGTAAACGTTTTTTAAAGGATAAACAGGAGAAATATAAACACAAAGAACATTCTGCACAAAAATGCTGTTACACATAAATCATTTTATTAATTTAACCCAATTAAAGAACAAAATAAATGGTTTAGGCCAAACAGCTATCAACTTCTAACATGTAACAAGCTTTTTTAGAGGTCTCCACATCATCTGGTAACTTTTAAACACCTGTACATGGATAAGTAAGCAATGTTACTGAAAAGGCAGCATTCCATTAATCTCTTATGACTTCAAACCATTTCTCTCTCTCTCTCTCTCTCTCTCTATTTATATATATATATATTTGTTCTTTTAAAATATAAAATGTAAGATCCCCAGTAGCGAGATCAGGAAATTTATCAAAAGAATAGTCAATTACCATGACTAGTTTAACCAGAAAGGTATATAAAAATGCAAGGGAGGGGGGAGGGGCGCAATCCACACACAGTGTGGGTGTAACAGACTTCACATACACATCACTCCAGAACATAAACCCATGAGGCACTGACCAGAATCACATCTTCATAGGCAAAACACATGTAATGTAGAACAACAAAGCAATGCAACCCTGAAAAGAAATCCACTGCACAGTGAAAACAAATAATTGACTGTGGGAAATGGTCATGTTATGTTCAACACTTAATTTAGGAATCTATATGGTCCAATTTCAGACCAACCTCAAAAGATGAGAGTTGAGTACTTTCATAAAGTGATAAAACAGAGTCACAGACAAGCTAAACATACTGAAACAAGAGAAAAACTAGGAGAAAAACAATATGCACAATAATTATACTCAGCTACAGATCAGACATTTTGCATCAGTCGGAACATCAACGATTCTCATACTTCATTCACTTACAGCTGGTTTGACTAACTATTAGTTAACTATAAAGTCAACTTTTAGTCAACTAAAAGTCAACTTTTAAATATACTAACTATTAATGATCATAAGTTAATTCTTTGGAAGGAAAATCTGATACTGCAGACCCACACTGAAAGACACTCCTTTAAAAGGCATACATTTGATTGCATAAAAAAAAAAAAAAAAAAAAGATGCTTTCATAAAGGACTTTGGATGAATAAGAAAGAAAATTCTCAGAAAATTCTCAAACTTTTCAGGACTTTTCTGAAAACCATTAAGAAAGTCTCTGTATGGACTCCAAAGACTTTAATACAACTTAATAAAGTACACTGGGAAAAGAAAGATGTCAGTGACTGTAGTCTCAGATAAGAACCTTATTTTTACCAATCAGACTGACCACTGAACATGTTGGCAAAGGTAACATTTAACACTCCATGTTCATTATACAGAATAGCAGAATGAAAACACTAAGGCACAGTAAATGGTCCAATAGATCCCAGAGAGAAAAAAAAGAAAATCAGGTCCTACGAAGATAAATTCTTTTTTAAAAATTCACCTCATATTAATTGTAAAGCCGACAGAAGTTTCTGGCTTCTATTTCCATTCACAGAAGGTAAAACTTCATGCAATAATTACATTACATTTTACAACTTGGCATATAATTTACCATAGCAGCCACAAGGGGGTACACTTGTGCCGTTTTCCTATGCGATGGTCCAAAACACAGTATTCAGAAAAGCCCCGTGTGCCCATCAAGGCCCATTTTTAATGTGATGCCCGCTAAGTTTATTACACCAGACATTCTGTTTATTGCACCAGATTCAGCAAAATCTCACACAAAACAATAATGGAAGCTTATAAGGAACTGCAGATTCAGTGCTCCCGGTGGACAACTAAAGGATCAAATCAAAGTGCCCACTGTCATCATGAACCCAAAAGGAATGTTATGTCTACTTTTAAAATGAGGAAAGAGATTCTTCTCACAGCCAGATCACTTCGTACGTTTTTAAAGCGTGCATTTCTGCACGTCCATTTGAAAGGACCATGTGGTTCCAGAGGTTGTCATTCCGGAGCAACCTACTCTAACTCTTCATTCTCCTGCCTTTGAAACATCTGTTTAAGCTGGCGTGTGTGAACCAGAGACCCTGCCAGCAGCTGCCCCTTTAGGTCAGCGTTTAAGTCTAAACCTCCTACGTCCTGCAGAAGATCCAGGTCAGCACCTCCTCCACTATCAGGGTCCACAGATCTGCGCCTCCTCTTAAGGTCCACCCCTCCATCCTCTCTGCTCCTCTTTTCCTCTTTCTTCTCCTCTTCTAGTGGGACTATGTTCTCCTTCAAGTCCCTGCCTCCTTTTTGCTTAGGCATTAGATGGAGTTCTGCTCGATCCTTCTTCGTGTCAATGACCTGCTGTAGTTGGTCTAGCTGTTCCTTCTGCTTAAGTATTCTTTTCTCCTTCTCAGCACGTTCCATGATCTCTTTATCCATCTTCTCTCGATCCTGTTTTAAACTCTCATCCTCAAGAATTCCCTTTTCCCGCCGCGCATCAATGGCCTGTTGCAGCTGGTCTAGCCGCTCCTTGTGCTCGAGCAATCTTTTCTCCTTCTCGGCACGCTCCATGATCTCTTTATCCATCTTCTCTTGTTCCCGTTTCAACCTCTCTGCTTCAAGCCTTTCCTTCTCTAGCTGTTCCTTTTGCTGTCGTACGCGTTCTAGCTCTTGCTCGCGTGCCAGTTCCTCTCGTCTTTCCCGCTCCTTCCTCTCCTTCTCAACACGGGCCTGCACTTCCTTCTCAATCCTTTCCTTATCCAACTTTTCTTTCTCTATTCGCTCCTTCTCTGCCTCCAGTTGGGCCAATTTCTGTCTCAGTATCTCCTCTTTCTCAGCTAGAGCGTTGGGATTGATTTTGGGTGGTTCTGGCTCTTGTTGGTGCAGCGGAACACCTTGGGCGTCGACCTCTGCAGATTTTGCTTCGCCATGCCTTGCTTGGTTTTTCAGCTCCAGCTTCTTTTTGAGAACTTCAGCACCTCCATCTTCCACTGATTCAAGGGCATTGTGGGGAAGACCGGCTGCAACGTGAGCCTCTTTTGCTGCTGACTCCTCAGGCACCGCGACATCTGCATCTACATGAACCGGCTCACCCTGGGGCTTTTGCAATTGGTCCGGAGCCACAGCGGCAACTTTAGACTTCACTGCCCCCTCTATCCCTTCCAGCTGCCTCTGCACAGCATTCTCCACCTCACCTGCACCCTCTCCTACAAAAGACATGATGTGTTTCATTACTGCACTGCATGCAAAATCACTTCAGAAGGGAGCACCAATACTGGGGTGAGTTTCACATACAATGATGTAACCCGCTGCTTAAAGGATTAGTTCACTTCAGTATTAAAATTTCCTGAAAATGTACTCACTTACTTTTCTGCAGTCAAAAAGTAATTAAGGTTTTTGAGGATAACATTCCAAGATTTTTCTCCATATAGTGGATCTCAGTGGCTACCAACAGTTTGAAGGTCCAAATTGCAATTTAAATGCAGCTCTGTGATGCGACACGCATTACCTAATCACGTTGGAAAGGTCACATGTGACATAGGTGGAAGTACCGAACAAGTGTTTACAAAGCGAACGTGCAAAGACTAAGTCAAACGGCCCTTACAAAAAAAAAGGTAAAACATCGATGTCGGACGATTTTGAAGTTGGAGGAGAAAATAAGATTGAGTTTTTCGCCCTACCGCGGTACTTCCATCTACGTCACGCAAGACCTTTCCAACGTGATTACGTAATGCTTGGCGCATCGCAGAGCAGTGCAAGATGAGCATTTGTGGTTAAAAAGTATATACATTTTTATTTTTTCTTAGAAAATGACCAATTGTTTCGCTAGGTAGCCATTGAAGTATATGGAGAAAAATCCTGGAATGTTTTCCTCAAAAACCTTAATTTCTTTTTTTAACTGAAGAAAGAAAGACATAAACATCTTTGATGACATGGGGGTGAGTAAATTATCAGGACATTTTCCTTTAACTACCACTGTACAATGCATCGTTGAAGATATCGACTAGCTAGACTGTTTCCAATAACGTTGGTTAATGATGTCACGCAGGTGGTGGAGTAATAACTTCTTTCGTTTGAGATCTAATTAACGCTAGATGTTTTGCTATAAATTACGGACATGGCATCTGAGGACTAATTTTAATTTTTTGCTTTATTTCCAGATTCAATCATAGGCTCATTCTTCCGTCCTAGAGCACATACGCACATGCAAAGGGCTCTACATGATCCCAGCCAAGGATAAAATAATAATAAAAAAGCATAATAAAATGCTGTTTTAAGTCTCTTGACAAACTAAAAGATGTAAATGACATTTGTATATATTCAAAAGAAAAGATATAGATTGTAATAAATGTCAGCTTGCATATTTTGCTCAAGATGAGGATTTATTAAGTCCACATGTCATGCAAACAAGAAACTATGCTTCTAACCAGAGGTCGAGAGCTGTCGGTCCAACCAGACAAGTTTGTGACGCTGTTTGCGAATGTTTGTTGGAACTATGGTTTCGGAAAAAACTGACTTGTTGAACTATTATAACTATATATATACTATATATATACTATACTATATGCCGATAATGGCAGAACTTGCGAACATAGTTGGCTAATGATGCTTTCGGGAAACGCATCCCTGGTCAGGTTAATTGAATCATTCTTTTTTTATTTTTCACTACATGACTAGGGCCACAAGAATTTGTTTTCAAGTGGTCAAGATCTCAAATAAATTTGAGAAGATCGGTGCCTGTATTGGTACCACCAGTATGTAACATTATCTGACTTTTAGAGACTCACCTGCTGCTGCCTTTGGTTCAGCTTCTCCTTCCTTTACTTGATGGCCCTCCTCATGTTTTTCCTCCTGGTCCACATGTCTTTTCTGCTGTTCTGCTGCCTTTGGTTCTTCTTCTCCCTCCTTAATTTGGTGCATCTCCTTGTGTTGCTCCTCAATCACCGCCAGAAGTTTTTCCTGTTGGTCCAAAAGCCTTTTCTGCTGTTCTTGCTGCTCCTTAATTACCTGCAGCAGCACAGCATGGTCCAACTGACCCTCTGAGGATCAGTCAAGCAGAAAGGAAAAAGAGAAGAAACAATCACCCAACATGCCTTGCAATATACAATAATACATAAAAATGTGATTATTAAAATCCTTTCAAAACGGATTTAAAATCCGTTGAATATAATTAGTGCAATTATCTATGGCCAAAATACTTGTCAGTCTGATTGTTTATCAAATTAAAATAGATTTTTAGTTTTTCTAAAGGAAATGTTAGTGGTGACTGCCTATACAAAACCTGGCACCGTGATGTTGTAGCTGGCCTGATAACTTTCACACTATTTGCTAAGCAATGTTCAGAACAAGGTGTACTCAAGAGTCTCTAAAGTATTGTTAGGTTTTTATAGGTGGTTTCTAGAGTGTTCCTATGCAGTTAGTAGTGCATTGTTAGGTGGTTGCTAGGCAATTGCTGTGTTGTTCTGTGTGATTTTTAGTGCACTGCTTGCCAGTTGCTAAATAGTTACTAGGGTGTCTCTATGCAATTTGTATAGAACAAACTATTTCTATCACATTCATCATAAAAGAGACAGACTAGTGATCCCAATTAAAAGGAGATTCTATTTCCACAGCTATAATACTATATACACACACATATACAGTAAACTAGATGAATAACGGTCAATGTATAAACACAGGTAACAGACTATTGGTTATTAACAGCTATGATTGAAGGGTCGAAATGTGAGAGTTAATAATAGCAAAGATGACAGACTGAGTGGAATAAGAACGGCAGATATAAGTCACATCATCTCGTACCTGCAACAATCTTTTTAATCACTGTAGGAGTCAGGAGTCCGTGGCACAACAGAATGGTGGAGGAAGATAAGAAATCGAGAAACAAAAGAGAAAAAGACAGCAGAGAGAGTGCAAAGTGCCTTAATAAAAAACAAGCCACGTGAAAGATTTGGTGCTTCTTTGAGGTATATCTGAGCACAGAGCATGTGACATTTCAGATGTCGGCCACAGAAAACAGATAAAATAAAACAGTTAGAAAAGAAAAAGGGCAAGACAGGTTTACATATCAATGAATACCTTCTAGTGTATGGATTGAATTAAATTAAGTTGCTTAATAAAATGATCTTGTATTGTGTCCTTAATATTATTACACATTAAGTCACGGGTAAAGTTGCTGCGTTTAATTATTCATTACCAGTGTTGTTATTTACATATTATATATATATATATATATATGAATTATGAGTATTATGTAACTATAAACATATGATGAAGGAAGAAAGAGAGAAAAAAATTCCATTTCCCACCAAGAAACAAAGGAGAAACAGTCTGACCAGGATTTATGAAGGATAACAGAACCAGGCAAAGAGAAGAACTGTGAGCTCACACATCTGACTGAATAACACAACAGAAAACACTATTTTTCAAACCACCAGCTTATATACAACCTATATTTCAACCCACACTTCCTATAGATTCTGGACAATGTTCTATGATGGATAAAGCACTTACCTTCCATCTTGTCTCCATCTCCATCCTTGTCTGCTCCTCCATCCTTTACATCTGGAACCTTCTCTTCCTTGTGCTCTTGCACAAGAAGCTTCTCCTTTGCTGCAGAAAGCACAGTTAATGAATGAACAAATCATTACAGAGTGGAAAAGGTCATATGCTTGGACCTTAAGATGTGCCATATAAACAGAATATGAATAAAAACAAAAGGTCACAGACACTGTTTACAAGCTACTTAGAGTTTATCAGTCATGTACGCTAAAGAGAAACTAGATGTTTACATTTTATGAAGATCTGGGAGGTTGCCATGTTCACTCTAATAATGTGTTCACTCACGTTTCTCATCCTGGGGTTCAGGGGCTTTGTCCATCTCCTCTGGGATCTTCTCTTTGACCGGTTCATTCTCATGATGCTTTTCTTTCACTTCAGGCAGGTTTTCTGGTTCTTTATGTACCACCAAGGGCTCAACTTTCTTCAGATCTTCTGAATTTTCTGCCTTGTCCAACACTTCATTAGCTGCAAGCTGGACCTGATTTACAGCCCTTTTAACCATATCTTCTTTTTCTTTTGACTTCTCCTCTCCTACCTCTTGTGCTTGCCCTGCCCCCTGCTCAGCAAGAAGCTCCTCCTCCTCTCTGGCAGGCAGTTTATTTTCTTCCTCCACAGCTACAGGTTGTTTCTTTTCATCCTCTAGCTCCTCCTGGTTTTTGATCTCATCTATCTGAACTCTGTCATGAGGGATGGGCGGCTCATGGCGGTGGGCTTCCCCTTCTGGAACCGCTACACCTGTAAAAGATAAGCCAGATCTCTGCAACTGCTCAGAGGTTCTCATATGTCACAAAGCCATCAAAATGACATGGCTAAATGAATGCATTACCTGCTTCAGGGCGATCCAGCTGAACCTCTTCCTCCTTATTCTTTACCTCAGCCACTTCCACAGGTACTTTAATTTGAAGGGGCTCTGCTGCTTCCTTCTCTGCTAGCTTTTCAATCTCTATTGGGGGCCTATCTGGCTTTTCTCCTGGATCAGGATCCACTCCCTTCTCTTGCACTAGAAACAGACAAACTAGATGTGTCAAAAATTATTTCAAATTTCTCTGAAAGGTAAAAGGCATGTCAAATTTATCCCATACCCATGGTTATCAACCTATGGCTCTCTGGCTTCACGTGGCTCTTTATTGATGCTCTCAAAGTTTTGTTTTTTGGTTCTTTAATTAGATGTAATTTGCAGTGTGACTCTTTGACGAAGACCCTACTTTAGGTACAGACAAACCAATCCAAATAAAGCAAAATTATGTTAACACTGCATAGGTCTTTATTATGGAAAAAATCCCAAAAATTGAAGGCAGAACTTGATCCGGTGAGATTTGACTAGATTGTTAAAAAGTGGGCGTTCCATACCAGAACAGACCACCGCAGCTAGTTGGGCAGGGTTTCTACACTACCATTTCAAAGTTTGGACTTAGACACTATCTCCCCACATTCAAAACAGAAAAGTTAACAAATCAAAACTATTTTGTATTTTCTTGTATCTTGTAGCAGCACAACTGTTTTCAACATTAATAATAATACATCTTTCTTGAGCACTGAATCCTATTAGAATGATGATTTCTGACCATGTGACCATGTGAAACTGAAGACTGGAGAAATGGCTGCTGAAAATTCAGCTTTGCCATTACAGGAATAAATAACATTTTTAAATATATTAAAATAGAAAAGTATTTTAAATAGTTTTTATATTTCACAAGGGACTATGGATGAAAATGGGCTAATTTGGCTAAATCTGCACATTTTACATATTGTCATGTATTATTAATGTGTATTGTCCCTGATTAAATAAACAAAATAATATTGCTTTTGACTGAATTTTTAAGTGCTGACTTGGTGAGCATAAGAGACTTTTTTCTTTTTTTTTTTTACAAAGTCTAGCCGACCCTACCTAATTTAATGGTAGTGTATATGACAGGTGGTTAGAATTGACAGATTAGAGGGTTTGTTGACATCAGTCAAGAAGTAAAGTTGTTTCAGATAACCTGTGTGAGTTTTTTTCTTCTGTTGAACATAAAAGAAGGTATTTTAAAGAATATTGTGGATGGTAGCCATTGACTTCCATAGTAGGAAAAAAAAAAATATGGAAGTCAATGGCTACCGTCAACTGTCTGGTTACCAACATTCTTTAAAATATGTTCTTTGGTGTTGAACAGTAGAAAGAAACTCATACAGGAACAACATAAGGGTGAGTAAATGATGACAAAATCTTCATTTTTGGGTGAACTTTCCATTTAAGAAGGCTTGTCTCTTAAACTAGCTGAAGCTGAGTACCACTGTCATATGCAATATTCTTTTTACTCCAAGCCATAGCAAGAAGCCTGAAACTTAAATCTGTGCATGCTTTTCTGCTGCAGCCCAGTCCTAAAAATCCCACTGAGAGTGCCACATAAATACCAGTAGAGGGCAGCAGAGCATGAAAGACCAACAGGACATGAGCCGAACCATAGAGGAGATTTCTAATAAGGGTACGAGATGGATGCTCAGTGCTTTCCATATAACCTTGCCACTTGTCCTGTGCAAAACAGCCTTTGAATATTTACAATGTCCACACCTTTCTTTAACCTGAGCCTGTAGTGTACAACCATAACAGATAATCTATTGCACGACAGCATTTATGCATACGTAGAAAGGAGTTACACATTTCAAATGAGAAAGGATAGCAGTCTTGATAAACATTATCTATGGGAGCAAGACAAGAAAAAGGGAGTTGAAAAGAAAGAGCAAGCGTATAGTATAGGGGGGTGGGGTGTACTTCCTTACAATCCTGAAAAGCAAAGCGTGCCTGTGTGTACTCATACAGCTGCAAACGCACACCTCTACATGCCCGCGGGCCCCATGTTACACTCGCTCGCTCACTGAGCCCTGCGTTTTCATACAGCTGCCCTCACCAGCACGCTGTAAACAGGAAACAGGTGTGGAAGTGGGTGTCCGCTCAATGATAAATGCCAGTGTCAGTCAGCAGGAGGGAGGGAGAGGGAGAGGAAGGAGGAGTGGCAGAACAGAAAAGGAAAGGTAATGGTGGATGAAGTTGTTAGGACGCTCCTGGTATGTGCCTTTTTATGAGCCTCTGTCCTGTATCGGCCTGTGTTAGAGGGAACACTGTCGTTTCTGCCCTCTCCCAAATTTGGACGCCCTCCCATCTTCCTCCCCTGGCCGGAGCCATAACGGGAAAACGCCACCGGCCGTTTCACTGCTGCTCTGGGACACCGAGCGCTCAGGTTTGAAGGGCGTCATTCAGGTCACTGATTCAAACAGAGGCCTACTACTGGAGCTAATCATTTGTGCTCCTTCACAATTCTTTCTCATTATAACTCATCCTTTCAGAAATTCGTTTTCTATTTTGTGTCATTTATTCAACTGATGATAACTCTCTCTTCATAAATATTAGGCATAGATGTACCTGGGTCTTTGGGCATCTCATGGGGGATAATGATGGGAGGCTTGTCCTCAGTTTTTGCGGCGACATCTGGAGGGGGGTTTAACTTCTGTGGCTCGTTGGAGGAAATGGACAGAGTGGTGAAGGTACTGATGAGCAGGATACCGAGACCAACCCACAGAACCAGCTATAACAGAGAAAGAGGAATGAAGAGAGAAAAGAGAGTTAGTGTATACAGTCATCTGAAATACAGTAAGATCAATGATGAGATGCAGATTAGTTTTCTTATTTATTGTCAGGCTCTATTAAATGCACTCAAAAATATAATAAAAAAATATAACTTATATAGGCAACGACTTAAAGGGTTAGTTCACCCAAAAATGATAATTCTGTCATTAATTACTCACCCTCATGTCATTCCAAACCCGCAAAAAATACATTAAGATATTTTTGATGAAATCCGAGTGGTATCTGAAGTCTTTTTGTTTAGTTTTTGAGCGCAAAAACTGAGCTTCATAAAATTAAGGTTGAACCACTGTAGTCAAGCTGACTATTTTAACGATGTCTTTGTTACCTTTCTGGGCCTTGAAAGGTGCAATGACGTTGCTGCCTACAGTATGTGTGGTTCAGATACCTCTCAGATTTAAACAAAAATATCTTAATTTGTGTTCAGAAGATGAACGAAGGTCTTATGGGTGTGAAACGACATGAGGGTGAGTAATTAATGAGAGAAATTTCATTTTTGGGTGAATTAACCCTTTAAAATACATCATGCCTTGATTATATTTTTGTGGGAAAATGTTGTTACTCCTTAGATCATAATGAAGAACAAAATCCACATTGCTAAAAAAAAAAAAAAAAAAAAAAAAAAAAAAAAAAAAAATCACATGATTTTCAAAAAATACTTTTTACTTTGAAAACTAACTTGAATATAATTAAGATATGTACACTCACAGGTATTCAAAGTTTTAGGGAATTATCATTTTTACTTAATGGTTACACCACTTACAAAAATAACTTGCAAAGATAAAACTGGTAAATAAAATGAAATGAATAAAATGGTAATAGATAGTTTTTGAATATCTTTTCAGCAAATTCAAATTTGCTAGATTTAGAAACAAAGTATGGATGGAGTTATTTTCCTCTCCCATTCAGTGTTGGCCAGAAGTTTAGAAAATTGGTGCAGAGTGCATTGGGTGACCAGAATGTTTGCGACTGGGGGTTTTTGTTCCACGTCTTTGATCTCTGTATTATAACGTTCAATATGAGTCCTCATGTTTGTAGTGCACCTAACATACTTCACTTTCGTTTTACACAGCTTGTATTTTGCATACATCTTTTCAAGCTCATTCTTCCCCTGGAGATGATAAAATCCAAAGTTTGTCCATGTGCTTGCCCTCACTGAAAATGGGAAGGATGCATTTGTTTCCCCCCCCTCCTTTGCTCAAGGATACTCCACTTCTGCTGCACTTCCTGCTCATGGTGTGAGGTGTGTGCTCTCTAAACTGTCCCAGTGCTGCACTGCTCTGCCCAATACACAAAGCTGGCAAGGGTATCTTTGGCATCCTACCTACAATAATGTCCTACAGTCATTAATGGTGCCCCAAACGCTGATGAAATCTATTAAAGCAGGCCCTTTCCAGTTTCACTGCCCCTGATCTGTGGGTATTCTTTGTGCATCCGTGGACCTGGACATGTCAGGCTGCTTGGCATGAGACATGGAAGAGTGGCATTATACACTCATGCCAACACAAACATCTGCTGCGCTCATTATGACAAGAAGCTCTTTTGGAATGATCTTCGCTCCAATATCAGAAACGCCACCCATTTGGGTGGACTCCAGTGTTTGGGAAATGACCCTGGTGGCAAAGACTCATGGGCATGGAAGTGTGGCATAGTTGGCACTAAAGAACAATGAACATCAGTATGTTGCTTGCTCGCAAACCACACAATGCAAAAGAGGTGAGGGAGACATCAGCATTGTGGTTACACATCGTCTAAGATGAGACCTCAGTTGTTTTCACTCTATTGTGAAAGAGCAAAGGCATCTGTAATTTGGGCAGGAGACGGAGGGGGCACAGCTCGAGGCACAGAGCCAGACAGTGCCAGCACACACACTGTGGGAATGACTCCACACAGCTTGTCAATGCACTTGCAGGATATCAAAATTAATGACAAACTCCATTACAAAGAGAGAAGAGCAGCTGCCCTTTCTTCCTCGCACACAATCCAAGTGCATTCTTATTTCATTTCACATCAGATATCACACAGACAAAAATTTGATGTCAGTAAGATTTCTTTAATGTTTTCGAAAGATGTCTTGATATGCTCACCAAGACAGCATTTATTTGATTGTGAAATATTAGGAATTTGAAATAACTGTACCTTATTTCAATATATATATATAATGTCAAATGAGTAAAAAATTTACGTCAGATGTTAAGAGTGCCATACCTGTGCAGTCCAGGCGTTCTTCATGATCTTCTTGTAGATGAGAGCTGGGCAGATGAAGCAGATCAGACTGCCCATGGTGGCTCCAGTCAGACCCAGGATGGTCTCCACTATGGCATGCAGACAAATACATACATTAATTTTATAGAACCATTCTGTACAAATCACAAAAATGTGGGTGCACTACTAATTAAGAATCTAAAAACATAAAAATCATACTATATAACCAATAGTTTTGTCTCTAAAATATGATTGGACAAGTCATATTTGAAGCTGTAAAATAGCCCATGCACATATCAGCTGAATTATATATTAATGTATTAAGTTGCTACATTACAAAACCAAACCAAAGTTAAGGATAATGAAGAATATTACGGGAAGAATTGATTTGTGTGTTCTGCAATTAATAACTGTAATTATTCATTGGATATTAGTGTATTTTATCACTTTTCTACTTGCACTCTTCTTTGCATTGCTCATAACACTTTCTATAAACTTCTAAATGTTACAAATGACTTCTAAAATGTCTGGTGGCGTAACTAAAACAAATAAAAAAAAATTGTAAAAAAGTGTACAATTTTATTCAAACAAATTTTCAAGAATACTTTACGATAACAAGTATTTCAAGTATTTTTTTAAAAACGACAATATATACACTACCATTCAAAAGTTTTAGGTCTGTTTTTGAAAGAAGTCTCTTATGCTCACCAATGTTGCATTTATTTGATCAAAAAATACAGTAAAAACAGTAATACTGTGAAATATTATTACAATTTAAAGTATATGTTTTTTATTGTAATATCCTTTCAAAGTAATTTATTCTTGTAATGCCAAAGCTGAATTTTCAGCATCATTACTGTAGTCGTCAGTGTCACATGATCCTTCAGAAATCATTCTAATATGCTGATTAGTTGCTCAAGAAACATTTATTATTATCAATGTTGAAACAGTTGTGCTGCTTAATATTTTTGTGGACACTGTTATACACTGTCTTTCAGAATTCTTTGATAAATAGAACGTTTGAAAGATAATATAAATATAAATCTTCTGTGTGCATCCAGTATTCATTTGTAAAAAAAAAAAATCTTACTGATCCAAACTTTTGAATGGTAGTTTAAATATAAAACATTTATTATATTTCTAAAGAACTAACTTAAAATAAAAAGGTATTATTATCAGATTTATGATATTTAAACTTACTGACCTTGACACACACTGTAAGTGATATAACCACCCTTTAACAGATTTTTTTTTTAAATCACTGTAATGCACAGCCTTAGATGGCTAATTGCTTTAATATATAAACCAAAATACAACAGCAAGCTGATCTAGAAGTGTACAAATCCATTCCAACCTGCACTATATTCAGACCCAACATGAGAAGGCAGTTTAAAGCAGAAAAAAAATGGCACAGGCAATCTACACCATCTCATCTCCTGAATCACCACATCCATCCTCCATCAGTCTTTCTCCCCAGACTGCTCCATCACACACTCCCCCCTCATCCCTCTATCTGCCTCCTACCATCTTTCCTCCATGCTGCCCTTGTGTTGCAAGGCTGGGCAGTGGGCCCAGGGGGTGTTTTTCATCCTGAGAGCAGCCATATTGTTTTACTCAAATTTATGCCCTGCAAAGTCTGCTTCCCTATGGTTGGATTTGTGGCCGCGAGGACACGCCAGTGGCCAGCGGAGCCGTCATGGAGGACAGAGCTATGCCTTTCCCCCATTCAATCGTCTCTGAGAGTCTCACCTTCCCCTCTCTATTAGTCTAATTGGGCCCAGTGAGCCAAATGGAGCCCGCGCCAGCGACAGCCAATCTCCATGAAGAATGAATAAAACATGGCACACCCCACCATCGCCTAAAACACATCTTTATCATCCTGTTCTGCTGATAATGAATGGACGGTACCGAGAGGAAGGATAAGGAGTGATTGACGGAGAGATATTTTAAAAGGGAAGATGAAGTGGGGTGTGATGTCATGACGGTATTAGGGAGAGTGAAACTTGCAAAACGTGAGCACACACAAACAGACTTACCATTAGGAATGAGGATGCCACCCAACATGGTGCCAAAAACAATGCAAAGAGTGATGCTCTTGAAACGAAGGGGTGGCATATACCCTCCTGCAGCAAAGGTGCCATCCTTTTGCTGAAAAACAGAGACAAACAGAGCACCAACAAACCTGTTACTAGATTCCAGACATGCATGTAGTTCTCCAAGCCTCTGTTATGGTTGAACAAGTGAAATGCATGTAAGGATATTGGGTTTGGCAGGCAAGCTTCATAAACCCCCCTCCGCTCTGTTGTCAAAATGCCAGATTTAACGACAGCATAAAACCCTTCGCCCGACCGCGAATCCAACCGTGATTTGAGCTGATTCAGCGTGGCAGTAGTGGTGAGACAGCGAGCTGAAGTCTTGGCTGCTTTATGGAGGAGATCTGGACCTCTTCTCATCAATCCAGCCCCTTTTATTTCCTCTTGAAACTCTCAGCGCCCCAGCAGTCTGCTGTCCGTGGAGGCTGGATCACTGGTGTCTGAGAAGTGGAAGGAGACTCAGGGGATCTCAAGGGATCCATACCAAGGGACAGAGCAGGCAAATGCATGCTGGCTGAGACCAGACTTGGGGTCTGACATCAGCCCTGTGTAAATCTGTTAGACTCAATGAAGTCTTTATTGAGTCCATTAAATTTAGCAAAATACTTCTGCAGCTGGTGCAGTTTATGTGCACCAGTAAGGAGGAGACACCTGAGTTTGTCCAGACGGTGCAAGATAAAGGATTTTAAATGTGGGCCAAGAATTTGGGTTTTTTTAAAATAGGGGATACATATTGTGGGTTAATTTGGTGTGGACAAAATGGGATGTCATTGTTGATATGTCCAACCAGTCACAATACACATCACTTTTGACAGTTCTTTCTCAAATCTACTTCAAAATAGGTCAATACAAATCTGCACTGTTTGGTTTCACAAAAGTAAATGAGAAATGCAATAAAACAGAAATCAAAACAGAAAGCAAGCAATCAACAAAGTGCTGGGGTTAGAACAGGGGTCATCAAACTGGGGTCAGGGCAGGATTAATATCGTTAACTAAAACTAACAAAAACATTTCTGTTAATAGAAATTATTAGTTGAAAAACTTAAGCTAAACAAAAATTAGAAATGTTGATTTGGCAATAAACTGAAATAAATTTAAGTTGAAGCACTAAAATGATAAATAAAAAAATTAAACTTAAATAGAAATATTAAAAAAATATATAAAATGACAAAAGAACATAATGAAATTACAAAAAAATTGAACTAAAATGAACATGAAAGCTTTTATTTTTATATTTTTAGTTCATTAAAAATGTGAATAATAATTAGAAAAAAAAACTAAAAGCCGCCAGGGGGTTTAGTACAAGTTTAGTGAGAAAAGTTGTGTAAAAATGAATCATAAATATATTAAATAAAATAAACAGTTAAAATTCACCAAATTTGACAAAATAGAAAATACATATTTTCCATATAATATTTTACACATATTTATAATATTACATTATATATTACAGTATAAATATAAAATTTAAATTTTATACATGAACAAATTGCTGTCTTTATGTTTTAGGATGGTGGTCGGTCACAAAGAAAACAACATATTCAGGGGGTCCAGGGCATTAAAAAGTTTGAAAACCCCTGTCTTACCTGCTGCTCGAATAGCATGGTGTTGATGGCCTGTCTGCAGGGCAGGATCATCATGGGGAAGCCCACAGCCACAGACATCATAAAGCCCACACGGATCATCTCCGTTACCAGGTTAGATGGAAAGTTCATCAGTACGTTCCCAGCAATGTTATCTGTGAAGCTCACATAACCGAAGAACCCTACCTGGAGGAACACAGTACAAAGCATTCAGTAATGTGATCCATTTTCAATTAAAACTAAAAAATAGACAAAAATGTACTTATTGCAATACTCTGTTTTGCCCATCAGGATTTGATTGGAGAGGCTGAGAAAGTTATTATATTACATTACATTAAAATCACCTAAACATTTTTTGCCAATGCACTTTTGTGCATCTTGTGCGGTAAATTATTTTGCCATATATTAATATATGATCATTTCAGCACAGTCCTAGTTTCACTGCAGTTTTTCAATTGAAAAAGATGGATACTCAATACTGAAGTAATGTTTGTTTGAAGAGCAAGCATGAAGAAGAATTCTGTTACATTGACTTTCCACTTCAGTATGTGGTTCTTCTGAGCAAACATATAATTTCTTACGGGGTCACTTGATCCTGCTTGAAATGATCAGGACTAATACTTCTTATGGCATTATACAGAAGTGGCCCAACAGAGATCCATGTCTCCTTCCTTGTCTCTTTGATGACCTCACAACCCCTCCTGACTGTGCAATGATATTGTTTTTATGTGATGAAAAATAGCAAGCTGATTTTCAAAGGTCTTTAAAGCCTATCGGCCCCCTGAAGGCCCTCTCTACAGAGAAACAAAGCAGTGCTTTCCCTCCTTTCCCGACCTTGCTGGCCTTGATCTAGCCGCAGAGGAAAAGGTTCACTTCAGTAGCAACACCAGGGAGAAGTCCTTGAGCCTGCCACAAAACTCCCTCTCTATTCTATTCTACAAACCCTCCCCTGAATCAATTCGGCTTTTGTTCAAAGAGAAAAAGCAAAAAGATGATGAAATATAAAAGTAGAATACAAAGAACACTGTAAAAAAAAAAAATCACGAGCAATATTATCTCTCAAGGTAATGTTTATACTTCAGCTTTCAGAGAAGAGAATAGGGACCAGAAACATTCTGACGATGTCTTAAAACACATTCCACACAAAGTGGCCCTGAAAATATTTATGAAGGAATAAAAAAGACACGGCATTTGATGTTGATGGAGCGCGTCAGTGTATATGGGTTATAGACGAACGTGCCAGTTGGTCTGACCTCATCGTCTGAGTTCTTTCTGTTCCTCTAAGCCCCGAATGGGAATTGGGAGGACATTCCAGGGTATCACTGTGAACCCAAAACCCACAAAAAGGGGAGGGGGGGCAATCACCTGTAGAGGACAGATATGGATCTAAGAGCAAGAACGTGAGCCGACGGCAACTCTACCATTCTTGAATCCTCATTTCTTTCCAGTGTCTGAGGGCACACGCTTTCAGGAGCCAATGAGGACAGAGCAGCAACAGAGCAAGTGTTTATGTGCAAGTTTTATATACATGCTATAGTTTGTATAAACAAAAATAAGTATACACTACCGTTCATACTTTGGGGTCAATTTAAGATTTTATGTTTTTGAAAGACATCTGATATACTCACAAAGGCCGCATTTATTTGATCAAAAATACAGTAAAACAGTAATATTGTGAAATATTACATTTGAAAATAACTTTTATATTTTAATATATTTTAAGAGTCACATGATCTTTCAGAAAACATTCTAAAATGCTGATTTGCTGCTTAAGTAATATTTCATATTATCAATGTAGAAAACAGTTAAAAAAATTTGTGGAAACCATGATACATTTTTTTTTTTCAGGATTTGATGAATAGGGTTCATTTTTGAGAATGATTTTTGTTAATTTTTTAGAACTCTTTTGTAACATTATAAATGTCTTTACTGTCACTTTTAATAAATGTAATGCATCCTTGCTAAATAAAAGTTCAGTTACTAGTTGAGACCCTTCCCATGACTGAACAACTTGCGGCTATCCGATCTGTATGTTTTTACTGTTTCCTAATATTATTTATGAAATAAGATTATAATAAAGTAAGAAATAGAGCACTTCTCATTTGTCAAAAAATTAAAAAGCATAAAATAAAAAATGAAAAGTGTCAGATTTTCTATACAATATGCATTTTAAACTTTTAAGTGACACCCATGACTAATTAATTAGCTACTTAGTCACTCCAGAAAAGGTTAAAACAGAAGAAAAGTTAAAACACAAAAAGTAAATGGTTATCGTTTATCAGTTATCAGCTGATGAACTGTCTCACACACTTACTGTGATGTAGAAGGTGGTGACCACGTTGAGGGAGGAGGTGAATATTGTGCTCATTCTCTTCACCGAGGGCTCATCCAGGCTGTCATAAGTGGGTAATACTTGCCTATGGAAGAAAAAACTTTTTATATACATCAGGCTCAAGATGCATTCCTTGAAGTGGGTCAACACAAGTTAAGACTATAACATTCTGTTGATTACCACAGACAAAAAATCAGTTGCAGCTCATATTTTTGATAAAATGTTTATATTATTTCTTTCACAAATGTCTGTTATTATTTGAACTGTAAAGAAGTCTAAATCATTATTTAACAGTGTTCTAGGTGGAAGAATATTTGGTTGTGCATAACTGATGTAATTATTGTGGGTGAAATTTTCATTTTTAAAGCAGTCAATTTCTTGTTTCTTTGCACATATCATGTGAATGTTACAGGGTCTACCAGTTTTACATGGAGTGATCCCATAAGCTTAAAGTAAACATGATGTTTTTACAAACTTAAGAACACCATGTGGTAATCGACAGCATGTCACAGATAAATTCTTGCATCAAACCCAAAGCATTCCTTTAAAATATCACAATACTACAGGACATATTATTATAACAGATGCACAATTTGTGCAATGTCAGATTTATAGCAATGTTATGAGAAAATATAACAAATATAACATTATGTGAAATCACATAAATGCTTATTTATGGGTTAACTCAAACTGACCAGTCACAGTATAATCATTATTTAGCATAAGGACATACTGAACTGTGCATTTGAGCTCTAGAGACGTAAACATGCAAGAGAGCAAGAGAAGCAGGAATTTAATATAGAAAGGCCATCACTCATTTCAGACATACAAAAGACAAAATGGAGGGAGGGTGGGAAGGAAGGAGGGAGAGCCGAATTGGATGAAACAAGCACTGATAAAGGGTTCAGTATCACAGAAAAAACAAAAAACAGCTACAAAAAGAGCAGGAAAAAAAAATCTATGTCTGTCATCAGGACCACCAATAAAACCAGACGCCAGCAAAACATTAAATGGGGAATTTACAACGGCTATATATTATCGACAAGTGCTAGTCAGACTTTAGCATGTTATAAAATTTCCTGGCAGTATGGGCTTTTATTCGGGCTCTCTTGCTCTCAGCCCACTCACAGCTCTCGTAGACACAGTCAGAGCCCATTCCAGCTTTTATTGGGATATACAGTACCACGTTCTGGGCTTTTTAAGCCAACGCCTGATCTCACACCAAAGGCCAGTCTGTCTCATAGCTGGAACCCACTCGCAATAAAAACCAGAGTAGGAAGAGAGAGAGACATCTATGCAGACTTACACATTTTATGTGTATTTTTTTCTTCATTTTCACGTATTCATTACGGCATTTGCAACACAGCACTGTTTGGATATTGCTCAAACATTCATTTTCCATTCAAACTCCATTTGAAATTTGAAAATCTCCCATTGACTGCATTAAATTGATCAAAAGTGACAGTAAAGACATTTATAATGTTACAAAAGATTTCTATTGAAAATAAATGCTGTTACTTTCTATTCATCAAAGAATCCTGAAAAAAAATGTGTCTTGGTTTTAACTGAAATATTAAGCAGCACAACTGTTTTCATCACTGATATTAATTAGAAATGTTTTTTTGAGCACCAAATATTAGAATGATTTCTGAAGGATCATATGACACTGAAGACTGGAGTAATGATGCAGAAAATTCAGCTTTGCCAACACAATAATAATTACATTTTAAAATACATTAAAATACAAAACAGTTTTTACTTATTTACTGATCAAATAAATGCAGGTTTGGTGAGCATAAGAGAATTCTTTCAAAAACATTTTTCAAAAAACGACCCCAAACTTTTAAAAATGAATAGATGTTGTGATTGTAAAATTTGCATAATGTATTGTATAAATGTCTACAAATGTCTCCAGGAAGACAAAACCTCTATGATCTGAATGTGGCATAATCGAGGATTTGTCTTTCAAGGCCGGTAAATGCTCCCTTTGTTTCTCCTAAGAAATACTTATTAACTGACTCCATTTAACAGCCAATGGTTGATTCTCTTACAAAACTAACAGAAAACAAGTCACATGTTGAGTCTCATGACACTGAGATGTGCAACACGTGATTATGTGTAATTTACCCAGAATCTAAAAATCTGACTCTATTTATCTAAACCCTAGTATTCCTTCAGGAAATGCAAATATACTTTTAGAATTTCTTTCAAGGTAAGTTTTGATCTTTTAAGTCCTTCCAAATGTTTTTTTAACAATATCTTTCACATTGCCAATAGAGTTCAAACTGAATTGAGAGAGATAGAAATAAAATGGGGGCATATGTTAGTGGCACAGCCAATTAAATGCTTTTACAGCCATGACATGGATGCAAAATAGAATTCAGACGTATAACTACAGAATTATATAGATACATTAGAATTCAGTGTCATAAGATGGAGAGAAAATACCCCAGAAAAGCCATTCCTGATGAATTACAGTGAGTGTGAAGGGGGAAGATCGGTGATGCTACAGTCCCACTGCAATTTCTCTACACCTCTACCAAGTGTTGACACAGTAATTATTTTGTAATACTGCTAAAATGATCCCGTCATAACACCTAAAGCTGTGAATCTGTGACTTGATGCTGTGTAAGCTGACATGACAATTTTATGATAGGAATAACACCATTATAGTGTTTACACATTACAGCGGTATTTACACATTAAGCAGGAGCCGTATAAGGGCACCAGTGGACCCAGAATGCTGCTCGTCAATGAACAGTATCTGTTCTATTAGTCAAAAGAGCAACCAGGTCAACTTTTCTCTAAAGATTCAATTTGGCATCAAACAGAGCTCGTACTAAATGTACTAAAGTAATAAATGTAAATGGATGGGTAAACGTAGGCGACGACAGGAACTGTTTGTGGTCGGATCAGAGGTCATGTAGCGCCGTCTCGCTCTTCTAATGATCGGGTGTAAGTGGCATTGTATGTCAATGCTGGCCAAGAAGTCACAGCCAAATATCACTCATCACCCTTCAGAGAAAGAGAGTGTGTGTGTGTGTGTAAAGGGGGTGTCACAGTCAGCCTCAAGAACCGCATTACCTCATCCACACCAGAATCCAACACTGACACCTCCTCCACCCCAACACCCTCACTCTCAAACACACACACACATTTGTGCTGGCATCCGCACACTTAGACACCTCAATTCTATTCACTCCCAAACACATAAATACCTAGACACACACAAACATGCACCATGTTAAAGATAACAGAAGGAACCTTATATGCATAGGCCTATATGTGCGCAAAGTAATAAAAAGTAACTTTTTTCACAAATTGATGTTTTTCTCAGATTTTTTTTCTCAAAAACATTAAAAATATCTTGCCGACCCGAACTTTTAAACAGTAGTGTATATATATGTTTAAAAGCTGCAGTCCGTAAACTTTGCCTCTTTGTCGCCATCTCTGTTTAAAACCTGCAATTGCAGTTATTTGCAGAATTATCATCTTTACATGGGTTGTGTTCCTCAGCGTGGATGAATCTAATGTTTGCTGTCAGCAGGGGTGGAAATGGGGGGTAACGCGGGGGGACGGCGTCCCCGGAGTGAATTTCAAGGGGGCACGGCGTTCCAGTTCAAATTGGTTCGATTCTTTTATAGAAATGAAGGGATTTCTGTATTTATTCACTCAATAGCTTACGAAAACGAAACTGATTCAGCGCAAAAACATATCGCAATAAAATTGCATGATTAATTATAAAAAGATCGCAATCTGAATTCAAACATCCACGCGATCTTACTCAGTGCTCGAAGTGGGCCGGTACGCACCGGCACTTCTCTATTTTAATCTGTAGCATACCCACGCTTTGTCTTGCATACCGCCACTTCTTCCATGTTGCCAGTACTCGATCTAACCACCACACCGAAACATAGAAAGAATCAGGCTGTTAATTAATTTTATAAATCGCGTGTTCGGAGCTTTTATAAGCATGAGTGGTGCACCGCGCGCGAATCACCGCAGGCGCGTTCACCAGCGCGCTCCAAAAGTGTGATAAGATTTGCGCGAGCCGTTCCAATGATAAAATAGAACGTTCTCAATAGAATTCAAATGGGTTTCATTTGAATTCTATTCAGAATGTAGTAAAACGTTATGGAGAAAGTCATCATGATCTAAAAACAGCCAGTAAAAAGACTGATGAAAAGAGGGGAAAACATGATGATGATCTTGCAAGCATTTTAAACTTCTCATGACCACCTTTCCTAGAATGTGTCACGTTCTATTGTATTTATTGTGGTACATTTTAACTAACTTGTTCAAGAATTTATAATATATAATCTATCAAGGCAATAGATTTTAAAAAAGAGAGAAGTTAACATTGAAGTTAAAAAGTTAACATTGCCCTAAGCATGCAATGAGGAGCCATCGATGGTCTAGCTGTAATTATATCCTTATTGTAACAAATGCTATGGTTAAACAATTACAAGAACTACTTTTTCATAAGGCCAAGTACAAGCTAGAATCATGGATCCTCTTGAATTATTGATTAAACATTAGTTTTCCTCATGTGTAAAATGTGTTCTGCTAATATGACAGATATGCCCATTAGGAAAAACCTGCCTGTATTCCAAGAATCAACAAGTCCGGTATAAGAAAATTTTAAGTAGATAGTTTGACTTCCCATGGCACTTTGTAAACAAGTGTTAACTATAGGTTGTTGCTTTATTGCAGTTGTGTTATCAACCAACTTTGCATGTGTGGACCATTTTGCAAAAATAAAGCAACAAACAAATAAATAAACCTCACGAGGAAGCAAACCCAAACTCCTCGCAACCAAGGAAGACAACCAGTCCCCCATCCCAAATGGAAGTGAACAAAATAGAGTAAATCAGCCTTTGAAAGTAACTTGATACTTCAAATAAAGATTGCATCAATTACATCATTACACCAGTAGGTGGTGACAAATGATTGTTAAAAATGTATTTGTCATTGATTCATTCATTACAAAGAATTGTTCAAAAACGTTGATTCATCTATGAAACAAGTGACATCTTTATAATTGAGTCATTGAATCATTTATTCAAACCGATTTTTTTTATAAAAAATAATTCATTCAAAATAATTAATGTTTTTTGTAAATAGACTGCAGCAATGTCAGAATCAGTAAATTACATTTTTTTTTTTTTTTAAGTTGTCTATTCAGAATGATGGGAGAATTGTGATTCTCAATTTCCAGAATCTTGCAGCTTATTGAGCAAAAATCAGCAGTTGAAATTATTTCAGCGAATATTAGAATAAAACTGCATGTTCAGGTAGCAATGTTTTTTTTTTTAAACTCCATGTCTATGGTAACATCCTCAAAACAAAAAGTTTTATAAAATGATAAACATCACATTTCAACCCTTTTAACCATTGTTTAAGAAAAGGGATGAGTGAATATTATTATATTTACATTATTATCCAAATTATTTTGCTTTTTAGAATGCACATCAGCTTCCTTTTGCATTAAAACTGGATTCCCCTTTAAATGTCTAATCGTTGATTTTCCAAGTATACTAAACTGAGTGGTAGCCATCCAAAACATTCAGTTTTCTTTAACCTGAGGACAAATGTATTTAAAATGTTTGTGACCTGTTCAATTCAATATGCAAATTCCTAGACAATGTATCTTTAATTTGGCCAAAATCAAACAGGTTATTTTCTCCAAGCAAAGATTCTGTTGAATTAAAGGTGTTACAGAGGATGTTTTCGACGACTGAGAAACCAAAGTCTGTTACTGAGGTTTTGAAATGAGCGCATTCGTAAGAACAACCCCCCTCCTTCACAGCTCATTTCGAGGGATCGCCTCCCAAAACTCGTGCAGGAGTATTGGAACATGAGTGTTTGTTTACCACCGGCATTCGCTGTGTCGTGTTAGTGGATTCATTATGTCGGACTCACCGCAGGTAACTCATAATCTGCAGTTTTTACTCCTGACAAAAACATTGCATGCGGCACCTGTGGAGTGTGGAAGGTTACTGGAGCACGCACGTCTCTCACAAGGAAGGTAATGGCAGTGATTGACAAGCCAGAGGGCCAATCGTTTATGCGATGATCGCGTAAACGATTGGCTGAAGTTTTTAAGGCCCTACCTCGTGCACAGATGATGTATATTGATATTATTCCTTTCAGTGCACCTAATAAATAGTATTTTATCAGTTAGTATAGAGTTTCAAGTAATATTGCAAAAATGTATAAAAAAAAACATCCTCTAAAGAACCTTTAACATGTTTGTGCCACACACAATTCATAAATGTTGTTCAATGACCTTTCATTGACCTTGATAATTAAGAAAATATTGTTTGGAGGAAACATGAAATAGGCCTGTTTAATGTTAGCATATTTTATATAATTGTATAATATTTTATATTTAAATACATCTGAATAGTCATTGAAAGTAAAAAAAATAAAATAAAAATCCTTCCCATATAGAGTCCCCCCAGTGAATCTCAGCCATTTCCAGCCCTGGCTGTCAGTCACCACACCAGTGTGGATACAGTTCTTCGGAATCACAGATTCTGCGTCTTAGCAGTACGACCAAAATGCGAATTTCTCCGCAGTCCGAAGTCTTTTGCTTTTGACTATGGGTTAATCTTCCAGTTGTCACTAACGATTGACATTTGGACCTTTCTGGATTACAATCCGCCATCAAAATGATAAGTTTAATTATTGCAGCTGCTGTGAAAAAAGGCTATAAATGATCTGCCGCCGGCAGCTTCCTCCACATGCCATTATAGCCTACTAGCTGGGACTCCTTTATGTAAACAGACGTAATGACGCAAAGACGAACGGCTGCATGCTCAAATTTCGCGTGGAAACCCACCAGTACCACCCAAATTATAAAACATTATTACAAGCTTACCGTTGTGAATCGGGCTAAGGTAAGAAGATAGTTTTGAACACTGGCTGGTTATGTACTTCCTCAAAAATTGATTATGGATAATTTTAAACAAAAAAGTTACAGACTGCAGCTTTAAATATAAACATTTATATTAGGGCTGGGACAATATATCGATGCATCGCTATTTGTGGATCGATTCTGATATTTTACAAATGCATTGCGATTCTCTCTCGAAATGATTCTGAGCTTAGTTTTTAACAGCAGATGGTGCTCTCGACTAGTTTTTAACCGCACACTCAAATGCTCACAAAGAAGAGCGCTGAAGAGTCTGAGATTGTATTTGCACCTCAGAATGCTTTTATGACGTCAGATTAATGTAAACAGCCCACTGTAAACACCCTTGTAATTAACTTAAACCTTTTTGAACTTTATGAATGATTATTTTATGGAAGGTTCAAGTAGTGTGTGTAAGGAATTGGAAGGGAGCAGAGTACGGGTGTTTCTAAAGCATATAGTGCCATCTGCTGAGAATCAATTCGAGAAAGAATCGAGAGAAAATTGAGATGCATTCGTGATACATATTTTTTTAACACATCCCTGGATGTTTATAGATTAATTGTTTAAAAAAACATCAATTTGACAGACAATATTAGACAGGTCAAAACTATGATAACCATAAGTGTATTGTAGAGATTTTATTTAATATGATGTAGATATAGTAAAACTACAGTAATAATGACATGCACAATAAATAAAGAAAAAAAGAAAAAGAAAAGAAAAGAAAGGAACTGGGAGTGGAAGTGAATGGACATTGGTGAATCGCGTTAATGTTGTGAAACATAAGAAACAGAAAGAAGTGAGTAAATTATGCTCCCTGCCCAAACTTGAGAATACCTGACCAGGTAAACACTGAGATTACCAACCCCTTGCATGGTTAGTATATTTGAGCTAGTGAAAAGGAAAAAATAGAGACATAAAATTAGTTCAAGATGGAGAAAAAGAATGTGAATTCTTATCAAAATCTTATGGACAAATGTCTCCCAGCAGTATCAAAGAGCTGTAACAATGTTAACTATGATCTCAACATTAGTCTGTGGTACTCCCACAACATATCATAGTTTCAGCAAAGACTGTGTCAGTGCACAGTGGTTGAATTCATCAGGGGAAGATCCGGTCACGGTGAGCTCTTTTTGGATGAACTATGATAAGCTTCAAAAACTCATCATTCCATATTTATGAATCATTTATGCTTGTATCAAAATGCACTAATAGTTCAACTGACAAGTTGCCAACTGACAAAATAGATCAAGACAGCCTTGTGGGTCAGTCTTTTATTGCTAAGAAAACTGAAGCTATTCAAACATGTTATAAAGGGAAAGAGGCCTTTCATGGTTAGGAATAGTTCACTCATAGCTGAAATGCATTCTGTCATTACTCACTCACCCATCGTTCCAAACCTGTATGACCTTCTTCCTTTCTTCCAACATTTTTACATGGCAAGTTTTCTTTATGCACATGTGCGAAAGAGATTTAAAAGCTATAGCTGAAGCAAGACAAGCAGTGAATAAAACTAAAATGTTGGTCTTTTCCTCCATGAAAGAAAGAATGTCATACAGGTTTGGAATGACATGATGGTAAGTAAATGATGACAGATGTTTCATTTTTGGGTCAACTATGCCTTTGAGGAACAGAGTTAGTATTAAGAATAGGGTAAAAACAGTACGCAGAGGGCAAAAAGTTGAGCATTCCACGCAGATTAGTGCCACACAATTTCTAAGATATTTGATAAAGATTATAGTTATGACAAGCTAAGCAGCTTCAAAGGTCCATTTTCTCAGAGCAAACACTCTTGTATTAGGTACATCAGCTCTTGAATGTCCTTTTGCACCATTAAAATGGAGCCTTACATAAAGCCTAACTGGCCTGACTTAGGCAACAGAAAGGAGGGGAGAGGCAGTGCGAGGATTGGGGAGTACTTACGACTGACAGGCAAATGCCATGCCACAGATAGGGATGCAGCGAAAGACGCCGTCCCACCGAACGTAAATGACCTTGTTCAGCCACTGGCCAGTGAGGAGGCCATGTTTGAAGGAGGAGAGCACCATCTGTGGTGGAGGGGAGAGCAGGAGGGTTACAGAACATTCCCATAAAGAAGGGAGAGAAAAGGACGAGGAGGGCAGTGATGATGCTGTGATAAAACTCACTGACTATGAAGAGAGCATGGAGACCCTGTAATCTGTTTGAAAGAGATTTAAAGTCTTCACCCCCAAAATTAAAATTCTGTCATCTTTTACTCACCCTTATGTCTCAAAAGTCTTTTATGCTCAACAAGGCTACATTTATCTGATCAAAAATGCAGTAAAAGCAGCAATATTGTGAAATATTATTACAATTTGTTTACTATTTTAATATATTTTAAAATGCAATTTATTCCTGTGATGCAAAGCTGAATTTTTAGCAGCAATTACTCCAGTCTTCGGCGTCACGTGATCCTTCAGAAATCACTCTAATATGCTGATTTGGCTCTCAGGTAACATTTCATATTATTATCAAGGTTGTACCACTTCATATCTGACAGCCGCAAGACCGGCCGAATGCGGTGAGTGTATGTTAGAAATCAGGAATGGTGAGAAAACATTGTGCTTGGTACGTTTTTCTTGGGTCTTGGGTCAATCAAACTTGGGTCTTCAGCCGACATAGTTTAATTCCAGTCTGGCTAGAGCGCTTTCGATAATGTTTACGCATTAGGCCAGTAGGTGGAGAGTAGGCAGACTTCTGTGGCTGTTCGAACACATTCGACCACATGAGCGTTTACACTGCGAAAGCAATCCGGTGCATTTTCGACTACCTCTGGAAGTAGTCGAAAGTGGACAAGATCAAAATGTTTTACACCCCGTTTACACCTGTATTTAGCGTTGTCCATTTGTGATCCAATCGACCAAAACGCATCTTAATACCAGGTTGGAACAGGGCCTTAGAAGCTTGAAATCCTCAAAACAGCACTTACTTTTTCTGTTGTGCGTCATGGTAGAAAGAAAGTCCTCATGTTTAAAACAATATTATGGTGAGTAAATCATAACAGAATTTTCATTTTTGAGTAAACTATTCTTTAAGGGGAGAAACAAAGGAACTAATTTGCCAACTAATGGGGGAATGTCATATTGAAAAAATCGTACTGATCAACTTCCACATATGATTTTCAATGCCAGTTCATATCTGAAGGACAGCAACACTTTCTAGTTACATGCAAAACAATCTTGAAAGACAAAATCTGATTGCTACACACATTTGCAGAAAACATTTGCAGCAACTCACCACTTTCAAAATCAAAAGCACCAGCCCGTGTAACCATCTGTATCACCAACCTTATCAGACCTGCTTACCCAGTCGTAAGAAAATAATTCTAGTGGGAATATATCAAGGGACGCTGAGTATCACCTAAGAGTCAAGACAACTCTGACGACCCACAATACATATGAACATATGAACGAATGCACTGACCTCACACATTCACACACACAAAAATACCCTGAACCAGACAGCACCGACAAACAGAGCTTTAGATTGGATGAAGGTGGACAGAGGAGGAAGGGGATTTTGGGTAATGTAGCTGAATCCATGGCAGTGGTGCGGTCCGTTCTCCGGGGCGGATTACTTACGGGTGGCAGCAGAAGGTGGTGGCGATAATTGGCAGACACTGTATGACACCCTTGAAGCGCCACAGATGTACTTGCTCCACCCAGGAGCCACTGATTATTCCGTAACGCAGAGACGACAACACTATCTATAGGCCGGCGAGTCAGAGCGTCAGATGGTCAGTCAGAAGTCAGCATCAGGAATGGGGGCGGGGCAGTGGTTCAGATGGGGGCAGAGGAAGACACATAGATGGTTAAATGCTAGACTAATAAATTGGGTTGGGGAAAAGAACGCCCTGTGGAGCTGGATAAAAGGTATATAACCTGTAAAGGTAATTACACTGTGATGCAATTGAATAAAAAACTCCAGGAACATCCATGCAATGTCAATGTTATAAATATTCAGATTACATAAAGTTGGGTCAAAAAATCAGGACCATTAGTAAAAATGCTTCTATGTTGTGGGGAAAATGCTTTTTTTGTCATTTTATTATTATAAATGATATTATCAACATAATCCAAGTGAAAACTTGTGTAAAACCTGAATTTCAAGCATTTTTTGCCTCAATGGAAGAACGAACACTTGACCGTCTTTATAAAGAGGTTCACATGATCAATATCACATTTAATTACTGACCTAGAAATAATGCAGAATCTTAAATATCTATGTCTTATTCATTTTACGCTTCTTTGTTTTACATTTCTCAAAATTCTAAAACTTACAGGTTAAATTAGAGAATTTCAATATGATCGCAGCTATTTTTCCCCCACTGTATATAACTTGAAAAACATGTACATTGAATATTCATTGAATTTGATTTAAAAACTGCTCTCTACCGCATTCAACATCTTTCCCGAATACAGAGTTTTATAATGTTCTCTGTTCTGTGATGGTTCTCTTTAGTTAAGAGCTTACGCTTCACTTTTAAGCTTCCGAAAAATTCACAGACATTGAAGTCCTGCTGCCATGGTGATGCATATTCACATTGTATTCACAAAAATCAGCCAATCGCCACATTAAACTTCTCAAAAGAGACAGAAATTGGCCAATTTCATTTATAAAAGCTATAAATGAATTCCACACATACTTAATACACTACATCATTGAAGTGACTTTCAAAAACATGTCCTTAAAGCAATCATAATGAGCAGCTGTAATTTGAAGTGTTTGAAAGTCATGTTGAAGCGCCCTCTTATGCTTTATAAAACACATTTTTATATTATTTAATTAAATATTCAAATAGCTAAAAGATCAAATTACCCCTTTACTTCCTCATACCAATGCCATATATATATATATATATATATCAGGGACGATTTCTTTAAGACTGCAAGGGAAGCTCGGCTTCCCTTATAATGTCACAAAATTAATGGTCAAATATGTACTATTGTATTAACATTTTATTGACTAAAAATGCGTTAGAAAACGTTCATCTCAAAGACGAGTTCGTTCAGAATCAGTTACATATAGCAGGTCGGCTGACTCGATTTCCTTCTCATACATTCCCGCAGCGTCACAGTGCATTTCCCTATTGAAGCCCAGCGTCCATTGACTTCAATGGGGCTGCTTTGAACGGTTTTTTTCAGCGCTTCGAAACTAGATGGTCATTGGATAAACGCTGCGATTATGTCCCGCCCACGGACAGTCAGCGTCTCTGGGGGTGAATGGGGAGTGGGCTGGCCCGGACTCCGAGCTTCTGCGTGATGATTGGAGGGTCTGTCGAAAGACTGCATCTCCTTTTGACTGACAGCGATTCTGTACTATAAGGAATCACTGAAGCTATTCGCGCTCAGTCCCATCGCGGATTTCTCAAGTTCAGTCGAAATAAAAACTGCTGCAACCTATTTCTTTGATATTTGCTTGGCGAAATTGCTTGATTTTCATCATACATTTCACACAATTATACACCACATTCCTTGTTTCAGTTTTACAGAGTTTAATATTTTTTTACTTGAAAAGACTCCTAGTTGGTACGACAGGGTCACAGACCATTTTCTTGAAAAGGAACGTAGGGCAGAATTTACTTTTAAATAAATAGACAATTTTATGATGTAGGCCGAAAATGAGCTTCCCCTCTCTGACAGACCAGTAGCCGCCACTGATTATATATATATATATATATATATATATAAGTAAACTGTCTACACCTGGATGAGGGTGTGCTTATGGGTTTTACAGGGTTGGAGTTTGGAACACTGGAAAGGGGAACGACTCACCGTGAACATGAAGAGTGTGTAGAAGATCAGCGCCATGGCTGAGAACGACTGGATGGATGACATCATGTTTCTCTGCAAGCTGAGGGGCAGTACGACTAACAGCGAGACTGAGATCAGTAACACGATACGAAAGCTACGTGTCACCTGAAAGAGCAAAAGGAAAAGCAGTTACTGGCAAATTCAGGGCATCAAAAAAAAAATATATATATATATTTGTTATTACTAGTCGTCGGTCGAACGATATTGTTTTTTTCATGGCCAATGCTGATATCTTAGAGAGCAGAGTGGCCGATGGCCTATATAAAGTACAATATATATAGATAGCCTTGGCGATATATCATTCAACCACTAGTAAGAAATATTTATGGCCAGTAATATTTCTCAATTCACCTGACATTGGCAGGTGTGATAAAAAGTTCATTTTCACACAGAAACTGTGATCTAATCTACTCTAGAGTTATAAAACGTCTATGAAGGGTTTTTTTCTTTTGTAGCTCAGCACTCTTTAAAGATAGGGGCCTTTGATTTTATCAGTACAAGAGGTTTATAAACAAGGGCAATGATCAGTTCTGGGAACTGCATATGAACAATTAATAGATTTGGAAGAAATGTGTTGGAGTTAGAACAGGAGTTTACCTAATTTTAGCCATGTGACAACCTAAAAGTAGGAAGGTTATTTCTTACCTGCAGCCCAAGCAGCTGAGCAAAGAAGTTGGACCCCAGATCTGCGATGACAACGTAGAAAGCAATGCATGTCCCCAGCATGAGGCCAATCATGCTGAAAAGAGAGAGAATGTCAGCAGCAAATACAAGCAAACTTTACTTCGTTCATGAGGTCGAATTTCATCCCTACAAAGGCATCTTACCTCAATTCCACAAGTGCTTTGAATGGTTTTCCATAAGCATGAAAAGCTGGGAAGTGAGAAAAAAGGTAGACAAATTTTAAACCCCAAACCAAATAATTTTCTTAAATTATTTTTCACCCATTTGACAATAAAGGTTGTACATTTTCTCTTGAATAGTATTTTTAATGTAACACTACTATCAAAAACATTTCTGTGGCAGGAGCTCTTTCAGTCTGTGTTAACGGTGAGTTGTAGGTTCTTGGCTTTTTCTTTTAATTTTGCTTAATCGTAATGAAAACAATACAACAGATGTTGCAATCTTGCAATCTGGTCACCTGATTTAATGAACAATATAATGAATGCACCACTGCCAGATTTAATATTTATTATAATCATTATAATTACAACTTGTAATAATTGCTTTAATGAGATCGTTGTTTCTGCCTAAATGAAAACATGATTTGTATTATCTTAGAACTGTAAATTTTTGACATATGGACATTACTTTGACACAGTCACCTCTGATAACAGATTAATCTAAATTGTAATGTAGAAAAATGCATTTTTCTGTAAAGTTGCTTTGCAAGTGCTATACAAATAAATGTGGACTGAATTGAAAGAATTATTCCACAGTAATTGACACACATGACACTTTAAAACATAATTATATGGTAAATGATGGAAAATGAATGCAGCCTCTGGGTGTTTGTTGCTTTTGGCCACTCTCACCTAGTCCAGCATAAGTCCTGCGTTTGGTGTTACTGGCTGAGTGGACTAGAAACATGCAGGACTGGTGGGTCATCCATGAACAGAAGAACAACAACAACGTGCCCAGCACAATTCCACACTGCAGAGAGAATGAAAAAGAAAAATTGCTATAAAAAGTAATAGATGAAAACAGATGTCCTACATGTTTAAAATCAAAGTCACATGCTTACACGGATTCTTTCACTGACACAAAATAGTGTGGACAAACTAAAATTGCATCTTATCAATTTCTGATTCCCTCCGTTCACAGATTATTAACCAGGAAAGTTGTGTGTAAACAACTGTGAGTGCATTTGGCAGACTTCAACATATGAAATCCTCCTATCAGCACACTTTCCCATGACACCTTTAACCATGTGTTTACCTGTTTGAAGCAGAAGGGCATCGTCAAGACACTCACACCCACAATGCTGTTTACAACGTTCATGATCAGACCCCAATTTGACGCAGTCATTTTGGCTCTCGGACACCTGAGATCTCTAATTTCCAGACGGGTGTGTGTGTGTGGTGCTTAAGGTTTATTTGAGAGAAGTGGGTTGACACAGATGTCCTTTAAATGTTCGCTATGATGCTCTGTGGAGACAGAAGAAGAAGAAAAACATTAGCATTATCACATTCAACCTTACTGAGACTTTTGTTTTTGATTTTCTTGTTTTATATGCTTTGTAAATATACAGGTTAATACAAAACAGCAATAAATAAATCGTTTTCAGCAATTAAATTGCTTATTTATTGATTAATTCATAATTAAATTTTATGCTGTATGACAAGAATAATATGCAAACAGCTTCTGAAAAACAGTAATCAATGCAAATCAAAGCATATACAAATATATATAATCAATACAAATGACTATTAAACAACACCAACTCCAAATAAACTCTGAAATATAAGAAAAATGCTATATTTAGATTGATATAGAAGATTTCTTTCCATGCTAAAGGAAAACAGATCATTACAGTATGACACCACTATTGTTGGTTTAGATATGTCAGTTTACAATAAAATCACAAATGGCAGAATGTTAGACAGAAAATATGCAATGTTTGCTTTTATCTTGAATCCCTGGTGAAAATAAACATTTTAATCTATCAGATTAATATTAGAGTTCATGTGACTCTGTGTAACACTGAACACTATACACTTTCACACATCAACTAGTTATTGTATACTGTATAACTAATTTGCCAATTTAATATGCTTTTTGTACGCAAAAAATAGCATTTCTCATAACTAACCACACTGACAGTTTATAAAGTTTCCCATCTCAGGACTGAGGAGGTTTTAAAAAAGTTTGTTTACATACCACGTCCACACTTTTCCCATCAGTCATTCATTTCTTCTAAGTCACCATCGGTTCATGACTGTTTTAAAACGATTATTAATAAACGTCCGGTGATGTTTATGCCGTCTGTATAAAGTTACAGGAGATTCAACAAATATTTAAAAAGATATTTCACGAAACAGGCAAAAAAAATCCTTGTTTCCCCTAATCTGTAACCAGGAAGTACGCACAGTGCTGCCAGTGTGGCGTTACCACCAAAGACACTAGTGCGCCCCGCTGCCTCCAGTGGCCAGGAGTGGAATTACATGCTGCCTACATCGTCACAGCATGTCATGGTTAGTCACGTTCACTTTCATTTGACGAATATTGCTGAAATTGGAAGTTGACGGTTTGTTCGTTTTGTTTTCAAAGTAACCAACACCTGCAATATCTTAGAGTCCCGCAATGCTTTACTTTGACACACGGTGTAGGTTTTATTCATGCAGAGATCACATCAATGGCTCTGTCTGTCAACAGCACCTACACAGACGAAACACGGTGTTGTTTCATTTGGACAGAGATTTGAGCAGGAAAGGGAAACAGGAACAAGGGATGTTGATCTGCAACAGGAGCCCTGCGGAATCCGGGCAACAGAGGCTTCTGTTCTGTTGCTAGTTTGTATGGAGGAGAGAGGTTGGGACCAGCGTGCCCCAGTCAGGCATATGCTCTCCTGGGAGGGGATTTTAGTGTGTTGTTTTAGGGGGGCTGGTTTTGGGTAGGAGACAGGAAAAGTCTGGCTATTGTGTACCACTGGCCTTCGAACCTAACTGACAAGTCAGCCCATTGGCCGGAGGGTCTTGTCACTCCACACCTAATCCCTGAAGATTGGAATTAGGCCCAAGCAGCAGAAGGAGAGACCGTGGGCAGATTGCTGGGCAGATTTGGCAGCGGGGGGAGAGAGATTCTGTAGCCAGCAAGAAATTAGACACAGGCACCCGATTGAACCGCTGACCTCCAGGGGAAACCCCTGGTCAGCGCGAGGTCACGGGAGCACAAAGCGGGGCGATGAACTGCGAGAGGTCAAGCATGCATGCGGCTGAAAGAGAGCCTTTGTGAGCTCAGGCATGCACAAAATTTCCCATCAGCCACCAAAGTCACAGGCTCCTCAGGAAGCAAAGGAAGGGGGATGAAACCTGGCGACGGAGAGTTGCAGCGCTTGATGTGTGTGTGTGTGCAAGTGACCTCAGAAAGGACACACACAGACTGCGGCTGTAATCACATTTAATTACACATCAACCAGCCTTGTGAATGAGGTTTTTAATGCAGACTCTCCCTGCACACAAAAAGACTGACATGTGCAGCTAAACATTGCCTACCTTTGTCCTCCTAAAATCTATTAAAGCCCTCTCTATTAACCATCAGCATTGCTAAAGGCTGCAGATAACGGCCATTATGTTGATAATTGTGAATAAAAGGAACAAAAGATGTTTTTTGTGCAATGAGAATGGTATGCCTCAATCAACCGTTCAACTAAAGGTCGGACCTATTTATAATGGGAGCCTGGTTGAATTTAAGGGCTGATTCAAATAAAGAAACGGATACCTGTTCCTGTGCCAATAATCTGTCGGCGCTTGTAGTCAGTAATCAATGGTTAAAGTATTCTAAACAGCCCTGTCTGTGTTTGTTCATTCCAGTGTTACCTGTTTTAATATGATTCTCTAAATTAAATCATGAGTTTCAAATCTATTTCAAATTCATGGTGGTGTGTTTTAAATACAATAAACTCAGTGATGAAGATAAGAAAATCTGTTTAGGAGGAAATCCTTTAAAATGTCTTGTTCTGCGTACGTTTGTGTGTGATTCAGAATCGAATTATGATTTTTTTCAAATTCGTTTCCTGAATGTGGAATGAGGTAGCAAACAGGATGCAGATTTGCAATTTGAATTTGAATGCAAGTACAATTAAAATGAATTGAAATTGAAATGACTGTAAATTGTAATTGTTTTAAAATTGCTACATTTTTTAAATGGTTTTAAAGTTTTGAAAAAAGTCTTAAAATTATTGAAGTTTGTTAATAGGCATATAGATAGGTATGTATGTATATAGATAAATAGACAGATTGTCATATTCTCATATTTAATAAATAAATTTTAGGGAGGAACATCCACTTCATTTCCCAGAATGCCTGTGTTGAATTGCAATTCAGTAAATTCCACTTCCTGTCATTTCTACTGTAGGTCATGGTGATGGTAAGGGAACCAAATTTTTCAGTACTAAATTGTCATAACCTTAATGATAAAATAAATAAAATAACAAAAAGCACCAACACAGAATTAATTAAATTGTAAGAGTTATTTAAGTGGTTATGTTACCATTCATTATGTTAACATTCTTTTCTTTTTGTCAAACTGTGGTTGTTATATGTATGTATATAATGTATACATACAGTATATAAACATGACAAGCACAGTTCAACAGATATATATATATACTGTATAAATTATATATATATATATATATAATTATATATATANCTATTATATATATACTATAATATACTGTTATATACTATTATATACTTTATATATATATATACTTAAATATATATATACACATTATGTATGTGTGTGTGTGTATATATATATATACACTGTATATATAGTGTATTTTTTTCTATCAAATGCCAAATTCAAGATTGAGGGTGAAAGTTTAAAACTTCATCATTGAATATACTTTTTAAAATATATGGGGAGATGTGTCCCCTTCGATGTCTATGGTGGTTACTCCGATTTAGGGAGAACATTTGGGAGATGACACAGAATATTAGCTGGTGCTTGAAAACAGTGTTCATTGTTTCATGGATATTTCTTGTTAAATAAGCAGAACACGGCCTCAGACACATTGACGCGTCACTGCGTAGGGGTCAGTAACGTTGCTGGGAATTTTTCCCGCATAACACATGCACAGGCAGCTCTTTGGCATGTGCATATGGACAGTAAAAGTGTCAGAATGACATTTACACCATTAGAACGACTAAATCTCTCTACGTTACAGATACTGCTATTACGGCTTTGGGCGAAGCTCTCACACACACTCAAACACACAAGATGGCAATTGTGAAGGGAAAAACTGTGCATTCAGTATTTACTTGGCCTGACAGCTATAATTTCGGTTTTCACACAGCTTAAAGATAGGGGGTAATTAAAGTGAGAATGTTTTCCTTTCAGATTAGTTGTCCTGTCCATTTATCAGTTGTCTGACCACATGTGTACAGACGTTGGTTGCCTGTGAAGCACTCACTGAAAGTCAGTCTTTCAGAAAGAGCGCCAAATTGTCTTTCCCCATTAAAAGCTGCTCTCCACCCAAACATGGCAAGCGTCTCGGCTTGAGAGGTGGCTATTTTACAGGCCTAAAACATTCCTTTGCCTCTTTCCTTCCATCTTTTGCTGTACCCGACCCATCCCTCCCCCCGTGACTGCCAACTACAGTAGCGTCTGTTAGTACATCTCAATCAGGTCTTCATGTTGAATTGGGCTTAACTAACCCCTCTCAAACACCCATGAAATAGCAGAGAAAAAACTTGTCATAAATCTTTACATGGGGGGGGATCCCTCAGACTCGTAAAATAGGAGGGTGACAAGAGTTGCGCTGATGGGCTGATCTATGTAGCCTCTCCTCTCAAAGTTATGCACAGCCATCCTCATACAAACCCGCCGTATATCAGCCACGGGGGATGAAGGGTCCCGTCAATGGCCTGGCCTGTTACATGCGACAGGCACAGAAAGGGCCCCTGTGTCGGCTCCCATCGAGTTCCTCCAATTAAAATCCTTTTTTGAGACATGGTTATGTGCAAATGCCGACACTTGACTGATTTTTGATATACAGACTTGGTAGGTGGGTCCGTGAGGAGAAAGAAGGCACCTCATTCCTGTGTGGCGGTGGGGAGTGATTGGGGTGGTTTTAGGTTTCTGTAAAACTAACGGATCATTTAGGACTTGCTTGATGAAAGTGAATTCTAAATGTAATATATTACGCCATAAATGCTTTGATTCGGCCTCAGTTTACACAAGCAACGGCCACCGCATGCTTCTGGAAATCTTTCTATGCCGCTTTTGGGCCTCTCAATAATTCTTTGAGAAATCTGTGTCGGCCGTTTCTCACTAATTATAACCCTCATGGTAAAAAGAGAGGAGACAGTCGCAGCTCAGTGCCTTAAAAGAGAAAAGCATAGATCACAGATGATTTTAGTGGCCCCTCCCTCTTCTGCCCCTCCCACTGAAACACGACCAATCACAGGCACAGTGTTCAGACCAGATGCATGGCTCACAGCTGCTGAGGAATTAGTGGGGTACAGCCAGTGCTCCCCAAACATTACTAATGAATCTCTTTTAGATGACTTTCATGGCTTCACATGCAGCAAGTGAGCTACCCAGCCCCTGCCCTCTGATTGACCCTATCCTTGGCCACGTATCTTCTTCATAGTGACTGAGGGGAACAGATGGGGTACAGGAATACCCCCCTTTCCTCACCCGTTTTTCACTCGTTCGAATAACCATATAACCCCCACCCCCCTTTTTATGGACCATGACCCCATAATCTCTCTCTCTCTCTTCTCCATCAACAGTGTAGCTTTATAAGGCTCCTTTCTTCTAGGGAAGTGAATGTGTGCTGCATATTATAGAGAATCTTTTTGCAAATCGAAGAAATGTCTTTGTTGACATCAAAACAAAATTAACATACCTGGTACAGGAGAGTTTTGCTTCATGTTGTCGTTCACTATGGAGGAGATGTTCCTGTTGCCACATTTCAGGCATGATATCTTATTATTCACTATGCTGTCAAATATGTTTTAGACAGCAAAATACATTCGAGTTATGGGGAAGAAATGCTTCTTTATTTTGTAATATTATGACATTTTACTTTGACTTTTTTAACAATACCTAACAATGCTACAATAATAATATAAATATAAAAATTGTAATATCATAATTCTTTCTGCAGATGACATCGATACGCCTTTAGGTGGCGGTAGGTGCCTGTCTTTATGAATAAGTTTTTGGAACTATTAATTCAGATTTGTTTAAAAAAAACTCAGATTCATTAAAAAATGACACAAATGATGTGCTGCAATCGGAACCGAATACTAGCATACTACTCTCTCTTTTATTTCTTCTTACCATATCTTTCTATTGCATAAAAAGTAAGTAGTATGGTAGAACACGGTTCTGAATTCAGAAAAGGTCTATGAGTGATTAATTGAATCATTCATTGAACCGATTCATTAGAAAAGACAGAATCATTCAAGGAAGGAAACACCACTACTGCATTATTCTTCTGTGGTTTTTAAAGACGTATTGAAGATGTACTTAAAGACGTGTTTGAACCGTAAGTTACTCAATATTAACTACCTGTTTATTGAACTGTTGTATAAAAGCAATATCACACAATCGGCAAATTGACCCTTCGCCGGGAGTTTGATTGACAAGCGATCTAACCAATCAGAACGCCGAATCCGCCATTTAGTCCGACAAACCAGTCAGGAGTTAGAAGATTAACCTCGGTGGACTTAAACTTGAAAAATGGTGTGTATTGACGTCTTTCCGCGTTTGAAACAACATTCCTTGTCATGTTCATTCATGTTTATTTGATGCTATAAATTAACTAGTTGGAAGAGATGATCGATTTACGAGCCTCTTGAGCTGAGGCACTACAGCGATCTGTCACGACACATTAAAGAGCCACAAAACGTTTTTTATTGTTTTAATTTCTTAAAAAACTACACAGTTTGAAAGCTGGGACTTTGTTTAATATCATAAGTAACCTGCTTTGTCTTGTCTGTCGACATGTTGTCAGTATCCTCTTTGCTCCGCGATGTATTTTTTTTCACTGCGTGTGGCCTGACAGCCACGGCTTGTCGGACAAAGCAACAGTAACTAAGGGGGGCGGGTCTTCGCGAAGGGTCAATTAGGCTAGCTGCACCTCAAAATGGCTGAAACCATCATTGCTAATGTGACGTTTTTGAACTAGCAACGGCGACTTGTTCTAATAGAATTGCTCTATATGTTATATTGTTCTTTTGTATTATATTTATGAAAAATAAGTACCTGCTTGTTGATGAACGGCCATAACACATACATTTTACACGTGATATTGCTTTAATGTAATTTTTTTTTGTCCACCAGTCGTTGATATCTTACATACTCAGCATTCGCAAATCTATTTTCATATATTATATGTGTGTGTGTGTGTGTGTGTATTCACACTTGTGTACTCCACAATTATTACAAGCCACTGGGGGTTAAAGGTGCAGTATGTAAGATTTATGTCCGCTAGAGGTCGCTAAAAGCCTATTCAAAACAAAGGCGTAGCTTGATGACGCCAAGTTTGAGCGCAGAATCTTGGGACATGTGGTCTTCACCTCACAGACGGTGCAAAAGAATAGGGATAGGACTCGGGAAGAAATCATGCTCATGGATGCGATTATCAACGTTACTGTAGTATGAAGCAGAGCAGGACCGAGTGTTGTGGGAGCTGAACGAGGCCGCTGGAGCGATTGCACAACACACGCCGTGAGCAGCGGGGCTTTTATTATGCCACAGTCGCTGGCGCCACTTCCGCTTTTCCGGTCATGAGTATGAGGTAACACAGCTCTGTTTATCATATTACATACATTTGAGTGTGTTGAAAATGATTTTATAACGTTACTCACGGCTAACGTCACGGCTGCTGTGAGACACTTGTTTGAGACACATTGCGGTAAGATAGATCAATTTTAGAATATCATATTAAATGATGGCTTGTGTTGATAAATGGCATGCAATTCATTTTAAAACGTATTGTATGATGGAGAAAATTCTGTATTACTGTTACTAAAAATAAAGCTGTATCTGATTATGCTATGTTAGCTACTTGATAAAATAGTGTTTTTCTCTGCGGCATGGTAAAGCATGGTACTCGCAACAAATCTAGAAAATTAGGTTTAAACAATAAGACTAAACGTGTTGAGCTATATAACAACAATTAGTTTTCTGTCTATAAATATATCAAAACAGTTGTCCCCTTGTCTATTAAAACATGTAATATATTAAAGCCTCTTTGGTGTTTCCATGGTTTCTACAAAATAAAACCGGAAACCGAGGGTAACGCGGGTATGACGCAATCGACAGGCGACTCCTCACACGTCCCGGATCCTTATTTAAAATTGCAATTTTCTCACGATTTACAAATAGATGGAAACATTTGGGATATTGTAAGTACTCAAGTGAAAACAATATATAACACTGGCTCAGTGGTTTTTGGATATTTTGCTGCAAAATTATTACATATTGCACCTTTAAATGGGGCAGCTTAAGGATGAACCTTTTCTCCTTTATATTTTTTTATATGATTAAAATCGCTTTGTAAAATAATCCCACTAGCCCACTGGAAAAAGTCCTATATGGCCAGTCCATTTCTGCTTACATCACATCCTCTTCAACTCCCTCTTCTTACCCAGAAACTAAATGGATTTCTTATATTCAGTGTCTCTCCGCTTTCCTTTTTGATCATTTTATCAGATCTACTAGGCACATACACGCACATGCACAAACGCACACATACAATTCAGAAGGAGCACAGCAGCTGAAGTGAACAGGAATCAAAGAGACATTGGGGATTTTTAATGGCTCCAAATGGCCATACAGTGGTGACAGTGTAGAATCAACATCCATCCATTATCTCTGCATCTGCTTCTAACCTAGCCTTCACGAACACATGCTCTGACACACGCGCACGCACTCACCACACACACGCACACATACTTGCACTCAAACACAGGCCAGTACAGACAGGTACACACTCACCCAGAGAAAGTGTGTCACACTTGCTCTGGGTCCTCTGGAATCTCAGACCCTCTCACTTTTTATTGCCCCATTTCCTCCTCCTCCTCCCTCGTTCTGTGGCGCAGAAATGCATGAGGATCGCCACAGAGCAGCTGCTGGCAAGAGCTGCATGTTCGGGCCAAAGAGAAACACATTATCCTGTTATAAACAGGAAATGTCTTCTTAAATAGCCATAAGTAAAGGCTTCACTGCACAGTTGGACCCTAGAAACACACTATTTTTTATTTCATGTCGAAAGCCGGCATATGTAAACATAATCACACATAAATCTAAACAGTTATTATTTCACAGTCTGCCTTTTATATATCCTCATAGCACAGAGAACATTTGAGAGCTGGAAATGCTGTGAAGCTGTTGTTTAGCATGTGGTTGCTTGTTAGCTTATCTATTTTGGTACATTATTTGTGTAAATATACAGTGGCCCTAAAAAGTTTTTGAACACTTTTGAACTCTAAAATTGTATGAGTATAAAGTATAAGTAAAAAGTATAGGTAATGCCTTCCTAATTTTTTTATTTAGAAATGTAAAAGAAAATATTTTATAATAAATATTCTTATATGTAAGATTCATATTATATACACTACATTGCCAAAAGTATTGGGACACCCCTCCAAATCATTGAGTTCAGGTGTTCCAATCACTTCCATGGCCACAGGTGTATAAAATCAAGCACCTAGGCATGCAGACTGCTTCTACAAGCATTTGTGAAAGAATGGGTCACTCTCAGGAGCTCAGTGAATTCAAGCGTGGTACCATGATAGGTTGCCACCTGTGCAATAAGTCCATTCATGAAATTTCCTTACTACTAAATATTCCACGTTCAACTGTTAGTGGTATCATAACAAAGTGGAAGCAATTGGGAACAACAGCAACTCAGCCACGAAGTTGTAGGCCACGTAAAATCACAGAGCGGGGTCAGCGCATGCTGAGGCGCACAGTGCGCAGAAGTCGCCAACTTTGTAGTAAATAGCTACAGACCTCCAAACTTTGTGTGGCCTTCAGATTATCTCAAGAACAGTGTTTAGAGAGCTTCATGGAATGGGTTTCCATGGCCGAGCAGCTGCATCCAAGCCTTACATCACCAAGTGCAATGCAAAGTGTCGGATGCAGTGGTGTAAAGCACGCCGCCACTGGACTCTAGAGCAGTGAAGACGTGTTCTCTGGAGTGACAAATCCCGCTTCTCTGTCTGGGAATCCATTGGATGAGTCTGGGTTTGGCAGTTGCCAGGAGAACGGTACTTGCCTGACTGCATTGTGCCAAGTGTAAAGTTTGGTGGAGGGGGGATTATGGTGTGAGGTTGTTTTTCAGGGGTTGGGCTTGGCCCAAGTTAGTTCCAGTGAAAGGAACTCTTAATGCTTAAGCATACCAAGACATTTTGGACAATTTCATGCTCTCAACTTTGTGGTAACAGTTTGGGGATGGCCCCTTCCTTTTCCAACATGACTGCGCACCAGTGCACAAAGCAAGGTCCATAAAGACATGGATGAGCAAGTCTGATGTGGAGGAATTGACTGGCCTGCACAGAGTCCTGACCTCAACCTGATAGAACACCTTTGGGATGAATTAGAGCGGAGACTGCGAGCCAGGCCTTCTCGTCCAACATCAGTACCTGACCTCACAAATGCACTTCTAGAAGAATGGTCAAATTTTCCCATAAACACACTCCTAAACCTTGTGGAAAGCCTTCCCAGAAGAGTTGAGGCTGTTATAGCTGCAAAGGTTGGCCCAACTCCATATTAAACCCTACAGATTAAGAATTGGATGTCATTAAAGTTCATGTGCACGTAAAGGCAGGCGTCCCAAAACTTTCGGCAATATAGTGTGTGTGTATATATATATATATATATATTATATGTATATATATGGGTCAATGACGTGACGGGTCATTTTTTGACCAAAGGCCTTAATAATAATAAAAAACAAAGATATGACATCCAAAGTATGTAAGGTAGTACAACTAGATCTCTTTTATTGAATCCAAAAGGTTTTAATTATATTTTGATACCTATAAATGTATTTTAAATATTTTGATATGTCAAAAGGTAATTCGGTTTAATGACCAATACAGACATTTCATTTGTGATTAAAATATTTTAAAATGAAATAAATGTATATATTTTTTATTCTGGTATGATTTTATAACATCATATATCAACATAGTGCAAAATTAAAATTGTGTAGAAGTCGTTGCTTTGTAATAAGAAAGAATGTCCAGAAAAATGAATTTCATTGATGTCATTCGGAGTAACCAATTTAAAGGGACCATTTTGGATCAAGTCATTCAGGTCAATATCATGTGATGGGATGTGACATCATTCAGACACGTGCAAAGGACCACATGGTCATGAAGCAAAGTAACTAAAGCTCTCTTAACTATTTGAAAAATTCATGTTTTCACTTGCTCATACGCATGTCCCGAAACATCAGGTCATTCAGTACAACCGCTATAAAACATTGAAAATGTTGTATTATTTTAAAACCTATAATGTTTGTCCTTTTGCCAGCTAACTAGCTAGCTAGCTAGATATCAGCCTTTTAGCATTGTTTGAAAATAACGTCATTTGGTATAACCAAAAGTGTAATTCGGTAAAATCGAAATTTTGGTTAAACTGAATTACTTTTTTGGTGACAAATTTTGTCCATCTTGTAAAAAATGACAAAAGCAGTGTTAATTGATTATAAAAACCACATAATCTCATTGTTAACACTTAATAAAACTTCAAAATTAATTATATGACCATTATGTTTTTTTAGACTAACAAGCTATATAATTATATCATATAATAATTATATAAATGTCCAGAAGTATTTTTGAAATATATCACAGTAGAATATACTATTTTATCAAAATATATAAGTATATCTTATTTAAATAATTGTATATATACATATACAATTATTTAAATAAGGATTGGATGGATTTATCAAAAAAGAAATTAGGGACTTGATTATGCATTGGTTGTTGAATGCATTTTGGGTGCGATTTGGGTGTTGCACTCTAAAAAAAATTGACATTTGGTTTAAACATTACGAGATTAATAAAAGAGAGAAATATTTATATGGATGAATCAATACAATAATATCTATAACATTCATTTAGAAAATGAATTTTAATTTCAGGCCGACTTTAAATAAAATGCCACTTGGTTTGATATTTCGTGATGTAATGCAATGACATTTGTCATGCATTTTCATGCAAGAGTAGCTTAAGTGTCCAAACACTTTTTGGGGCTGCTGCTGTACTTGTGTATTTTTTGGTTGCCGTTTGTGTGTTGTGAATGGCCCTGGTTTTGTGTTCGCCTGCGCATGAGTGAGGCCTGCACAAAGACAGTGGCTATCCACATGAAAGCCTTCACTGTCCCCACAATCTTGCCTTTGTTCTTACACTGGTCTGATCAAGGGCAGTCTTTGTGAGCTCCTTGTGCCCTGCCTGCGTGCACTTTCAAGGGGATATTTCTCTTCCATGTCTACTCCTTTGCTTTCTTCTCTCTCTGAAATTTAGCTCCATAATTCTTGCCATTTTTCAGGTAAATGAAAAAAGAGGGCAACGCGATTGATGTGTTTGGCGGCTGTAGGGGATGCAGTGGTGTGGACAGAGGAAAGTGGTTGAGGAATAAAGCCATGTCTTCCCTTTGTCATTACATCCTCCTCCCCATTTGTTTTTTTTCGCCAAGTGTCCTGAAACAACAGTGCTGCTCTTTATTTTCTGTAATGGTGCTGCTTATTTGCTGTGAGTCATTGACTTTGTGCCAAAGACACATTTTCCAGTGAGTTTTGAGCTGTAAACCGCATCAAAAGGAGGGGTGGGGTGGGGGGGTCATTCCTGCAGTGAGTGTAAATATTTGGGCACAGAACACATAGTGGGTGGCACTTTGTGTTCACGAGAGAGGAGTGGCATTGCCCTTGGACACACAGAGATAAAACTGTTCCCCTCTGTGCACAAGCGCAGGAACTAACCCTTTACCCACCTCTCCTTCACTGCTTAATTAGCTCTTATGAAATTAGATGAAGCCCACAGATAGACTGCAAGGGGAATTACTTGCGTTCTGGGTCTCATTGCTGTGACTCAATATTCTGATCAGGTCTATTGTCTGTATTTGAGGAAACAGGTGGTCTGGTCGGGCAGGACTGAAACTAGATTTTTACATTTTCTGAAGAAAAAGTCATTCTTGCCTCTACATATCTCACCATAATGCTAGAGTTTTCTGGGTGGTTGCTAGGGTATTTCTAGAGTCTATGGGAATTTTCCATCCATTTGATCATCTTTCAGATGGAAATCATAATTGTTTAGAAAAGTAATAGCACACTCTCCTCAACAAGCCGCACAATTTGAGGTATCACTCTTGTTTGCACTGCAAACTGCAGGATGATTTTAAAAGGATAGTTCACCCAAAAATGAAAACCTGTCATTTACTCACTCTCAGGTTGTCCCAAATATGTATGAATTTCTTTCTTCTGCTTAACACAAAAGAAGATATTTTGAAGAATATGCTTAAACCAAACAGTTGATTAGCCCCATTGACTTCCATAGTATGGGGAAAAAATACTATGGAAGTCAGTGCTGCCCTACAAAGGCAAAAGAACTTAAATGGGACCTATAATGCCCCTTTTACAAGATGTAATATAAAACTCTGGTGTCACCAGAATGTGTCTGTGAAGTTTCAGCTCAAAATACCCCACAGATCATTTATTATATCTTGTCAAATTTGCCCCTATATGAGTGTGAGCAAACACACGCCGTTTTTGTGTGTCCCTTTAAATACAAATGAGCTGCTGCTCCCGGCCTGCTTTCCAGAAGAGGGTGGAGCTTTAACAGCTTGTGCTTTGGTTGCTCAACAACAACAAAACTGGAGAATGTCACACAGCCAAAATGACAATTGTCAGTAACGGTGTTCAGCCATACATTGTTCAAACCGGAGTCAGACACTGATGGAGAGACTCAGGAAGAAGTTACAACTTATAGAATGCAACTGGACGTTTCTGAACGGTTAGTGGATAAATGTATGTAGCTGCTGTGGAGTTGATTCAACTCATCGACTAGCATGTGGCGTCATGTTAATCTTTTGTGCAAATCCAGTGTTGAATTGACCCTCGTTTGTGAAGCAGTTCGGCGTAAAATGACGACATGGCAACAACACTCTACTACAACAGCTCTTCCTCTTCTCTAAAGCAGCCCAACATGGCCTCACCCCCTTTGTTGCGTGTTCTTTGGTGCAGGGTTTATGTAAATTTTAGGGTTAGTGAAGTCACTAACCCAGGAAGAAGCTTGTTGTAGTGCCTACCAGCCATTTGTTGTAGTCCTTAAACAAATAATTCTTTAAAAAAAAATATCTCCCTTTGCATTGAACTTAGAGCGTCGTAACTTTTGCAGACATTTTTTATGCTCTAACAGCAACATCAACACTAATCAACCACCATTTTAACTCGCTAGAGTGTGGAACTGAGAAAAATTTGTTTAAAGATTTTCAGTTGTCCAGCCAAATTAATTATAGGTAGGACACTGGAAATCTGCAATTAGATGTTTTTAAATGAAAATTATCTACATAAATAATCTTGAGCTCAAACTTGACTTTTGACCACTATATTGAAGTTACTGTACTCTGCCTTTGTATTGTCTGCAAAAAGTGAGAAGTCACGCCAAGGCAAATGGCAGTAACTTCCACATTATCAATATTTGGTTGCTGATCACCATTTACAAAATCATTATAGTAACACCTGTACAAAATCTAGTGATCATGGCATTTATTTTGGATGATTTACAATTGCTTTGGTAAATGGAGCAGTTTGGTATAGCCTATTCATTGGATAGCGTATTTGTGCTATAGACTACTAGCCTACTAAATGTTGTAGATTGCGATCTATCTAATTTGTTTGTCTAATGCATCTTTTGTGTTACACAAAAGATTACCTTGACCTTGATGTCTGCGTTTCAAAGCCATCTCAACCATCATTTTCCTTTGAGAGCAATGGGTCATCCTTAAACTCTATTAGTCAAAACAACCACTCAACTATTTGTTTTACCTACACTGTTATTCAGGTGTCTTGCATCAGATGTGATTCAGTGACAGATGTATGACACAGGCTACACCGTGATTTAAACACAGCAAACTTACAATAAAACAATGGTAGAATACATAACTCCAGGCTGGCACAGTAACTTCTAAACAATGGCTAAACATTAGAGTACCCTAACTCAATTTGAGCGTTCCATAACAAAGGCAAAGAGCGGTAACTGGTGTTACGGTGTTCTGCCTTGGTTTCTCCTGGGCTTTTGGAAGTTACTGTTAAGACAACCTATTATTCTCTTGAAAAAAACAACGGAATTGACTCAAGATACTTATCCATATGGTAAAGGAGGTCTTGAATGTCCCAAAAACATCAATAACTAATTTTAGACCGAAAATAATGTAACTGCCTTTTGCCTTTGTTGGGCAGAAAAGGGCCCATCAACTGTTTGGTTTCCAACATTCTTCAAAATATCTTCTTTTGTGTTCAGTAGAAGAAAGAAATTCATACAGGTTTGGAACAACTTCAGGGTGAGTGAATGGTGACAGAATTTTAATTTTGGCTGAACTATCCCTTTAAGTTATTTAAATATCTATATTGAGAAGCTTCGCAATTTGAAACACGCAAGTAATTAGTTACATCAAAGTTTATTACTTAAAGGTTAGAGGCTTAGTATGAGCAATAGTAATAGTGGTGCTATTGCTAACATTACTAATCAGTGTAAGCTGCACATCGATCAAATAAGTTTTATGAAAACCAGCAATATGTAGTGAACATTTGTGCCCTGAACATCCTAAAATTGATTCAACCGTACCCTAAAGCAATGTTGTACATAACCACTACCATAGCCTATATCTGGACAAGAGGAAAATCAGACCTCGGTTTGTCCACTGGGACTGTTTAGCGCAGTTGGAGCCTGTTCTGTCAATAACTATGATTATCAGCTCGCCGAGGTCATGCTACAGAGAGAAGAGGGGCCTCGGGGTGTCAGAGGTGGGGCGCATATGCCCACAAGGTATAAGGACCTGCACTTCTACAACATGTGGGTGTACTTATATACGACCTTACCAGAGTCACCCCAGCCCTGCCTACCAGGGCTCTAATCATAGTCTCCATGTCCTCAAGCTACATGGTGTGGTCAGCAGACATTCTGGCTGCAGCGGAGAAACTTCAGCTGCCCGCATAATTTTCTCCTTTTTTAACTGAATCTCTTTGGTGACCCCAGCCTGGCCTCTTGCTCACCCCGGCCTCCGCACGTCTAGCACCCGACCAAAACAACTTTACGTTTTCTCCTGCTCAGACACTCCAGTACAACTCAGACTTCCAGAGTTCAGCCAATCGTTTTGTTTCAAGGCAATAAATTTGAATTGTTATTGTTCGCCCTACTATTTGCAAGCGAGTGCACGTCTGTGTGTCAGAGCGGCTCTGCATGCGCGAGCCACAGGTTGCACATTTGGTTTTAATTGCGGCCGTTTCAGTCCAGGGCAAATGGAAAGCACATGGACACCCCTCCACCTGCCTTGAGTCAGCTACTGACAGAAACACAGCAAATCACTGACAAGAGGAAGGGAGGCACTGAAAGAGAGAGAGAAAAAAAAAAGATAGCGAGTTGATAGAGGCCGTGCAGTGAATAATTAATGATGGATCCGAAAGGAAAATAATCTTTAAAAGGTAACGATTAACAATTAAGACTTCAAGACTAATGAAATGTAAGCAGACAAGTTGGTGCAGGTAGGGGGCGCTGTAGGGTCTGGGTTTTTCATTGGCCACACAGGATCCTTGTGTGCAGTTTGGAAATATGCCTGTGCCTGGCTGCCTTGATAAGAAACACATGCAATTCGGACAAAGAGACTCCTCTTGTATGATTCCCTCTGCTGAGGCGAGAACATAAACAAGCCGATTCAAATTAAAGAAGCCAGTGTCAAAATATTTAAACCCACCCAACCTGGGCTGAACCGATTTCAACAGAAACAAGACTGCTGCCCTCTGAGATACCGGCCTAGTTGCTTGACAAAAAAAGACTTTTTGATCTGGCAACAGAAGCAAGTGATGAAAACTGTTTTATGGAGAGATAAAACATTAAAGTGATTACAAAGAGTACGAAAAAATATTTCCATCAGCTTCGTGTTTTTATCAGAAATGTGTTTGAATGACCTTGTGCAGTTCAAACCACGTACTGCATTTTATATATAGACAGCTATACAGACTGATTCCTGCATTTAATGCTTTGAACCTTCACTGTTTAAAGGTCACTGGTATTTCTACTGTCCATAATGCACACAGTCGTTTTCATGCAAAGAACATCCTGTGTTGTGTTACTGCTTATAGAGGCAGACAGCTATCACATGTGTGAGGCTAAAGTGTTTTTACTACTAAAAATAGTGTCTGTGGGAAAAATGTGTGTTTGCTGACAAGTTTCATTCATGCTGGTTTTGACTAACTGTATGAACAAGCAACCTTTTACAAGCCACAGATTTGAAAAGTTCTTGGAAGCTTGTTGGAAATTGGAATGCACATACTTTTTCCAAGTCTGTCACATAAAGTGCATTCTGCACACTGACATACAACATGCCTAAGGGCTACGAATACTTCAATTTTTAATTTATCTTTGCAAGACAGGCTTGTTAATTTATTATTGTTAATTTATTAGTTATTATTGTTAATTTATTATTACTGTGACAGAGTACAGTAATTGTGACTTTATTTCTCACAATTGCACTTTAATTTCTCACTGTTATGACTTTGTATCTCACAGTTGTAACTTTATTTCTCATAACTGCAACTTTATTGTATTGTGGCTATATTTTAAAATGTGATTTTACATCTCACACACTGTAAACAAGAATTGTTGGTTTAATTAAAAAAAAGTAAGTTACTTAGTTGCCTTTAAAATTTTGAGTTCATTGAAATAAAAAATTTGAGTTAATACAATGAAGGCGATTGGTTTAATCAACAGAAACTCAAAATATTAAGTTATCTGAACCACATTAATTATTGAATTTGATTTGAAAAAAGGAAAAATTTTGTGATAACAAATCATTAAAAAAAAATTTTTATTTCTTATTATTAATAACTATAATTCACAGTGATTTTGTCTTAAAATTGCAACTTTATACTTCAAAATTGTAAATACATTTTTCGTAACTGCATGTCTCAAGTTTCACAATTACGAAATTTTGACTATATTTCACTATTTCATAACTTCAACTTTATATTTATAGTTTACTGTGTAGAAACAGACAAAACCAAGAAGTGAAAAATCTAATCTATGCAATAGTTTTGAGCAATCACAAAGTGTCTCATTTAACTATATTAAAATTGAAGTAGTTTCTTCATTATTTCCTGCCTACAATTTGTGTAATCTTGAACTCAACTTAATTAGGGGGCACAAGGGGAGCTTGCGTTGTATCCGGGTCCGGTTGCGTATCCCAGTGATTGTCTCATCAGTGTGAGGTGGGGCATCTCATACCAATCAGCAGCACTCATCTCCCATCTCATTTAGAGTCATTTAACTCCATGCCTAAAACTTCTCTGTGCCATACGCAAACCCTCCTGCTCCCTTCAGCTCTTCTGAGGTCACAGCCAGCCTACCAAATGAGTTTCAAATGTTCATGTTATTTATGATTAGGTATCAATTCACTCTACAAATCCCTTGCAGATGTTTTTGTCACTGCAAGCCTCTTCCACATACATAGGCTTGTATATGCGTACGTGTGTGTGTTATAGAGAGAGAGGGTCTTGTATGAATTATACATACAGCAGGTGTTACTGTTTACCACTAAGCCTTGAGCCTGGGTTATACATCACAGGCGTGG